>CM032644.1:12608950-12693950 GCA_019097785.1 Fraxinus excelsior
TCTTCTCAATCAATTCTGGACCCAAAATTCTTCTCTCGCCTACTTCATCCCAATAGACTGGTGATCGACAACGTCGTCCATAAAGTGCCTCATATGGTACCATCCCAGGTACTATTATTGAAGATGAGAGGATATTGGTAGCCTGTTGTATATGATAAGGTGTCAGATTTTTGCTTTCGTTGCAGACATATTGAACACATACTTATGCAATATACAATGTGACATCATCATCATCATCATAGACTCATTTTCTTGAAAATCATAGGCTCTTTAAAATCATAGAGTGTGGGTAGTCTCGTCTCATGCATTTAAACACATAAGTTATGCATAACATTCTCATCTTATCTCATAAGAGATACTCGTCTCTTCTTATGTATCAAAGCATACAAGTTATGGCAAGCATAATAACATCATATATCTCATATGACATATTCTCATCTCATGCATTAAAACATATAAATCACGTAAATTCACATAAGACATGCAATTATAATTTAAACTAATTAATGGAGGCGAGTCTACCTCAATAATCTCGAGTTACGTGCAAAATAGAGCGAAAAGTAATCTCAAGCTCTTAATCGTTCGTACGTTTCGTCTAACCAAAATAGAAAATAAGTTTTGAATTAGTATTTCGAAACTTTAAAGTTTAAAGTGATAAAATAAAGTTTAGGGATTTAATTGAAAATTATTGAAACTGAAATAAATAACTTAAAATGATATAATAAAGTTCAGGGGCTTAATTGGAAATTTATTAAAACTAAAAATAAAAGTTTAAGGGCTGAAATAGTAACTTTTAGAAGTTAGGGACAAAACTGTAAATCTGAAAATAAAAACTAAAGGCTGAATAATAATTTTTAGAAGTTAGGGACTAAACTGTAAATCTATTAAAGCTGAAAATAAAAACCAAAGGCTGAAATAATAACTTTTTAGGATTTAAGGACTTAATTACAAATTTATTAAATCTGAAAATAAAACTTAAAGGGCTGAAATTAAACTTCTGTAAATTAGGAACTTAATTGAACATTTACTAAAACTGAAAATAGGATTTAGGGCTGAAATAAATCAATTTAAAACTTGGGGGGGCTTAAAAGTAATTTTCAAAAATTGAAATAATCAAAAACAATAACCTCATTTCTCTCTCTCTCTCTCTATCTCTCTCTCTCTCTCTCTCATTTACAGAGAGAGAGAAAGAGAGGCGACAAGGAGGGGGAAGGAAGCTCCGCCCCTTCCTCCGTTTTCACCACCACCGACCGGCGGGTTGGTGGCAGCAAGCACCGGTGGTCGTAGGTAAGTGGGGGTTTCTATTTCTTGATTTTTTTGTGGTTTTGTGTGTTGATTTGGGTTCAGTTTTCGGAGCAATGGTGATTGTGGGTGGTGTTGAGGTATGGAGGTCTCCATTTTTGGGAGGGGATGGTGGTGTTGGTGGTTTTAAGGTGTGGAGGTGACGGGGTGGTGTTGGGCTTCGGTTTTGAGCTTGGCAAGTTTGGTGGTTTGGGGCAATGAGTTGGAGTGGCTGTCGAAATGTGGCAGTTTCAAGTGGTGCTTGCGGTGGTGTTTAGCTCGTGGGTTGGTGGTTTGGGAGTTTGGTACAGTGAGTTTGGTTTGAGGTTGAGGTCTCGTTTTTGGAGCTAGTTTGGTGGTTGGTTGTTCTCGGTTTTGAGGTGAGGTGATGGTGGTTTTGTGGAGGTGTTGGTGGTGTGGTTGCTCTCGGGTTGGAGCTTGGTTGTTGATGTTTTGTAGTGAGTTCTGTGAGTGAAATGTTGGTGGGTTGGTAATGGAAATTGAGACTCTTAGCATCAATGTGAGCTTTCCAATTTGAGAGAAATGTTGTTGGTGCTAGAAATCGAAATTCTAGCATCAACATGATTCTCGTGAGTGAAATTGCATAGATGAAAAATTGGGGAGGTGGAGTTTCTTACCCAGGCTACTAGAATAGTGATGATGGGAGGGAAATGAGGGTAAATGAATAGTAGAAAATTAGGGCATAAACTTCTAGGTGGGTAATTGGGCCAAGCAGTTGGGCTTTTGGGGAAAAAAATTCTAATTGAAACTTAATTACATTGGACCCAAAAGAATTGGACTAAAAAGAAACGTTAGGGCGTAAACTTTAGCGACATGTTTTTCGAGAAAAATAATTTTATATTACTTAAAAATTCGCGGTCGCTACAACTTTACCCCCTTAAAATAATTTCGTCCTCGAAATTTAAACTTACTTGATCTAAAATATCTAGATACTTAGCCAGAATCTCATCCTCTTTTTCCCAGGTAGCTTCATCACTATCCTGTCTACCCCATTGGACTTTAACTAAAGGAATCTCTTTGTTTCTTAAGACATGGACTTTTCTATCAATAATGCACATATGTGTCTCCTCATAGGACGGATTCCTTTGAATCGAAATAGTTTGGAAATTTACACGTGAGTTGGGTCGTGGATATATTTTCCCATTAAAGAAACGTGGAAAACATTGTGTACGGCCGATAGCTCGGGTAGCAACGCCAAACGATAAGCCATGTTACCTACTTTCTCTAATATCTCGAATGGTCCGTAAAATGGGATCTTAACTTCCCTCTTTTACCAAAACGAATAGTTCCTTTCATAGGAGCTACCTTTAAGAATACTTTCTCTTCAATCTCAAACTCCAAGTCTTTTATCCTTTTATCCGCATAGCTTTTCTGTCTGTCTTGTATGGCTTTGATCCGTAGTCTGATCTTCTCAATAGCCTCAACTTTCTTCTCAATCAATTCTGGACCCAAAATTCTTCTCTCGCCTACTTCATCCCAATAGACTGGTGATCGACAACGTCGTCCATAAAGTGCCTCATATGGTACCATACCAATAGTAGCCTGAAAACTATTATTGTAGGCAAACTCCACTAATGGAAGATGAGTCTCCCAATTACCACTCAAGTCTAGTACACAGGCTCTAAGCATATCATCCAGTGTTTGAATAGTGCGTTCAGACTGTCCATCGGCCTGGGGATGGTAAGCAGTGCTAAAATTTAATTTAGTACCCATAGCAACATGTAAACTCTTCCAAAATCTCGAAGTGAATCTCGGATCTCTATCCGAGACGATGGAAGTTGGTACTCCATGAAGTCGAACTATCTCTCTAACATATAATTGGGCTAACTGATCCACATTGAGAGTCATTCTGATTGGTAGGAAATAAGCTGACTTCGTAAGTCGGTCTACAATAACCCAAATAGCGCCATGCCCTCTTACCGATTTTGGTAACCTTGTTACAAAATCCATGGAAATCTTCTCCCATTTCCATTCCGGTATGTCCAAGGGATTTAATAATCCTGACGGTCTCTGATGTTCAGCCTTGACCTGCTGACAGGTCATGCATCAAGAGACAAACCATGCAATGCAACCCTTCATGTTTCTCCACCAAAAGGTATTGCGTAAATCACGATACATCTTTGTCCCTCCTGGGTGGCATGCATATGGTGCTGAGTGAGCTTCTGTCAAAATCTCGTTCTTGATATGTTCATCCTTTGGCACACAGAGACGCCCTCTGAACATAAGTGCTTTATCAGAGGCAATCTCAAAACCTATTCTCTTGCCAGTCCCAACTTCGGATCTGATCTTTTCTAAGAATTTATCTCCGGCTTGAACCGTCACAATCCGACCTCTCAAATCTGGTTTAACAGTCAGATTTACCAATCTAATGGATCCTTGGACTGACAAGGGTCACACTTCAATTCTTAAATTCTGAAAATCTCGAATCAATTGATCTTGCGTTGTTCCCAAAGCTGATAACTGTCCAACGTTCTTTCTGCTCAAAGTGTCTGCAACTTTATTTGCTTTACCCGGGTGGTAAAGAATGGTACAGTCATAATCTTTTACCAGCTCTAGCCATCGATGTTGTCTCATGTTCAGTTCCTTCTGAGTGAAGAAATACTTGAGACTCTTGTGATCAGTATAAATCTCACATTTACTACAATACAGATAGTGTCGCCAAATCTTAAAAGCGTGCACAACCGTTGCGAGCTCTAGGTCATGTGTCGGGTAATTCTTCTCATGTGGCTTCAACTGTCTTGAAGCATAGGCTATCACTTTGCCATTCTGCATCAATACAAACCTAAGCCATGTTTGGATGCATCGCTGTAAATAACGAAACCATCAGACCCATCTGGTATAGTCAGCACTGGTGCTGAGACAAGTCTTTTCTTAAGTTCCTGAAAGCTTTGTTCACACTGTTCGGTCCACTGAAACTTAACTCATTTCTTGGTCAACTAAGTCATAGGACCTGCTATTTTAGAGAAACCCTCTATGAATCGCCGATAGTATCCAACTAATCCAAGAAAACTTCTCACATCTCCAACATTTGCAGGTGTTGGCCAATTCGTTACAGTTTCAGCTTTAGAAAGATCAACTTCGATGCCTTTGGATGTAACAATGTGACCTAAGAAACCTACTCTCTCAAGCCAAAATTTACATTTCTTGAATTTGGCGTACAAGTTTTCTGTTCTCAGCATTTCCAACACAATCCTTAAATGTTCTTCATGTTGTGCAGAATCTCTGGAATAGATCAATATGTCATCGATAAAAATAATAATGAATTTATCAAGATACTGATGGAAGCCTCTGGTCATCAAGTCCATAAATATTGCAGGTACATTCGTGAGTCCGAAAGGCATCACTACGAACTCGTAATGCCCATATCGTGTCCTGAACGCTGTCTTTGGTACGTCAGCTGGCAAAACCTTTAGCTGATGGTAACCAGATCTCAAGTCAATCTTGGAGAAAATAGCCATACCTTTCAACTGATCGAATAAGTCCTCGATCCTGGGGAGATGATACTTATTCTTTATCGTCAACTTGTTAAGTTCTCGATAGTCGATGCATATCCTCATGCTTTCATCCTTTTTCTTTACAAACAGAACAGGTGCTCCCCATGGAGATATACTTGGTCTGATGAAACCCTTCTCTAGCAATTCCTCAAATTGCACCTTCAGTTCTTGCAACTCCTTCGGCGCCATACGGTACAGAGCTTTAGAAACAGGAGCAGCTCTGGGTACCAAGTCAATGGAAAATCCCACTTGTCTATCTGACAGAGTACCGGGTAGATCATCTGGAAAGACATCCCCGTACTTGTATACTATTGGCATTGATTCTAGAGTAATCTCCTGTACGAGTTTGTCTTAGAAACGTACCAAATAGCCCCGACAATTGTCCTTGGCTAAAACTTTCTTGGCTTGTAAAGCGGAGATAAGGCGAGGAAGTAACTTGATCTTCATCCCATAAAACCTGAATACTTCTTCACCATCCTTGCAAAAATAACCTCTTTCTCGTAGCACATGACTGTGGCACGATTGGTGCTGAGCCAATCCATACCCAGAATAATATCGAAGTCTTTCATTCGAATAATATTCAAATCTGCCTCTAAAACTTGACCATCAAAAATCTATTTGTGCCGCTTTGACTATCTTATAAGTATCGATAGTTTCTCCTGACGGCAAACTAACATCGATGGTACTACTAGTCTCTTCTCCTATTAGGTTCAGTCTTTCTAAACATGCATCGGATATAAATGAATGTGTGGCTCCCGAGTCTATCAGAACATATACGGGAATACCAGAAATAGATAGTATACCTAGTATCATAATAGCATGCTCAAGATGGGAAGGAAAATACAGTATGGAAAGCAGTTAAGACATGTACAAGAATACCAGAGTAACTAGTATACCTGCAATCACGTCAGAATCCTCAGCTGCATCCATAGCGAACACTCTTGCTTCTCATTTTTTGTTCTGGTCGGGGTTCGCTTTCTGATTAGAACCCTGGGCGGACGGAGTACGGCAGTCTGATGCAAAGTGACCCGACTGGCCACACTTGTAGCTGACACCCTTTCCAAAAAGGCATTCTCCTTTATGCATCATCTAACACTTAGGGCAGGGTGGGATGAAATTGGTCATCTGTCTCACTGCTGGCCCTGGATTCAGCCTCTTAATGAATGTTTGATTCAGGTTCTAGTTTTGGTTGCGGCTCGGACCTTTCCACTTTCTTTTTCCTAGGTTTCTCTGCTCATAATGATTTCTTTAGTTTCCCATTCTCCCACCAGCATAGGCTACTGCTTGAGCCTTCTTCACTACCTCCCGGTAAGTTGGCAGTTCATGTGAACTAACAATTTGTCTAACATCAGAGCGTAGACCCCTCTCAAAACGTCATGCCTTCTTGAACTTCGTCTCCACCAGATGTGGAGCATAACGTGACAGTTCTTCAAATTTTCTCTCATATTCGGTTATGTCCATTTCACCTTGTACCAATTGTAGAAACTTAGCCTCCTTGTGATCTCTGAGGGCTTGTAGAAAGAACTTGTCCTTGATCTCCTCCTTAAATTCGTCCCAGGTCAGAGCTGCTTGTTGTTCTTCGCTCCTTGTGCGGGATGCAGATTCACACCAAAATTCAGCCCTTCCGACTAACATGAACTCTGCATAGCCTACTTTCTTATATTCAGGGCAGGATATGTGCCTGAAAATCTTTTCGATGGCCTGGAGCCATTCTTCCACTGCTAGTAGCCCATCTCCACCATCGAACGTAGGTGGGATGTATCTTCTGAATTGTTCTATTACTGGTACTATGGGGTTAATTGGCTGTGGGATTTATCTCATCTCTTGCACAGCCTTGAGTAATTCCCTGATGATATCGGCTTGAGTTGGTGGTACCATGACCTTCATAAAATTAAAGGTAGTTCGTAACAGTTGACTAGGCGTACTAACAACGTAAACAATAAAAGATAACTTGAATCATTTCATTCATAACTCAACTTCTTTTGGTGCGGGTACATGAGTAAGAAACCATGTATGCCGAACATTTCCATTTTTTTATACAAAGATGTCAAACCTACTCTAGATCCTATCTCTCTATTCTCCTTCGGTTATATATGATTCGGTGTTTGAGAATTCTCCAAGCGTTGGATCAGCGTCTTCCTCTAGTTCTTCTTCTGGGTCTTCTTCGGGTTTCTCCTTAGGTTCTAACCCATTTTCTTGCCCAAGTTCGGGCTCGAGCATTGGCTCATGTTCTGGCTCCCCTTCAAGTGCAATCCCAAAGCGGTAGTCAAAGTACATGGGCCAATATGCTACGAATCTCGTGCAAAAGGCGTACTCCATCTCCACATTAGGTAACATAAGGGCATCAATGTATATACTACGAGCTACTTCTGCATAATCGTCCCGAAAAGTCGAGAGTAAGTGATGGATCGACCGATGATTATTAGTCACATAGCCATGCTGTATGGCCCGATCACGTACAATGTTTAGCTGTTCTACGTGTTGGGCAATTGTCCAATCGAGTCTAGGCCTAAAACGATCATAGTCTCTAATGGCTTGTTCTACGTCACTGGGTGCATTTCTAGGGATGGGTGTCATGTCCTAAACCAATTATCCAAAGTCCAATTATGCGGGGTTATTCATCTCTCTTAGTTAAAATTACAAGGACGTAAATAAAATAATTTAAAAACTCTTCAAATTATGTTCAAACTCGTCTTTCTTTCTTTCTTTCATTCTAATTCGGATACAGTTTATTTCTCTTCTTCTAAGTTTCGTAAATTGTAAAACATGTATCCGAAATAAAATAACGTTAAGCTTCATAAACTTCTTTTACCTTCGGAGCCGATGGATCGAATGATAGCAGTGGCAACTTTCATTAATAATAAATAAATAAATAAATCTCTTTGAAAATTTTCTCTTTTTGAAAATTTTCCAATCTACAGAAACGCAGACCGGCTCTAATACCCCGAGTTCCGTTAACCCGGATTGCCACGTCATCGTCTTTTACCCTAATTTTAATAATCAAAATTTGTGAAAATAACCTAATTTTTAAAATGACATCACATTCATAACGGTAATTATCCTCAGCAACAAAACTCATTTAAATACTTGGAATAATTGTTTTAAAATTTAAATCTCAAGTTCTTGAAATAAACGAAATAACGAAGTATGTTAATAGTGTTCAAAATGCGAAAATTTCGTAAGTAAATAACTACGACTTTCAATTCATGCCACCACTGCCCATCACATTCACATTCGACCATCTTCGAAATTTGCAAATATTGTTAAAATAACGGAATGAGTATTTCGAAGAAATACTCAGTAGACTCATCGCCGATAATTAATTTACAGAATAATTGAATACATACTTATGCAATATATAACGTGAACATCATCATCATCATATGCTCATTTTCTTGAAAATTATATCCTCTTTAAAATCATAGGGTGTGAGTAGTCTCGTCTCATGCATTTAAGCACATAAGTTATGCATAACATTCTCATTTTATCTCATAAGAGATACTCGTCTCTTCTATGCATTAAAACATACAAGTTATGGCAAGCATAACAACATCATATATCTCATATGACATATTCTAATCTCATGCATTAAAATATATAAATCACGTAAATTCACATAAGACATGCAATTATAATTTAAACTAATTAATGGAGGCGAGTCTACCTCAATAATCTCGAGTTACGTGCAAAATGGAGCAGAAAGTAATCTCAAGCTCTTAATCGTCCGTACGTTTCGTCTAACCAAAATAGAAAATAAGTTTTAAAGTGATAAAATAAAGTTTAGGGACTTAATTGAAAATTATTGAAACTGAAATAAATAACTTAAAATGATATAATAAAGTTCAGGGGCTTAATTGGAAATTTATTAAAACTAAAAATAAAAATTTAAGGGCTGAAATAGTAACTTTTAGAAGTTAGGGACTAAACTGTATATCTGAAAATAAAAACTAAAGGCTGAATAATAATTTTTAGAAGTTAGAGTCTAAACTGTAAATCTATTAAAGCTGAAAATAAAACTAAAAGCTAAAATAATAACTTTTTAGGATTTAAGGACTTAATTACAAATCTATTAAATCTGAAAATAAAACTTAAATGACTGAAATTAAACTTCTATAAATTAGGGACTTAATTGAACATTTACTAAAACTGAAAATAGGATTTAGGGCTGAAATAAATCAATTTAAAACTTGGGGGAGCTTAAAAGTAATTTTCAAAAATTGAAATAATTAAAAACAATAACCTCATTTATCTCTCTCTCTCTCTCTCATTTACAGAGAGAGAAAGAGAGGCGAAGGGGAGGGAAAAGGGGGTTTCGCCCCTTCCTCCATTTTTACCAGCATCGACCGGCGGGTTGGTGGCAGTAGGCACCGGTGCTCGTAGGTAAGTGGGGGTTTCTATTTCTTGATTTTTTTTGTGGTTTTGGGGGTTGATTTGGGTTCGGTTTTCGGAGCAATGGTGGTTGTGGGTGATGTTGAGGTGTGGAGGTCTCGGTTTTGGGCAGGGGATGGTGGTGTTGGTGGTTTTGAGGTGTGGAGGTGACAGGGTGGTGTTGGGCTTCGGTTTTGAGCTTGGCAAGTTTGGTGGTTTGGGGCAGTGAGTTGGAGTGGCTGTCGAAATGTGGCGGTTTCAAGTGGTGCTTGCGGTGGTGTTTAGCTCATGGGTTGGTGGTTTGGGAGTTTGGTACAGTGAGTTTGGTTTAAGGTTGAGGTCTCGTTTTTGGAGCTAGTTTGGTGGTTGTTTGGTGGTTGGTTGTTCTCGGTTTTGAGGTGAGGTGATGGTGGTTTTGTGGAGGTGTTGGTGGTGTGGTTGCTCTCGGGTTGGAGCTTGGTTGTTGATGTTTTGTAGTGAGTTCTGTGAGTGAAATGTTGGTGTGTTGGTGATGGAAATTGAGACTCTTAGCATCAATGTGAGCTTTCCAATTTGAGAGAAATGTTGTTGGTGCTAGAAATCGAAATTCTAGCATCAACATGATTCTCGTGAGTGAAATTGCATAGATGGAAAATTGGGGAGGTGGAGTTTCTTACCCAGGCTGCTAGAATGGTGATGATGGGAGGGAAATGAGGGTATATGAATAGTAGAAAATTGGGGCACAAACTTCTAGGTGGGTAATTGGGCCAAGCAGTTGGGCTTTTGGGAAAAAAATTCTAATTGAAATTTAATTACATTGGACCCAAAAGAATTGGACTAAAAAGAATATAATTTCGATTTTAGGATTGATTCGAAATAATTTAAATTCGTATATAACAGCTAGACGAACACGTTTTCACTTTAACGTTAGGGTGTAAAATTTAGCGACACATTTTTCGAAAAAATAATTTTATATTATTTAAAAATTCGCGGTCGCTACACAAGTTGGTACTTCAGATGAGATCTCTCAGTCCATCCTTCAGATTGTTCCTTTTATAGCCACCAGTGGTCATACCACTATTGTTACTTCTTCGCAGACATTTGCTACACATATGGCTCCCACTTATTCTACTCCTCCATCTATCATCAGCACTACTGCTACACAGACTACTACTTCTTTGCCATTTGACCATCCTACAGATGCTCCTCACAGGGTTGTTCCTCAGAGTTCACCAGTTGTTATATCATATGATCATTCAGGTATTCAAGCATCGATTCCCATCAGTTGTGCATCTATAACAATTACTTTTTCATGCTTTGACCCTATCTTGAGGGACGTGCACGAGAGGTCGCATGGCTTCAATAGTATGGATATGTCTATTGCATATTGTCAGCAGAATATGGAGGCTCCTATATCTACAGAGCAATTGGATTCAGGGGGTTTTCCTTAGGTCGAAGTGCATCAGGAGGGCCTTTTCGTAGATCTTCTTTTGATGACTTAACGGGTCTGGTTGGTAGGACAGAGGATGATGGATTTGTCCCAGTGAGTCGGAAGACACATTCGAAAGTTATTGATAATTCACTACCCAGGATGACAACCAGGAGTCGGTCACAGGATACCTCTTCACGTACTTCCGATGAGTGCCAACATTTGGAATGTGAGAGGTGTAGCTAGTGTAGCTACTCACAGATGCCCGAGAAAACTTATTCAATTTCATCAGGTTTATATTTTGGTTATTCTAGAACGTATGGTTTTGGAGAGGAGGTTTGACTTTGTTCGTCGTTATCTGCATTTCGATACTGAGGTTCAGAATGAGTCGAATAAGATTTGGATTTTCTGGAATGTGGGTTCTATCGTTACTATTATTGATGATCATACCCAGTTCCTACATGTCAGAGTTGTGGATCCTAAACTAGCACGACCTATTTACTTGACTTTTGTCTATGCTGCTTGTCAGGCCCATGTTAGGAAGGAATTGTGAGCGGGTCTTCACTACATTTCCCTCTCTATAGATGATCATTGGCTTGTTGGAGGTGACTTTAACGCCATCACACATGTTGGTGAGCATATTGGCCATAGTCGTCACGATCGTGGTTCAACTAATTTCTATGATATGATGTTGGACTGTGGCTTAGAGGACGCTGGCTTTTCTCGGTCTCAGTTTACCTGGACGAATGGCAGGATCAGTAAAAGATTGGATAGAGTCTTGATTAACTCTTTAACTGCAGACTTTTGTAGACAGCTTACTGTAACTCATCTTAATTGTACCTTATCTGATCACTCACCTCTACTTTAAAGTGGATTTCTGACGATGATTTAGGTCCTAGACCATTTAGATTCCTTAATGTGTGGACCAAACATCATGACTTCTTAGCATTTGTTTCTCAAAAGTGGCCACTCCCTACTCATCTTACAAGAATGGCTGCCCCATGGGAGAAGTTCTTTAGGCTGAAACAAGGACTAAGGTGGTGGAATCGACGGGTATTCGGTGATGTGTTCCAAAGAGTTAGAGACGCTGAGGAGAGGGTTGACTAGGCAGAGATTGATTTTGAGGTTGATCATACACCAGAGCATCGTGACTTACTTCATCATGCACAGGCTGATTTGAACCGAACCTTAGCTATTGATGAGGGTTTTTGGAAGCAAAAGGCCGACTTTCGTTGGGTATGTGAGGGAGATCACAACACCAGATATTTTCATTCACTGGTACAGGGACGACGGATCAGATCTCGTATCAGGACCATCACGAATCAGGTAGGGGAAGTTCTTACTACTCCAGTAGATATTCAGAGCTCGGCTATCTCATTTTTCCAGGAATTATTATCCGCCCCTTCACAGCCTCTGGAGCATATTTGTCCTGATATCGTACCTAGGATACTGACAGAGGCAGACAATATGGCGCTGAATCTATTTCCTTTGATTGATGAGGTACGTGAGGCTATTTTCAGTATTGATGCTGATAGTACTACGAGCCTGGATAGATTTTCATCATTGTTCTACCAACACTATTGGGATATTATCAATGATGATATATGTAGCGCCCCGAGTTATGTTAACCCGGATTGCCACGTCATCGTCTTTTGCCCTAATTTCATAAATCAAAATCGCAGAAATAACCTAATTTTGAAATCACATTTGTAATTGAAAACTTCGTCGACAAGTAAACTCGTGGAAATTTACTTTAAAATTTAAATATCATGTTTTAGAAATAGCGGAAACGACAAAATGTTATAAATATTCAATTACATAAACTTCAAGATTTAATAAATTCGATAATCAAATTTTTGGGCCACCACTGCCGGATCAATCACGATCGCCTCCGAAATCTGCAAATATTGTTTAAATAACAGAATGAGTATTTCGAATAAATACTCAGTAGACTCATCGTCGATAATTAATTTACAGAATAATTGAATACATACTTATGCAATATACAACGTGATATCTTCTTTGGCTTATTTTTCTTGAAAATCATGGGGTGTGGGTAGTCTTTCTTTCTCGTGCGTATAAAGCACATAAGTTATGCATAACATTCTCATCTTATCTCATAAGAGATTCTCGTCTTTCTCATGCAATTAAGCATATAAGTTATGGCAAGCATAACAATATCATATATCGCATATGACAAATTCTCATCTCATGCATTAAAGCATATAAATCACGTAAATTCACATAAAGCATGCAATTATAATTTAAACTAATTAATGGTGGCGAGTCTACCTCAATATCTCGAGTTTCGTGAAAATGGTGCGAGAAGTAACTTCAATCAGCTAATTGTCCGTACGTTTCGTCTAGCCAAAATAGAGAATAAGTAGTACATATCAAACCTTTTTTTAAGCTTTCTTGGTCTGGGTATTACAATCAACCCTTGTTAGACTCGCGACGTCCTCGTCGCGCTTGATCCATTTGAGGATCCGTTGCCAGACGTTGGGATTCTAGAGGTGGCTTTTACGAGTTCAAGAGGTGGCTCTCGCCCTATGGCATAGCACTTTGTCCCGCATAACACTTAGTTCCTGATTTCCGACCGGTAATCGCGCTCTGATACCATTTGTAACGACCCGGGTCCCACATAACGGGCTATCCCGACCGTTAGATCGAAGACGTACTGTCCTCACTGTACCACGTGGGTCTTTTCAGCATGCTTTGTCCTTACTCGTACACTTTCTGAGAAAACTTCCTAGGGGGTCACCCATCATGGAATTGCTCCAAGCAGCACGCTTAACTGTGGAGTTTCTATTGATAGACTTCGGATAGGCTGCCTCGACCGTTAGATCGACGACGTACTGTCCCCACTGTACCAACATGGGTCTTTTCAGCAAACTTTGTCCTCATTCGCACGCTCCCCGAGAAAAATTCCAAGGGGTCACCCATCATGGAATTGCTCCAAGCCAAGTACCCTTAACTGTAGAGTTTCTAACGATGAGCTTTCGGAAAAGAAGGTGCACCTTGTTAGTATGAGTAATACCTATCAAATCGTTTTTTAAGCTTTCCTGGTCTGGGTATTACAAACACCACTCGTTAGACTCACGACGTCCTCGTTGTGCTTGATCCATTTGAGGATCCATTGCCAGGCGTTGAGATTCTAGAGGTGGCTCCTACGGGTTCAAGAGGTGGC
This sequence comes from Fraxinus excelsior, assembly GCA_019097785.1. Taxonomy (NCBI): domain Eukaryota; kingdom Viridiplantae; phylum Streptophyta; class Magnoliopsida; order Lamiales; family Oleaceae; genus Fraxinus; species Fraxinus excelsior. Next base: position 12,622,710 of record CM032644.1, read on the forward strand.
TCCCACCCTGTGGCGTAACACTTTGTCCTGCATAGCACTTAGTTCCTGATTTTCGGTTGGCAACCGCTCTCTGATACCATTTGTAACGACCTGGGTCCCACCGACGGGCAGTCCCAGCCATTAGATCGACGACGTACTGTCCCCACTGTACCAACAATGTGCACCTTCTTTTCCAGAAGTCCATCATTAGATACTCCACAGTTAAGCGTGTTTGGCTTGGAACAATTCTATGATGGGTGACCCCTTGTGAAGTTTTCTCGAAGAGCGTGCGAGTAAGGACAAAGTATGCTGAGAAGACCCATGTTGGTACAGTGGGGATAGTACGTCGTCGATCTAATGGCTGAAACATCCCGTTAGGTAGGTCCCGGGTCGTTACAAGTAGAGTGGATTTGTCCCCGATCGACTTATTGGGGACAATGTCTTGTTAACACATGAGCTTTTACACACGTTGGATAATAAAATACGTGGAGGGAATGTTATGCTCGAGCTTGACATGGCTAAAGCATATGATCGTATGGATTGGGGAATTCATTTATTCTATACTTGAGGCTTTTGGTTTTGACCAGCTGTGGATTGATCGGATCAGACATTGTTTATCAGAATGTCGATTCTCAGTGCTTCTAAATGGGCGACCATGTGGTTTCTTTTCTTCATCGCAGAGACTTAGACATGGAGATCCTATCTCTCCATTCTTATTTATTATTGCTGCGGATTACTTTTCTTGATTTCTTACTCGGAGGTTTGATAGGAATGTAAAATGCATATTTTTCCCTCCTTATTTTATGCGCTCATATGTTTATTTTGTACCTAAATGTACTTAGTATTCTCATATTTTGGTTTAGGTGGCAATTCTATGGATATTGCATAATTTGGAAGAAATAGATGAAAAGAGATCAAAATGGAAGAAAGTGGAAGTTCAGGGACTAAAGTGCAAATATTTAAAAGTTGTATTGAACCTCATGATGAAGACTTGAGAGTGTTAGAGGCCAATTGGATGAAGAAATGAGTCAAAGGGATGAAATATAGCCAAGACATTATCACATATCAACTTTCAAGCTGAAAAGTTTTGTGCCGATTTCTAGCCTCATCTTGAGACTAGTTTTTGACATCTTATATGATCTACCTCGAAGATGGTATCTGAAGCAAAGTTGTAGCTCTTTGAGTTATCTTTCTAACACATCTTGAATCGTCTTAATCGGACATCGGAAGAGGAAGTTATGATGAAAATACTGAAACAGACGCAAAGTGAACAGATTTCTAGCGCTCAAGCGTCGCGAGCCGCCACAGATTTTAGGTTTTTATTGTTTGGGCCGCGAAAACTCCAGAAAAAGACTCCAACTTAGCCAAGAACATGTAAGGAAGTATAAATAGACCTAAGGAGGCAAAAACACAAGGGAGAACCTCTCCAACTTTATTCCTCTCTATTTTTCTCTTAGATTCATGAATTGTAACTAAACTTTTACACTTGGTCGAAGGAGAATGAAGCCTCAGAACCACATATTGTGAGATCTAAATGGTTTTTCTTAATTTAATTCATGTTTTTGTGTATTGAATATTTTTCTGCACTTATTTCTATGATTGTTATGTTTAATAGCTAGGAGGCCTACTAGTTTATTATTCGTTGCAATCTACCGCTGAGTTAAATATCAAATCCGTAATTGTTTGATCTCTTTAACTTGCGAAGCACTAGGATTTGATGATTTTCTGCGATAGAGGTTATTGAATTTTAAGAAGAATGTTTAAATAGATTGAATGCAACCGCTGGTGTTTGTGTTATCTAGTTCATCGATTTCTCTATTGTTTAAAGCTGTTATTAAATTGAATCTTAAGCGCTGGTCTGTGGTTATTTAATAATTAGGGTTAATTAGAACGTTGGTTTCTAACTAACTAAAATTAAGGAGAAATAAATTATTCCAACGGTGAATATTAAAGATATGAATTGAATTATCCTTGCATCTATGATCAGTTGTGGATTTCCGAATGTGGATATTGACTTGGACCAAGGTTAGTCTTTTGAGTGTTTTCGTTAATTTAGTTTTCATTGTTATTAATTGTGTTATTTACGATTGTTTACATACAAAGACGGGGCCAATCATTGTACGGAGCATAAAATATTAAATTACACACTCTTCGTGGGATCGACCCTTACTTTCACTACTACATTAGTTTTCGAGGTTTAAGGACTATTTTTGGGTGCCTACGACAGCACACCAAGGTTTCAGGCTTATCCTAGTATGCAGTATCGACATGGTGGTAGTACTCTTGTCTCCCATCTTGCTTTTGCTGATGATATAATTAAATTTACCAATGGACAGAAGAAGTCTATCAGAAGGGTCATCGATTGTCTGGAACACTATGAGGGGGTCTCTGGCCAACTGGTGAATAGAGACAAGAGTGGTCTTACATTGCCTAGGCGGGCATCTGATATTCAGATACGGAGGCTAGTGACCTTGACTGGATTTTCACATCAGCGACAGCCATTCACATATTTGGGTGTCCCTTTGTTTAGAGGGGCTAAGAGGAGTTTTCTTTATGATGACCTCATTATGAAGGTCAGGAGTAAGATTTCTGGATGGGCTTCCCGCTTTCTTTCTCCTGGTGGTAGGATTACTTTACTAAGGTTTGTTCTTTCCTCTATACCACTATATCTATTCCAGATTATGCAATCTTCTAAGGTCATTCTGAAAAAGATGGAGAGTATATTTGCATGATTCGTATGGGATAGTAAGGATCATGCGCGTCGTCTACATTGTCGGAGTTGGAAGGCGGTTTGCCTTCCTATTGACGAGGGAAGCCTAGGATTTAGGCGATTACAGGATACGGTAGACACATTTTCATTAAAGCTATGGTGGTTGTTCAGGTTTCAAAGTTCTCTTTTGGCTCAGTTTCTACTGGGCAAATATTGTAGAGAGACACATCTGTTGCTTGCAATAGTTCCTCACTCGGCATCTCCTATTTGGAAGAGACTGAAGAGATTTGGACCACGTACCGAGACACGTATTGTTTGGCGCCTTGGGATAGGACATATCTTCTTTTGGCATGATTGTTGGATGGGTGATTCTACATTGGCATCCAGTTTCCCACACAAACAGCACACATCTACGAGGGTGCAGAACTTTTTCGAGGAGACTGGATGGGATTTTGGGCGATTGATACAGGTGCTTCCATCAGCTATGGCAGAGCAGATTGTAGCCATCCCACTATGTCTTGATGTCTCAGATCACATTTTCTGGAGGGCCACATCAGATGGTAGATTTACTACTAAATCATTGGGCAGCTGATCCGCGCTAGTAGACCAGTGCACGATTCATTTCGCCTAGTATGGAGCCATATCCTACCTCTTACCGTTTCGTTCTTCTGTTGGAGATTAGGGCAGGACTTAATACCAGTTGATGTCATTATTCACAGGAGGATAGGCAGTCGGTGGCCTCTCGATGTCAGTGTTGTTCAAAGATTGAGATCATCACTCATATTTTTACTGGTAGCAACATTTCAGATCATGTTTGGCAACATTTTGGGGTTTTATTTTAGATTACCATGAGTGGAGGAGAGAGTGTCAGACAGAGATTTCTGAGATGGAGGTATTCTGGACAGTTTGCTAGGATCGGGCACATTCGTATCATTATTCCTCTATTGATTTTCTGGTTTCTTTGGACCGAGAGAAGTGATGCTAAACACAGGGACATACGTATGAGCTCGAGACGGATCTTCTGGAGAGTATATCGTATGATATCATTCCTCCATATTGGTGGATTATTTCGGCCGCTACATTGGCGTGACAACATGTAGCTTGCTCCACTTTTTGGTATTTCTTTAACTTTGCCTTCATATCCTCCCCCTACTATGGTTTGGTGGCACACTCTATCAATTGGATCTGCCAAGATCAATACCGATAGTTACGTCAAGGATGGATTTGCGAGTGGGGGACGCATCATCAGGGATCACGCAAGAACTGTATCAGGGCCTTCTCGACTTCGTATGGACAATGTATGATACTAGAGGCAGAACTTAGGGCCATTCGTGATAGGATACTACTGGCTAGAGATCTTGGTTTGTCAAATATTTGGGTGGAGGCAGACTTGACTGTGGACATTCACTGCATCACCAGAGGTGGCGGACCGTGACATATCCAGGGGATACTCAAACATGTTGCAGATATTGTTTCCTTTGACAGAGATATGGTTTCCCACATCTTCAGGGAGGGGAACCAAGTTGCATATGCTCTTGTTTTCGAGGGTTGGCATCATTGTAGATACCAGCAATACGGACCAACCGACCTACCACGACATATCAGAGCGTTTGTTCAGATTGACAGATATGGTTTTCCCAGCTTTAGAGTTTAAGTATTTGAATTTTACTTTTACTTTTATTTTTGCTTACAATTATGCTTTTTGTAAGGGATGTAGTACTCCTCTTTTATTCCTATTATTCTTTACTTTCACTGTAAGGGAAGTGGTACTTCCTTATTTATTGATGTTCTTGATATCATTTGTAACTACGGTATTCCTCCGCCACAAGTGAGGACATATTAATAAAATATCGGAGGTACCGCCCCCCTTCCACTAAAAAAAAACTGGTCATTCTATTCACAAGTGTTACAAACTAAATTGTTACCCACCCAACTGCAAGTTACATTATAAGCAATAGCCACAATCTATTATACTCGCCAATCAAGCTTCACATCCTGCTATGGATAATTCTGGTGATGACATGGTTGGGTTGACCAAGTATCAATACCAGTAGCTGATGATACAACCCAAGGATTCTTCAATCGCAACCTCTGTTTTCCACTACGAATTCCAAAATATCTGGTATATATTCTTGATTTTATACACACAACACTTTTTCTCATTGTTCCTCGAGTTGGATATTAGACACGGGTGCCACGGACCACATGGTCTGCAGCCCCTCATTTTTTACCACCATTACTTCTACTGTCACCTTTTCTATTAAGCTTCCAAATGGAAGTTTAGCCCTGTCACACATATTGGTAATGTTCAATTAGACACTACCATCACTTTAAGAGATGTTCTCTATGTCCCATCATTCTCCTTCAATTTTATTTCTGCAACAAAATTGACTCATAACCTAACCTATTGCTTGCTGTTTTTCTCTGAATAGTGCTTCAGACATGACCTGTTTTTCTCTAAATAGTGCTTCATTTGTTCGGATGTCTCCCCTTCAGCACTTGTTCAATTTCTTTCAGTTCACACCTTTTATTGCACATACTTCCATTGTCAATGTTGTTAATCAAACTGACCTATGGCATTTTCGGCTAGGCCATTTACCATTTTCTAGGTTAAGAATGATTTATGATCCTATTGTAAGCAAGCATTTTATTGCTATTAATGAAAATTATTGTGCTGTTTGTCCCTTTGCCAAGTTTCACACTATTTTTTTGCCACATAGTGCTCATACTTTATCTCGAATTTTTTTATTAATCCACTGTGACTTATGGGGACCTCATCCTACAATTGCATATGATGGCTCACGTTATTTCTTAACCATAGTAGATGATTTCTCTCGATCCACTTGGGTTTACTTGCTTAAATCCAAAGCTGATACTAGAACCTACATCCTTCTATAATTTGGTGGAAACACAATTTGGACTCAAAATTAAAATCTTAAGAAGTGACAATGGTGCTGAGTTTTGTATGACCAATATTTTCAATAAAAAAGGCATCATCCATCATACAAGTTGTGTGCAAACCCCTCAACAAAATGGCATTGTTGAGAGGAAGTACCAACACTTTCTTAATGTGGCTAGAGCATTGCGATTCTAATCCAATTTGCCCCTTACATACTGGAGTGACTGTATTTTAACAGTCACTTACATCATAAATCGACTTCATACCCCCATTTTACAAAATAAAACTCCTTTTGAAATCTTTTTTAATAAGAAACCAAAATATGCTCACATGAAGGTTTTTGGCTCTTTATGCTTTGCAGCCACCATTTTCCATGCTAGACAAAAATTTGACCTTAGGGGCCATAAGTGTGTTTTTTTAGGCTACCCTTTTGGTACCAAAGGATACAAATTATTGGACCTATCCACACACACCACTTTCATTTCAAGAGATGTAATTTTTCATGAGTCCATTTTCCCTTTCCACCAAACATCCTCACACTTCTCCACTTCTCCTTCTTCAAATTTACCTCTATCTATTTTTCACCTTCATTTTTATTCATCCAGTTCTTCCCCTCCACCACATGCACCTTCTACATCATCCCATACTCCCATCACATCCCCACCACTTTCTACTTATCCTTCCACGTCCTGTACTCTTATAAATCATTTCCCACCTGCTCTTAGAAGGTCTACAAGGGTTCGAACAACACCACAATATCTCAAAGATTATCACTGTTCACAAATCATGCTTGATTATCGTGCACAATCAATTTCCCAAAATGCACCTCCTATGAGTGGTAAATCTTTTCCCTTACAAAATTGCTTATCTTATCATAAATTTAATCCACATTTCCTAGTTATTACGACTTCCATTTCTGTCCATACCGAGCTCCATTCTTACAAACAAGCCTTGAAGAATCCTGGTTGGTGTAAGGCTATGGAAGCCGAGATTGAAGCATTGGAAAATAACCAAAACTAGACACTCGCTGAATTACCTCCTGGAAAAGAGGCCATTGACTGTAAGTATGTTTACAAAATTAAATTTAAGTCTGATGGATCTATCGAGAGACTTAAGGCTAGATTAGTAGCCAAATGATACACAAAATGAGGGCATAGACTTCCATGAGACTTTCTCTCATGTTGCCAAGTTAGTTACTGTAAGAGGTCTTCTTGCTATTGCTACCATCATAGGATGGCATTTGCATCATTTCGATGTCAACAATGCATTCCTTAATGGTGATTTACAAGAGGAAATTTACATGAAGAAGCCACTCGGGTACACTAAGGGGCAGACACATCAAGTTTGTAAATTGCTTACGAGCCTTTATGGCCGGCCTTAAACAAGCATCAAGACAATGGAATTTCAAGCTTACCTCATCTCTTCTTGAATATGGTTTTATCCAATCAAAAGCTAATTATAGCTTATTCACAAAGCAAAATGGTTCTTCCTTCATTGCCTTATTAGTTTATGTGGATGATATCTTACTTGCAAGTGATTCTCAAGCTTCCATTGATTCCATTAGAACTTTTCTTCATCATAAGTTCAAAATTAAAGATCTTGACTGCCTTAGATATTTTATTAGTTTGGAGATTGCTAGATCATCCAAAGGCATTCATATTTCTCAAAGAAAATATGCATTAGACATTTTGGCAGATTTTAGAATGATTGGTTGTACCCCTCTTAAACTTCCTCTTGATCATAATTTTAAGCTCAGTAAAACAGAAGGAGTCCCCCTCACAGAACCTTGCACCTATAAGAGATTGATTGGCCGGCTCTTGTACTTGACCATCTCTCGGCCAGACCTTTCTTTTGTTGTGCAATTGTTGAGTCAATTTATGGATAAACCTTCTTCCACTCATTTGGCATATGCTTACAAGGTTCTAATATATATATTTTTTATAGCCAATATTTTCAACAAAAGAACTTTTGACCTCCAAAAATTGTTTTAGGCTTTCAAAAAGCCTTACGAACACACTATTAAAGGCAATTTGGTTTGAAACATCCTTAGGGAATGAAATGATGTGGTTATTTGTGTGAGGAAGTAGCTTGTGTGGAGAGATGGCTGTGGGTGAAGCGTGCTGTTGATGATTGTCGGGGAAATGGTTATTCTTTTGCCTTTTGTTTCTCTTAGTGCCTCTGCTTGATAAAGCTTAAAATCTAAATTTTAATTTAAATTGATTCACAATTTTTAATTCTTTCATCAACTTTTATCAAAATTTATTAAAAATCTAATTTTAATCCCAACTAAATAATGACAATATACAATTTACAGCAAATGGTATAATAGTTAATAAAAAAATATTGGCTATTTCCATGTCACGCAAGAACTAAATCTGACCAATTAAAATAGGTTGAGTAAAAATCACTTTCGAAAGTTGAAGAACTAGCCCTAATTCCCCCTTTCAAAAACTTAATTTCAAGTAAAAGAGGCAATCCGCAGTTTACTATTTATTCTTGACGTATTTTTTTTTTCCTAATTTATCCTCTCTTTTATAAGAAATTCCCTGAAAAAGGCGGAAAAATGATATTCTTCCAAAAAGTAGGCGGAGGGAGGTCAGGCCTTCATTGTTGACTTTGACGTTCATATGACAAAAAAAAAAACAGAAAATTATTAACTGTAGGCGGTGAAACAAAAATCTGGGGAATTTTGCCTATCACATTAACCGTAGGCAGTCAAAAATGTAGGCGACTTTTGTATAGTTTCAATAACTTTTGATATTTTTGTAGTCGGTTAATTTTTGTAGTCGACCAAAGAGATTAGTCTATTTATATGGAAGAACTAATGAAGAAAAATTTATTCCATCATCGATAATTTCTTAACCTTTATTGCTGTTTACTGTAAGTCTATCGAAAAATTTATTTTAGTTTTTATTATTATATTAGATATATATTTTGCATGTTTAGTATTTCATTAAATAAAAATACAATTGTGTTACATGTTTAAGATTTTTGTAAGTAGTTAGGTATAGTTAATTTTGTTTTTTTTTTTTTTGTATTTTTAGTATGTAAATACCATTATGTTGATCTATAAATCTTGAAAATATTTATTTTACTCTATTATGTTTTTCAGCTTGTACGACTAAATTTTGAAGTTTTGATATTGCAGCAGAACATAAACTTTTACTGTAAGTATTTATATATGTAAAAGTTATTTTTGTTTATATTATTATTACTTTTGCATATCTAGTATTTCTTTAAATAAATATAATTGTGTTACATGTTTAAGATTTTTGTAAGTAGTTAGGTATAGTTAATATTGTTTGTGTAGATTTAGTATTTCTCTATGTTTCACAATAAATTTTGAAGCATATTAGGTTAACTTAATAAGTTGTCAACATATCATTTTAGTATTATTAGTATTATAACTGGGGTGGGTATCTTTCATTACAGTTGAAGAGTTGTGCGGAAATATTAAATTTTTACAATTATAAATTACAATAATTATTAATACTTACATAAAATTATACCTGAATTTCTGTAGATAAAAAAAATCGTTGAAATACTGACTAGGAAAAACTAAAAAAAAAAAAAAAATTGCTCCCCGTGCGCGCACGGGGAGATAATTTTTTTTTTTTTAAGAGGGATATCAAATGTAATTGAAAATATTAATTAAACCCGTGCCTTTTTTTTTCTAACAGTTCAACTTAATTACATTTTACACAAATTATAAATATAAATTCATTTATTAATAATTTAACTCAAAATAATTAGAAAATATTCGATGTCATACATACATAAAAACCAAAATTCCTTTCGGGGGCGTTGCCCCCGAGCCCTCACGAGGGGCGCTGCCCCCGCGACCTGACCGGGCAGGTCGATCCCCGTCGAGAGCGTTGTCATTGAACCTCTAGATGGGCGCATCTCGTCCATTCGGTCAAAAAATATGTAACTTATTTCATATACTTTGATTTTTAACTTTTATTATGATTATGATTTTCTTTTGTTTGTTATATTTTTAGTCATTCCTAATTCTTTCTATATTAAATTTGTTTTCAATCTTTTTTTCAGTTGCAAGATATCATTCTCAAAGTAAAAATATCATAATTTTTAACATCAATTGAATTGTGCTATCTTCAGGTACAATATTTTTTTTATTATTTTATAGATTTTGTAAACTTCAATTTGCAGTTAACCTTTGTATTTTTTCCTCTACAATTTTTATTATAATATTTACCATTTAACTATTATTAACAAATTGTGTACTCTAATTAATATTTATTGTTCTCTTCTATACATTGTCCAATTATTTTTTCTGGTGGTTATAGTTTACTACAGTAGTGCACTCTATCTTAGGTAAGTTTCTCTAACTGAACTATTTAGATTTTTGTTCATAATATTATAGGTTTATATAGTATTGTGGTTATTTATTTATTTATAGTAACTTATAAATTTGTAATAAATTGCTGGTTCTCGAGTTTTCTTTGTGAATACTATTTTTTCTCCTTTTAAAGTATATTTTCAGTCATTGTTCACAAATTTTCATATTTTAAATTTTAGTTTTACCTTATGTATGTATATATTATAACATATGTAAGATTATTTTTTTGTACAGTTATAGTTCAAGTTCAATTATTCTACAAAAATTGTTAGTATTGTAATAGACATTTTTGTACCATCTGATGATGGAGAAGTTGATTCAACTATTCTACAACTTTATTTTATTTCAAAGTATAAAAATGTTAATAACATTCTAAACTTTTAGTTCATGTTGGTTACTTTGGACTCCAACTATTTGATATGGATACTTCGAGTGGTTTTGAAACAATGTCTCATCGCCAACAAGAAAATCAAAGGAATAGGTATCGACGAAAACGACTTCGAAGTGGTTGCAATGATCGTCGTAGGAGAATAGGTAATCCTCTATCATCTGAACATAATAATTCGAATGATGTACAAATGCAACAACCTATAATGAATCATGATTTTGAGGCTTCTACTTCAAACCAAGATATACCTCATATTTCCAATTTGACATTACCAAGTGGTTTTAATGTATTGAACATACCAACGACTGCATACATATTACCGACATGCAATAGTTGTAAATATTGTGGTGCAAGAAAAATTTATAGAGAAAGTAAAGGGTTTTGTTGTTCTGATGGGAAAGTACATATCTCTATGCCTGATCCACCCACTGAATTGTACAACTTGTTTACTTCTAAAGAATCTAAATATATGGCATTTAAAAAAATTGCACGAGGATATAATAACCACTTTGCTTTCACTTCATTTGGTGTCAAATACGATAAAGAGCTCTTTAAAGCATATCGAGGTATTTACACATTTAGAGTTCAAGGACAAGTATATCATTACGTAAACGAACTTATCCCACAGAACAATAAACCTTCTTATATGCAGTTATATTTTTATGATACAAATAATGAGATTCAAAATCGTATGAAGATTTCAGAGAACTTTGATGAATGTACTTTAACTATTCTAATTGAAATCTTGAAGGTAAATCCATATACTAGATTTTTCCGGTCTTTAACTAATATAACTAACTTACGAGATCATCAAATACATATAAGATGCGATCCAGGACTTGATCAAAGAGTATTTAATACTCCTACCTCATCTGAAGTTGCTGCTATATGGGTCGAAAACGATGAAAATACTAATATTCGCTTTTGTGACATTACCATATACGGTCATTCTGGTGATTCACATAGAGTTCATTATTACTATGGTTGCTATGATCCTTTGCAATATCCTCTACTTTTTCCATACGGAGAATCCGGTTGGCATGAAGGCATTGAGAGGTGTAGAAGGACTGAACATTTCTCTGAATTTGTTCAATTTCCTAATACAGTTACCTCTGCAGCTGAATTTATTGAAAAGGAAAATCAAGGTTTGTAAATTTACGTTATTGTACATTCACCTAAATTTTGCATCGTCAATGTTCTAATTGAATGATAACTTCTTTTCTGCAGTGCTTAATGGAATGAAGAAACGATCACAGGTTTCTTGTCGAGAATATTATTCATATAAATTGCAAATTAGGCCTTCCGGTAAGTCTATTTTACTTCACAGTGGTAGATTGTTCCAGCAATATGTTGTAGATATGTATGTGAAGATCGAAACTAAACGGTTAGACTATTTTCGTAACAACCAAAGTCAAATTCGAGCTGAACTTTATCAAGGTATTGTAGATAGCGTTCAAAATGGAGAGACAAGAGGGTACAAAATTGGAAGAAAAATTATTTTACCTCAGTCTTTTACATGTGGACCTAGAGATATGTTAAGGAGATATATGGATGCAATGGCTATTGTACAGCGTTATGAAAAACCGGACATCTTCTTGACTATAATATGCAATCCAAATTGGCCAGAGATTAAGCAAGAACTAAAACAAAATGATGAGATTCAAAATCGACCTGATCTAATTGTGCGTATATTTAGAACAAAACTAGAAGAGTTGAAAAATGATTTATACAAAAAAAATATCCTAGGCCCAGTTGTTGCGCATATATATGTTATTGAATTTCAAAAAAGGGGACTTCCTCATGCACATCTATTGTTAATTTTTAAATACGGCTACAAAATTTGTTCTGCTCTAGATGTTGATAAGATAGTTTGCTGTGAAATTCCTAATGAAAATGAATATCCTTATCTTCATTCTGTTATTGTTAAACATAATATGCATGGCCCTTGTGGACATCTTAATCCAAAAAACGTATGTATGAAAGGAAACAATAGTTGTAAAAATAAATATCCTAGAGATTATTGTAATTCTACTATATTCGGTGATAATTCATATCCTTTGTATAAACGTCGTGATAATGGTATTTCTATTAAAGTTAGAGGTCAAATGTTAGACAATCGATGGGTTGTACCGTATAATCCTTATTTGAGCGCAAAATTTGACTGCCACATTAATGTTGAAGTATGTTCTTCTATTAAAGCTGTAAAGTATTTGTACAAATACGTGTATAAAGGACATGATCGTATTCATTTTTCAGTTTCCACAAATGAAACAGGAAAAGAAACCGACAAAATCTCATCTTATCAATCTGCTAGATGGATATCTCCACCTGAAGCTATGTGGAGGATTTTCTCGTTTAATTTGGCGGAAATTTATCCAACTGTTTATTCTTTACAGCTTCATATCGAAAATCATCAACAAGTAAGATATAACAACGAAGATGATTTGTCTACTATTATTGACAATGAAAATACGAAAAGAACAATGTTGACAGAATTTTTTGAGGTAAATAAAGCAAATGAATTTGCGCGTACATTGTTGTATCGAGATTTTCCAACCCATTTTGTTTGGAACTCAACTAAGAAGATTTGGACTCCCAGAAAAAAATACGTTGTTATAGGACGAATTGTCGCAGCGAATCCATCTGAAGGAGAACGATATTTCCTACGCGTTCTTCTCAATCATATTCGAGGTCCAACATCATTTCAGATTTACGAACTTTGAACGGAGTAACTGTTAATACGTATCGAGAAGGAGCACATTTACACAGTTTGTTAGGCGGAGACAATCATTGTGAAGAATGTCTGTCTAAATCTATTATTTATAAAATGCCTACTTCTTTAAGACGTCTTTTTGCTACACTTCTTATGCTTTGCAACCCTGATCATCCAAAATTACTGTGGGATAAATTTAAAGTTTATATGATCGATGATTATGTATATGAAAATATACATTCAAGGGATGCTGAACTACGAGCTTTAGAAGACATCAATTCTATTTTAGAATCATCGGGTAAAAGCATCAATGACTATGAAATAGTATCATTCGGTGTACATATAGGTGAAAATGAAAGGTTGAGAAGAATGGTTGCAGATGAGACAACAAATTTGAATATAGAAGGAGGCTATGTTTATACATCAAGCTTAAATAATGAACAACAATTTGCGTATGATACAATTATGGAAAAAGTAAATTCCAAATCAAGTGGGATCTATTTCATCGATGGTCCAGGAGGAACGGGCAAAACTTTTTTATATAAAGCTCTACTAATAGGTGTAAGGTCTCAAAATTTAATTGCTTTAGCTACAGCATCTTCTGGAGTATCTGCGTCTCTTTTACCTGGAGGTCGAACAGCTCATTCAAGATTTAAAATTCCTCTGGAAACAGTTGGTGAAGTTATATGTTCTGTTAGTAAACAATCGGCTCTAGGGACTTTGTTAAAAATGTCTACATTAATACTTTGGGATGAAGCACCTATGGTGAATCGTTGTGCCGTTGAAGCCGTTGATAAAATGCTCAGAGATATTACTGATTGTAATTTGCCTTTCGGTGGAAAAATGGTCGTTCTAGGAAGAGATTTCAGACAAGTTTTACCAGTGATACCGAGAGGAAAAAAAGAAGACATAATGAAAGCTAGCTTAGTCTTCTCTAACTTATGGCCTTCGTATTCACATCTGCCGTTGGTTGAGAACATGCGAGCAAAATTGGATCCCACGTTTTCTGATTATTTGCTTAGAGTTGGAAATGGAACAGAGGAAGAACACAGTTGTAACTGCATTCAGCTTCCGAGCAATATAATTGTACCATTTGAGGATGAAATTACATCTCTGAAAATTTTGATAAATCATGTTTTTCCAAATATAGAAGCATATGTTGATAATTTACATACGATGGGAAATCGAGTAATTCTTACGCCTAGAAATGAATGTGTTGATCATATTAACAGAATTTTACTTGATCAGATTCCTGGTACAATTTTCACATATTATAGCTTCGATGAAACAATTGACAAATCAGAACATAGCCTACATGAAGATTTCTTGAACACTTTGACTCCAAATGGTATTCCGCCTCATGAATTGAAGCTTAAGATAAACTGTCCTGTGATGTTATTGCGGAATATCAATCCTTCTGAAGGCTTATGCAATGGAACACGCCTTACTTGTAGAAAATTTAATAAGAATGTAATTCTTGCTGAAATTACAACTGGTAAATATTGTGGAAAACATGTTTTCTTACCAAGAATTCCTTTTATACCTATGAAAAATGATCAAACTTCAATTCATTTTAAAAGAACTCAATTCCCGATTAGACCATGTTTTGCAATGACGATAAATAAAGCACAATGTCAAACACTTGATTACGTTGGTTTGTATCTTCCTGAACCAGTTTTCTGTCATGGTCAACTTTATGTAGCATTGTCAAGAGCTAAAACAAGCAAATCTTTAAAGGTTTTACTAAAACCATCAAGCGCTGACAATTTACACATTACATGTACGAAGAATGTTGTCTACAGAGAAATTCTATCATTCATTCATTTGTAGAAATATAACTTCTTCGTAAGTATTTGTCGCATATTTTAGTCGCTCATTGTTATAATTATATTACTAATTTCAGTTATTTCTTATTTCTATAATAACTAATTTCGATTTGGAATATTTCAGGCTTTATGATATTTGTGTATATTTTTCACACGTACTTGGATTTATGACAACACGGTACTCTAAAGTTACAACCATGATGGAAGTAACTATAGCTAAGAAAACTTCAAAAACTCTCATGCATATACTCTTGATAACAGGTTAGTTATTATTACTTTTTTGTCTAATCGTTATTAATGAATGGTATAAATTTTCCCATTAACCATAATTCGTTTTAATTTCAGCCATTTCCATTTTGTCTGTGAGCTTCTAATCATATTTATGGACTCTACATTTTTTTATTTCAAGATATTATCTGATTTTCCTGGTAAGCTCTCTGAATATTCAGGATCAATTTATGATGATATCTGAGCAAATTTAGTTATAATCCGTATGCATTTTGTTAAAACTAATGGTGTTACCATCATTTTGCTGAGTTTGTTAAAATGAATATATTCCTCACCTTTTATATTTTTGCTGCCACTCTATCAAATACCATATTATGTATGTCTCTGAATTCAGAATGAATCTTTTGAGGGCTATAATAATAAGAGTAGAATAAACCCCATACCATGATGGTCTCTTTTCCTTCGACATCTTCTTTCCTAGAAGCTATCCCAATATTCCACTTGTATGTTTTAGATATTTTTGTGTCCAACTCATTTTACACTTTCGAATATGTCAATACATTGTCTTCCATTAATACTTACTTTCTGTTGCAGCAAGTCCATTACCACACTAGTGGACTTCACATCAATCAAAACTTGTACAATTGTGGCAAAGTATGCCTAAGCCTTCTCAACACTTAAAGTTGTAGTCAAAAGTAGAAGTTGATCCATGATATATCAACTATACTACATGTTACAAGGTCTACTTTTAAATGCTAAGCCTTATTTTAATAAGTCTAGACGTGCAAATATGAGTGGTTCAACGACAGGAGAAAAGTGTTCAATGACATACAATGAGAATATTTTTATTCATTCTCTTTAAACAATAGTGTACAGTATGAGGCGGCCACCGAAGGTAAGATGAAATTGAGATCCTTCTATGTACTACTGTTATTATTAGACATTTCAATCCTTACATATTTTGGTAATTAATTTCAATTTATTATTTCCTTTTGGGTAACGATTTCATTGTATACTGATTTAAGTTTTGTGTTGTGTTGCTCATAGCATTTCGAGGACTTTGTGATATGACATTCCTACAAGCATTCTCGTGATATTCTGATAGCATGTAAAGCCTATGTAGAAAGCACTCAATCGGGATGTCTTGTCAAAGGAATTGTTGAAGATGTTGACGAAAGTGATAAGAGTTACTCACATGATTTGAAGGCCAATTTAGTATAGTTCATCACTACGTTAGTAAATACATTTTTTTTTCAAATTAACACAAAAAACTGTCAAGAGTTCTTTTATTTAGCTCACATTCGTACATGCTGGTAGGATATAAAATAAATTTTACATCATGTCCTATGCGAAAAGAGGATAGGAGGAAGAATGTGCTTTTATTACTTATGATTTTTGTCATCTAAGATTACAACTTTTTTGCAATTTGTCAATGTTATTGGGTTCCATTTGTCATTCAATTAATATTATGTTCTTTCGTTATTAATTCCTATTTTCATAACGTTTGATAATAAAGTTCAGTATCTATAATTCTTAATTCTGGAAAAACAAGTGCATGAAAAAATGTTACATTATGCATTAAATTCTTAAGAAGAATCCATCAAAAAAGGAGATAAATATTTTTTTTTGAAACGCTAATATTACTTTCGAAATAACATTGCACGGGCAATAGACTAGTTTTTTTTAAAAAAATGTATCTTACTACTAGTGTGAGAATTATGTAGTCCCAGACTCCTAGATAGATAATGGAGAGGATGTGATTTTGCGCGCATATCGAGTCAGGCATCCAAAATTCATTGCCCCTAACAAGGTACTTCAGAGTGCTCTAGAATGCACGCATATACTTTGAATATGCTCGATTTGTTTTCGTAACATATAGCATATAGAGCATGTGTGTGATAATTCGGTAAAAAATTGTGTCAAAATTAGCCTAGCTAATCTTAACCCATTTTTATAACTTAAAAAATAATAAAATAATAAAAAAAATTAGCCCAAATCACTCAAGCGTATGAATTATATACAACAATGAAGGGTTTTGATGTTTAGAAAAATCTTCTTCTAATTTTATTAGCAAGTGATGCTAGTAATTTACGATCTTAAATTTTTAATGGTTATGGTAATGAGAAGATTAATAATAATATTTTACCATTTACAAGAAATAATAGAAATTTTCGAGTTAAAATTTAAAAAGCCAGATGAAGATGATTTTGTATCTAATGATACGAAAGACGGCTTGAAAGAAGAAGATGAGATTGAATTGGAATCCAATAGTCATACAACATGTAGGATTTTTTTAAGTAGATTTTTATGTCTAATAATTATAAGAATTGATTACCAAATATATATATATATATACAAAATTCAAAAAATGTATCATTTTTTATTTATTAGTATAGAATATTTCAAATAATATTAAAAATTTGAAAATGCATAATTATCCATATATTTCGCATAAGCACGCATATGCTTATAATGTTTTAATGCTCGATCGAAACGTATTATCACACATTACGCAATTTAGAATCTTGGTATCTCCACATTATTAAAAAAAAAAAAAAGCAATAAACTGAGCCCTATTTCCCAATAGATTTAGGACCGAGCTACATTTGCAATAAAGAGAATAGAAATATATATTTTATATCTAGTAGTAAGAACAAGCACATAAAATTCTTCAGAAAGCAAGACTTGGCATATCATAAAGCAAAGACAAAGAAATCCCAGTATTTAAAGATTTCAACAGTCATTTAACAATTTAGAGTTGATCAACTAAGCAACAAAATCTATTAATACCACTGAAAAGCCTCACACTGCTGGAACAGGGGCATCCTTAATAGATTCACGCCAAGCATATTCCCTTGCCCCGTCTTTATCAACGATTTTGATTACAAAGTTTGGTGGGGCCACGACCAGCCTACTTCGTATTTCCATTATGACCTTGTCAACTAAATCAATAGCTTCTTCAACTGTCATGTCATTGCGGTAGTGCCTATCCATCATGGAGAGTGCAAAATACGATCCATAACCAAATGCTGCTTTATCAAGCTTGTGAAGAGAAGCAATATAATCAATAAAGTAGAGGGACGGGCCTACGTCCTTGTCGTAGCCAGCCATGATGACATTCACCATATATGGATTCTGGTGGAAAAAAATCAGTTACAAATTTACCAACACAAATTTGGGCCAAATATGGAAACTTAAATTCGTCCTTTTATTTTCCTGATATCATCAAAGATTTTCAGTATGCAATATGCACCTTCTATCTAGTCTTCGAAGAGGGGGAAAGGGATGATATAAATAAAAATGAGCCATGAATGCTCAATCAACCAAGACACACTCGGAGGATTCTTTGCGTGCATAAAAGAACAACACAAGCAGCATTCAGAGTTAGAGGTATGATACGTGAGTTACTTGGTAAAGAAAAGTACGCTAGTGTTGTAAAGTTAGTGCAATTGGACCATTTTTTTATTTTTTTTATTTTCCTACTGGAACATTTATTCACTAATCACATGCCAAGTAACGAATAATCCTAGTGCATCTAGAACTTGGCTTCCTAATATGAAAGAAAATAAATTCCTGAAATACACCTACAGCCATGTTATTGATTTGTTAGCTTGTGTTCACCATAAAAGTTACTCACTAAGAAGCATGCTTTCCAGCCGGATCCCACTTTATTGTCTTTTTACTGGATGGAAATAAAACAAGGCTTTTTGTGAAAAAGAAAAAGTAAAAGAAAGTTTGGCCTCTGCTTTTCAGATTAACTCTATCAATTTGAAGAAAGTAGATAGTTATTCATTCAGGTGGTTAATAAAACATTCTCAATTTTGAAAATTCAATTCCAAACAAGTGGGTCATCAAATATCTCATTCTCCACCTTGCTCTTAGATTTGTCCCTTTTGGATCTCTCTCCATTGATATCCTTTGTTTTAAAGTTTAGGGTAAAAAATTAACATAGCAAGTAAAAAGTCACTCATAGAGAGCTAATAATGTATTGTTAAACAATGTATTCTGCAAAACAATGTGAAGTAACAACATTCTAAAACTACAAATAACAATCACAGGCTAAAGCCTTCAATCTGTTTCATGTATTCTTCAAGATTCCCACTCAATAAAGTAGCTTTCACATTATCAACATATTTAACATAGTATCATTATTAATTGATTGGATAGTTTCACTCTCTCTGCGGCCAAAATATGAACTCACATTAAGTGCAAGTGTGGTAAGTGTTTATAAATGGATAAAAATGAAAGCACAATAAGTGGATAGAACTTGTGGATCTCTAAAAATGTGTAGATAAAAAATGATTTTGAGTGTTTATAAACAATTTATAAACATAAACCAAACATACTCTTTTTAAGTGTAATTGTTTAACGCGTGGATCAAATGGGAGAATGTCATATTTATGGCCAAATGTTTGAGTTGTATTCAAAATTTAAAAGGCGAGTTATTCAAGTGCCTAAATAAGTCCTCGATGCCTTAATGCATTGGAAGTTGGGAAAAACTACTCACTTTCTTGATGGAAGAAAGTGATGAAGTATAGAAACCAAAGGATTCCCAGCCTATCCCTAACTCTCTCACGTTTCATCTAAAAGCATGTGTTTTGTTTCCAAAAAAAGGAAATCAAGTGGGAGGAAATAAGCTAGAACACTTGCAGTTAGAGGGAAGGAAGTTTCTAAAACATCAATTATCAATTATATCTTGAATAACATGGTTGTACGTGGATATTCACACTCTTAGGAACAAGATCAACATGCCTGCTTCCATTTCCTCCCTCCCCCCCCCCCCCATTTTATGAGGAAGATTCCAAGCTCCACTAGCAAAATAATATGGAGACAAGATAATGAAGTGTTGCAGTAAAGTTTCAACAAGACTGGAAAATTAGCAACAGCAGTCGCCCACATTATCTACCAATAACACACTAGTGTTGACCAAAAGTATTGAATTTTACCAAGACGCTAAGAAATTGTTCTGTACATCACATTGCAAGACTTTGATTTCTGTTTCTAATCAAACATTATAATTTTACCTTGTATCTTCCAAAGATAGAAAATTCTTCCATCACAATCACAAAATACAATAACTTGGAGAAAAGAGACTAGTGGTGGAGGGCGTACCTCACTGGCCCCAACTAAAATCTGAATTTTTTTTTTTATTGTAAATATTGTTGTATTTTGTGTTTGAAAATTTTTCCCATAATTAACTTAGGCCCCCACTAGTTTCAAGTCCTGGCTCTGCCACTTTGAGACAACAATAAGCTTCAGAAATGCTCAAAAGTTACTTCTAAAAAAATCTTAGAACATATCGAAGCACATAAAAGATTTTAGTAATTAAAATAATGTCAATTTGCCAAATACAGTCACTATTACAAATATCTAATAAAAATAATATAGTAGTGATCCACTGAAAAATTTGGACAAATTTCTTCATTCATTACACTAGTTTCAAACCATAAGAATAAAAGACACAGTTCTTCACTTATTATTTATTAGACAGCTCATTATATTTTCTTGAGCATGGAACTAAACAAAACTGATGCTAGCTTGATAAATTCAAGCCCCAAGTTAGGAATTTCAATATTTCAATGCAAAAATACCAGAGAAGTATTATCATGTTGTACACACAAGGTTAAAAAAAAAACCTAATGTACCAATATAAATAAGTCACAGAGCAGTAACTCTAGAAAAACATTGTACCTTTCTCAAGGCCGTGGCAAGCTCGCCACGGGTAAAGTTCGCAGCAGCTGCAGTCGTCAAAGGGATGCCATTTCGAAATTGGTACAGAGCCACATTCTTCTGTATGTACTCTGTAAACTGAGCCCTATTACATCATTCCACGAATAAGTTGAAGAATACCATCACATTTAAAATGAGCACATAGGTCTTAAGCGCTTCAGCCTACGTATACACCATAAAACATCATGCATATGATTATTATAGCTCTATTTTGGCTATAACAAATGCCTAAACATGTCCATTAAGCAAAACCAATTCAGGATTACACATATATATATGCACAAGAACAAACTTTGCCATCACAAGTATATGCAATAGGAAAACCAGAAAAGAGATTCCCTTGCTATAAGGATACTGGCAAATTATACCCCGTCATCTGGGAAAAAAAAAACAACAGAATAATCCTTGTTTTGAAATAACGTAAAAATCCTCCTGTAATTTTTGAAACCCAGCAAATTACGATCATATGGCATCCAAGGACCACGACAACAATCAAAGGAATTTGTTTTCTTCTCTCATTTCTTTTCAAAAAAAAAAAAAAAAGGAAATATTTCATTGCATCAACCAAACACCAGAAAATGAATGCTACAAAGTCAAAAATAAGTATTTCCTTCAAATAGAAATCATCCAGCATAAAACATTTTACTTGTCAAGTGTTTTTTCTCTGTACCCATTTTAGGCACTGTTTGATGGGGATTAAAAACATATTTTTTATGGATTTTGATAGAAGTTGATGAAATGTGTGATTGAAAAGTTGGGGACATAAAAAATGTGGTTGAAATTAATTGTTGACTTTGACTTAGATTAAAATCTATATTTTAATTCCTACCAAACAAGGACTTAGGCCCCGTTTGAGCCATATTTTTTTCTCACTAAAATGAAAAATATGACCGTTATCCATCACATCAACATTTAAATTCAAATTTTCTATCTCTTGTGTGGGTCCCAATAACGGCTATATTTTTCATTCTCATTTTCAAAAAAGGTGGCTCAAACAGGGGCTTAATATAATAAATAAACTGAACTGAACCATATAAAATTATAGCCAAAACAGTTCAAAGTTACAGCCCCTGTTTACACAAATATAGCAAAACTTCACCCATCATAAGATTAGAAGATGAAAGTTCAAAAAGAAAACAATGTTATCGCGAATATATTTAGCCAAAATTGGAAGCATGCTTATGTACCGATCATATACAAAAGTTCACAAAATATGAGCTACTGATGTCATAAAACTAATTCAGAGTCACTTAAATTAAAGAAAACTCAATAAGATAAGTATAAATAATCCTGAATCCGTAGCATATCAAAATCCACCACACTAGAAAAAGTTTACCTGCAAGTTCAATCAAAAAAATCAAGGGCAGAAAGGCAAAAAGGATTTCAGTACAAACACGAAAAAATTAAATCCCTCACTGAAATAACTAAATTTTAAACGCACACAGACAAACAAATATAAGTAGTACAACACTAAGTTTTTTGAAATATTTAAAATCCAATCCCAATGGCAAAAACTGTATAGAAAACTTAGTTAGAAAAAAGGCTTCTTCTTTTATTTAACACGAAAGGGAGAAAACGGCTTGGCTAAAAGAATCCCAATCCATCTGCATCTACATCTCCACATAGACTCACACCTGCCTACTATATGTGCATATACGCAACCACTAATTGTACATTTCTACTCTACCAAAGATATACCCTACATACACATGGATAAACAAAAACCCAGAAAGTATAAAACAAAATACATCCCAATACGAAAATAAATCAATCAATCCAAAATAAAAATAAAAAAATTAAATTACATTTAATACTAATACATAAAAAATATAGATATATATATAATGGGGTCTTACCGGTCACCAGTTTCGCCGGAGGCGCCCATGAGTTTATGGGAATCGAGGAGCATGATCTTATCCTCATTGGTCTTGTGTACGAGGATGCTGTGCACCGCCGATGAGTCCGCCACAACAATTGCAAAATCTTTGCCCATCAGTCCAAAGACAGATTCCATTTCTCTCTTCTTGTTTTTTCACTTTGATTTTTCTTTAGATCTGTTATTTGTGTTTTGCTTTTCGATAGATGTTTCAATTTCTGTGGGGGTTTCGATTTATTTTTTATTTTTTTTGTTTTTGCCGTGCTCAGTACATTGACCTGACTTAAGAGATAGCCGTGGGAAGGTGTCTTGTAGAAGGGGAAAGGAAGGCTGGGGAAAATTCACAAATAAGGTGTTTATTTTACACCAAATAAAAAATCAGGTTTATAGTTTAAGAATTCAAAAATCAGGTTTTTTTTTTTTTTTTTTTTTTTTTTTTTTTTTTTTTATGAAATAATAAATTATTAAATCAATTTATTATTAAATATTTAATTCTAATATAATATAATTAACCCATCCCACATGCACCACCCATACCACTCCGGGCACTATTCCGGCGACCATTCCGACGACCGTTCGGCGATCGCTCCGATTTCGACAATTATTCCGGCGACTATTTCTGGTGACCATTCTGGTCACAGATTTACAATTGACGGTCACAGTTCAAAAATTTTATAGGTCACAATTAATTCGTTAGTCACAGATCAAAATTTATAGGTCACACAGTCACAGATTTCGTAATTAATTGGTCACATATTTTTTTTCCGGTCACAGATTATATAATTTTTAGGTCACAGATAAAAAATGGTTAATTTCATTGGTCACATATTTTCAAATTTGTTGGTCACAAATTATTGTTTAGTCACGTATAGTTAAATTTTTAGGTCACAGGTCACATATAACCAAATACTTCGGCCGCCACCACCGGCACTACTTCAACCGCCACCACCGCACAAAACACCGCCACCACCCACCTAAAACCCCATGACAACACAAAAACGCCACCACAATAACACCACAGCCGCACCCCACCACCCGAACACTGCACACACACACCACAGTCGCACACAACCACACCGCCAGATCTGACCATTGCACCCGACTCAACGCCGCTGCACACACACACACCGGCAGATCCACCCCCAAAAACAACACCTACACCATCAGCAGCGAAATCGCTGCTAGGAAAATGTCCCAGCAGCGAAATCGCTACCGCTGCTGGGAAGTTTCCCAGCAGCGAAATCGCTGCCGGTTTCTGCTGCTGGGAAACCAGCAGTCGCTGCTAGGACCAGCAGCGACAGCGATTTTCCCAGCAGCGATTTCCAGCAGAGCGGCAAGGGGAGGGGAGGGGAGGGGAGAGAGAGCGCCGAAAGAGAGAACAAATATTGGGGAGGGAGAGAGAGAGAGAGAGAACAAATATTGAAAATGGATTATGGTTGGTGTGAATTATTAGTATTATAATATAATTTAAATATTCAATTGATACCTGATTTTTGAACATACAAACTTTGGACCTGATTTTTAAAAAGCTATCTTTAAACCCCCTGAATTTTTGTAATTTCTCAAGGCTAAAGCCGTGACAAGAAGAGAAGGGGGGAAATAGGAGCGAAATTGACACTTATAGCGCTCGTGGGTTAAAACAGATAATGTACCAGTATCTTGTAATCTTTCAATTTTGGTACTTAAATTCCAGAATTCCAATAGTGGTGGAAGGTTAGCCTGCTTGGGAGTTTTGGGTACCGGGTAAGTATCGATTTTGGAAAATTACGAGGAGTTCAATTTTGAAATAATTTATTATAGGGATTTTTAAAATTGTTCAATTCATATTTGAGAGTTTATTATCAAATAATTCCAAAATTTTTTGGAAAGAATAAAATTACATATATATCATTTGATAAAATTTTCAATGTATAATTTTTTGTACGAAATTTTGTTTATTCATAAGTATTTTTTTTATATATAATTTAATTTTAACTTAAAAATGAAATTATTTACTTATCAATCAACTTTTAATTTATACATAATTATTTGCTTATAAGCAAATTTTTCAGTTATAAGTTAATTTGGTACTTATAATTCTTTACAAGTTAATTTTTTACTTATAAGTAAATTTTTAGTTATATAGTAATTTTTTCCTTATAAATAAATTTTTAGTTATTGTATTTTTATTTGCAAGTTAATTTCGAACAAAATATGCGAATTTAAAATAACTATTTTATAGAAGGTAAAATTGTAAAAAAAAAATTGAGGAACAGCAAAAAACAACCGATTTGTTGTGTCGAAAAATACTCCCCAAATTTTGGGATGGTTTAAAAATCACAAAAATCAATGTTCAGAAAAATTAATAAGCCGATTTTTCCAACCTTTCATAATCGATTTCATCAAAAAAGGGTAAAAATTAGTTGAAAAAATTCCCAAGTAGGCCCTAAATTATTTGAGATGAAGAACAAATTTCATTAATTCAACGTTGGTTGGGATAAAAAGTAAGGTAAGACAAAATGTTCGACTATGATTCAATAAAGAATTAATTTTTGGACACTTTAAACAAATAAGCTACAAAATCAAAGAATTTCTAAAATGCTAGCAAGCCCTTTTTTATATCAAAATACAATTTCTTTCTTATTATTTTTTATTTTTAGCCTTGGTTTTACAACCATTAAAAAGAGCATTTAATGAAAATAAGGTTTGGAATAGTGATTTTTGGAGAATGCGATGAAAAAAAGTATAAAAAAGATTTTGGGTTTAAGGGTAGAATATTTTATTATGATAATATGTGGTCGAAAATGAGTTTTAAAAAATGAGTTATAAAATGGTTGTCAAATTGGGTTTCGTGGGATGTCTTTCTTCTTAGCACAGAAATGGACATCGTGCGATGATAGTCTGCTCTACTAAACTACATTCCGTCTTATCTCGATCATTTCGGGATGAAAGAAAATTTGATTACAATTCGTAGAAAGCTTGCAACATAAAATTGAAATGCATTGAATGTAAATTGATCATTGATTGCTTGAAAGCTAGAAATTACAGTTGATGAAAGCAGGAAATTACAATGGCTAGTGCAGTGAGAGAACACTAGAAAATTTGAAAGATGTTTGAAAACCTAATACCCTATATAATAGCATTCGAAACAAAAACTTAAGTGATAAGAGTATACGTTTAAATGATGAAGAATCATACTAATCATTTTCCAATTTCTAGCTATTGTACAATTTAAATAAACTATTATAATGGAAATGAAATTACAACTCAAACTTGAACTAATATTTACAATGTAAGGTCGAAGTTGGACAAACTGCAGCTACAATAGGGTCAATGGGCTTAAGTAGAGTTGCGGTCCTTAACATTCTCCCACATTTGTTTTTGGCGACGTCCGTGGAGTTTTCAATGAATAATATGCTTCAATTAATGGTTTGAAGGTTTCAATGTCTTTTTTGTTTTCCCAAGTATTCTTTTCGCTGTTGCATCCTTTCCATTTGACCAAGTACTCTTGATGATATTTACTAGAAGCTCGAGTAGTTCGACGGTCAAGAATCTCTTCAGCAACTTTCTTCCCGGCTCTTTTCAGTTCAAACACAGGTCGCTTTGGTTCATTTTTGGATGCATCCTCCTTGTTGGCAAAGTATGGCTTGAGGACGCTAACATGAAGGATCTTGTGGATTTTGCACCATGAAGGGAGTGCAACTCTATATGCGACTCTTCCAATCATCTTTACGATGGGTAATGGTCCAATATATTTTGGCACCAATCTAGAGTATTTCCCTCTTGTCGGTTTATAACAGTTTCTGTCAGGGAGTTTCACCATTACCAGATCTCCAACATTAAATTCAAGGAAATGACACTTCAGATCTGCAAACTTTTTGTACTGTTTCTGACCTCTCTCAAGATAGCTCCTAGTAATTTCAATGTTTCGTTTCCACTCCTGAGATAAGTTTTTTCTTGTGGGGACCTGGTACTTTGATTGATATCCACAGTATGAGAAAGTAACAGATGCTGGCCAATAGCAATCTCAAAAGAACTCTTATTGGTGGAAGAACTTTTTTGGGCATTGAAACACATCTGAGCCTCATCTAAAAGTTTTACCCAATTTTTCTGCGAAGTAGAGATAAAGTGCCGAAGATATTCTTCTAGCATGGAATTGAAGCGCTTCGTCTGTCCATCAGATTGTAGGTGAAAACTAGAGCTCATGCTCAAAGTTGAACCTAGAAGTTTGAACAACAAGATCCAAAATATTTCAGTAAATCGAGGATCCTGATCACTAACGATGTCCTTAGGTAGTCCCTAGTATTTGACAATATGTTTGAAGAAGAGTTGAGCTATCTCTTCGGCTGATACATACTTGGGGCTATGATAAAAGTTGCACACATGGATAGATAGTCTACCACGACGATGATGGTGCTAAAGTCTGCAACCTTTGACAATCCAACAATGTAGTCCATCGATACACTTTCGAATGGTCTAGTTGGAATAGAAAGGGGCTCAAGCAAGCCTGCCTTTTTCTGATGATCTGACTTATCTTGTTGACAAATAAGACATGTTTTCACATACATTGCAATGTCGTCCCACATTTGAGGCCAGTAGTACGAACGTTGTCGTAGTAGAAAAGTGCGTTCCTCTCCAGGATGCTTTACTCAAACCATGTCGTAGCATTCCGTGATTAGTGATTTCCTCAAATCTCTGTCCTTAGAAACATAAAAGCGGTCTCCCTTAGTCATTACTAGACCCCCATCGAGCCAGAACTAACGAGTTTTGTCATGCTTGATGAGGTCGACAAATATTGAGTAGTCGGGTCCTTATCCAAAAGTGCCCCAATTTGATCCCTTGTGTTTGTAGTAACTGTACTCCCTGAAAGAGCAGCTTAAAGCAAATGGTGGCCAAGTCGATCCGGCGATCGAGAGCATCATCAACATAATTGCTAGATCCGCAATGATACTCTAGCATAAAATTGAACTCTAAAAGAAGTTCATGCCAACGAGGCCATTTGCTTGATAGTTTCGGTTGGGACATGAAATGACTAACCACAGTGTTATCTGTCTTCACAATAAATGGAGACCCAAACAAATAGTGAGTGACGCCTCTTCTAAGGCAATGGATTACCGCCATAACTCATTCTCGTGCACTGAATAACGATGTTTTGCCCAATTCAGCTTTTGGCCCTCATATGCTACCGGATATCCTTCTTGCATAAGAGCTCCACCAAGTGCAAAGTCCAAGGCATCGGTAAGCATTTCGAAAAGTTTAGTCATATTCGATAAGGCTAATACCAGGTTCGTCCACATAGATTTCTTCAACATTTCGAAAGCATTTTGGCATTAGGATGACCAGTCCCAATCTTTATCCTTCTTTTTCAATTCAGTAAGTGGCAATGCAATTTTCGATAGTAATTGCATAACCAGATAAATGAATGCACATTGTGGATATTTTTTGGTGGTTGCCAATCTTTGATGGTTGTAACCTTCTTTGCATCTATGCGTATTTTGCTTTGTTTGATGATGTGACCCAAGAAGCTGATAGATATCTTAGCGAATAAGCATTTGGACGGTTTGACATAGAGTTCATTCTCTCGTAGCCGATTGAAAACTCGCCTCACATGTTGCACATGTTCCTCCAATATCTTGCTATAGATGACTATGTCGCCAGGTACACCACCACAAAATCATCTAAGAACCCATGAAGTACCTGATTCATCATTGTACAAAATTTTACTGGAGCGTTTGTCAAGCCAAAAGGCATTACCTTAAATTCGAATGCTCCATATCTGGTTAATATCGTAGTTTTGCTTCATCTCTCTCCTTGATCCGAACTTTCCAGTATCCGGACCTGAGATTAATCTTTGTATAGTACCTAGCCCGGCTCAGTTGGTCAAAGCAATCGGCGACTAGCGGAATCTAATAACTATTCTTTATAGTGATCTTGTTTAAGACTCGATAGTCGCATCACATTCTAAAAGAACCATCGGCCTTTTTCTGAAACAACACGGGAGCCCCGTATGGTGATTTCACAAGCATGATAATCCCACTTTCCAACATTTCTCCCAATTGTTTTTTATAGCTCTTCAAGCTCCGGGTGAGACATACGATAGGGTGCCCTAGCAGGAAGTTTGGCACTTAGAATAAGTTCAATCTCATAATCAATTGCCCTCTTTGGTGGCAATTTCTTTGGTAACCCGTCCGACATGATGTCCTCGAATTCCTTAATAAGCATTCTGACATGTTTTGGAATAGGACTAGTTTCCGCTTCAATCTCCTCTAGTCGAAGAGTGTACAAAAATGAGGGCTCATTTTTTTTTAACACTTTTACCAAATTGCATGGCCGAGATACTCTTCTTACCTGTGTTTCTCAGCTTTTGTGGTGATGATGCACGATTTACTACCCATCATCATTAATAAGTCGGAATATGGCAACACCACTATCTTAGTATCTCGTAGAAACTTTAGAATGAGATTGAAATCATCCATTTGAACTGTCGATAAATTTGTCATTCCTTCGAAATGACTTGCTTTGATTGACACAGATTTTGCTACTTCAGCTATTGGTTGAGCAACAGAGTTGACTGCCTTGACTTTTCCACTACTTTTCTCTAGAACAAGTCCGAGCTGCTCTACAGATTTCTCTGATGGAGCTTGTATGTTTCAGTTCTCATAGTGCCCGTCGTGCATCATATTCCACATTTTTTGGGAAAAATTAAAATCTTATCACTTCTTTGAGGAGATCCCAAGAATTTATTCGGACCACGTTGGCTTGAATATCAGCATATTTTTTCCGCTACCATAGTTTTGCATCTCTACCAAGATACATGGTAGCTGTTGAAAGATTTCTTACCTCGTCTTTGATCGAAGCCGCAAGAAAGTATTGTTCCATATCAAGCAACAAGTTCTCGACTTCTTTTGCATCGCGTGCCCCTTCGTAGGTACATGGTTCCGAAATTCTAAGCTTGTGTACCTGCTCTTGTGCAGGAGCTTGCCCATTGCCCACCGCACGTTGAAAAACTAGTAATTGAGCTCTCAACTTTCCATTTCATCCCGAAGATCAAGCAGGATAGCAACAGCTTCATTCATTGATGTGCAAGCCCTTAGGCTTTCATCTAGTTGAATGTGTAATTTCTGAATTTTCGTCTCTACCCCCTCAACCTTTTCCTCGAAGCCCTCCACGGCATAGCATAACCTAGTAGTTGTCACCTCAAGCGCATCCATGCACTGTTTCGTATTCCTCTTTTGAGAATCTACCACTTCTGTGGTGTTTGAAGAAATTGGTTCAACAGCTCTGATACCAACTTTCACAGGATGTCTTTCTTCTTAGTACAAAAAGGGACACCGTACGGTAGTATGACTACTTTTCACCTTCTATCGGTTGTTTCAGGCTGAAAGAAAATTTGATTACAATTTGTAAAAAGCTTGCAACATGAAATTTTATTACTAAGGATTTTTATATCAAGATAGATTCTCATACCATAGTTATAAAACCTGGCCCAGACCAACCGGTTGGGCTAGAAATCAGTGACCCGAGCCCTTGCCTGGGCGTCAAGGATAGCAACTTTACTTAAGCCCTTTGACCTTATCGCAGTCGCAGTTTGCCCAATTTCGACCGCACATTGTAAATATTAGTTCAAGTTTGAGTTATAATTTCCTTTCCATTGTAATAACTTATTTAAATTGTAAAATAGCTCAATATTGGAAAACGTTTAGTGTGATTCTTCGTCATTTAAACGTCTACTGTAGTGATCGAGAATTTTAAATTATATAAAAATTATTTTTCTCGAAAAACGTGTCACTAAATCTTAAACCCTAACGTTAAAGCGAAAACGTGTTCGTCTAGCCGTTATAAACGAATTTAAATTATTTCGAATCGAATTCATTTTCGAATAATTTAAAGTATCAATTTCTTATTATTTTGTTTTAAATCCGAATTTTAGTAAATTTAAGTGATATATATATATATATATATATATATATATATATCCTATAATTGTTTAAAGCCCAATTATTTAAAGTCCGATTCTATAAATCCAACTAAATAAGTCCAAATCGAAAGCATTTCAGCACAATTACCTTAGGCCCAAATTTAAAAATATTTACAACCCAACTTCTTGGCCCAGTTAGTTACCTAAGGATTTGTGCCCTAATTTTCTTCTCTACTGTTCATATAACACACTCATTTTTCCCCCTCCCATCATCACCATTCTTGCAGCCAGCACTCTAGGTGAGAAAATCTTCACTACCTCACACTCCCTCAAATCCATTTCACTGTGAGACACCATTGATGCTAGAATGTCCAAATGTCCATTTCTAGCATCAACAGTGAACTCACGAAACCGCACAATGCAGCTCAACCATCATCACCAAGCCAACACCCAAGCTGCAACTTCAATCCAGAACTACCAACACTGTCTTCACGAACATACAAGCTGCTCAACGCCACCCACACCATAGTCACTCCAACACCACTAAACTCACTGCCCTCCCCAAAACCGTGACCTCCACCTAACCCCCAAAACAAACTATCAAGCTCACTGCCCAAACCACCAACCCACGAGCCAATCCAAACCACCAACCCACAAGCTCAACACCACCATCAACATCCTTAGCTCAAAACCGAGACCTCAATACCATCATTTTACCCCCAAATCCACCTCAAACCACCACAAAAACCAAGAAATAAAGAGACCCAAGGACTTACCTCATTTCTTCTATCCTTTTCCAACTCGATTCCACCAAGAAATCTTGAACCCCCAAAGCCTCGGTCCGCGCGCCCAATATTCCCAATCACCACCCCCACACTCGCCGGCACCTCCGTCGTTGGTGATGGAAGCAGGAGAATGAGGTTGAGCCTTCCTCCTCCCGTTGCTCTCACTCTCATCTCTTCTGTCTCTCTCTCTATAAATGAGAGAGAGAGAAGAGAAATTGATTTTAATTATTTTGATTTTTGAAAATTACCTTTAAGCCCCCAAGTTTTAAATTGATTTATTTCAGCTCCAAAGTTTTAAGTGTTTTAATTTCAGTCCTTAATTGTCATTTTTCAGTTTTAGTAAATGTTCAATTAAGTCCCTAATTTATAGAAGTCTAATTTCAGCCTTTAAGTTTTATTTTCAGATTTAATGGATTTACGATTAAGTCCTCAAATTCTAAAAGTTATTATTTCAGCTTTTAGTTTTTATTTTCAGTTTTAATAGATTTACAGTTTAGTCCCTAACTTTTAAAAGTTATTATTTCAGCTTTTAGTTTTTATTTTCAGCTTTAATAGATTTACAGTTTAATCCTTAACTTCTAAAAGTTATTATTTCAGCTTTAATAGATTTACAGTTTAGTCCATAACTTCTAAAAGTTATTATTTCAGCTTTTAGTTTTTATTTTCAGCTTCAATAGATTTACAGTTTAGTCCCTAACTTCTAAAAGTTATTATTTTAGCCTTAAACTTTTATTTTCAGTTTTAATAAATTTCAATTAAGCCCCTGGACTTTATTTTATCATTTTAAGTTATTTCAGTTTCAATAATTTTCGATTAAGTCCCTAAACTTTATTTTATCACTTTAAAACTTTAAAGTTTCGAAATACTAATTCAAAACTTATTTTTCTATTTTGGCTAGACAAAACGTACAGACGATTAAGAGCTTGAGATTACTTTTCGCTCCATTTTGCACGTAACTCGAGATTATTGAGGTAGACTTGCCTCCATTAATTAGTTTAAATTATAATTGCATGTCTTATGTGGATTTCCGTAATTTATATGTTTTAATGCATGAGAAAAGAATATGTCATATGAGATATATGATATTGTTATGCTTGCCATAACTTGTATGCTTTAATGCATGAGAAGAGACGAGTATCTCTTATGAGATAAGATGAGAATGTTATGCATAACTTATGCGCTTAAATGCATGAGACGAGATTACCCACACCCTATGATTTTAAAGAGCCTATGATTTTCAAGAAAATGAGCCTATGATGATGATGATGTCACGTTATATATTGCATAAGTATGTGTTCAATTATTCTGTAAATTAATTATCAGCGATGAGTCTACTGAGTATTTCTTCGAAATACTCATCCCGTTATTTTATCATATTTGCAGATTCCGAAGAAAGTCGAGTGTGATGGACAGTGGTGGCATGAATTGAAAGTCGTAGTTATTTACTTACGAAATTTCCGCATTTTGAACAGTATTAACGTACTTTGTTATTTCTTTTATTTCAAAAAAACTTGAGATTTAAATTTTAAAACGGTTATTCTAAGTTATTTAAATGAGTTTTGTTGCCGAAGATAATTACCGTTATGAATGTGATGTGATTTTAAAAATTAGGTTATTTCCGTAAATTTTGATTATTAAAATTAGGGCAAAAGACGATGACGTGGCAATCCGGGTTAACGGAACTCGAGGCGCTACAGCTTGGTATCAGAGTCGGTCTGCGTTTCTGTAGACTGACAAATTTTCAAAAAGAGAAAATTTTCAAAGATATTTTTTATTTAATTATTATTAATGAAAGTTGCCACTACCATCATTCGACACACCGACTCCGAAGGTAAAAGAAGTTTATGAAGTTTAACGTTATTTTATTTCGGATACCTGTTTTATAATTTACGAGATTTAGAAGAAGAGAAAGAAAGTGTATCCGAATTAGAAAAAAAGACGAGTTTGAGCATAATTTGAAGAGTTTTTAAATTTTCTTTTTTACATCCTCATAATTTTAACTAAGAGATATGAATAACCCCACATAACTAGACTTTGCATAATTAGTTTAGGACATGACACCCATTCGTAGAAATGCACCCAGTGGCACAGAACAAGCCATTAGAGATTACGACAGTTTCAGGCCTAAACTCGATTGGACAATTGCCCAACACATAGAGCAGCTAAACATTGTACGTGATCGGGCCATAAAACATTGCTATGTGACCAATAATCACCGGTCGATCCATCACTTACTCTCAACTTTTCGGGGCGACCATGCGGAAGTAGCTCATAGCATATACATTGAAGCCCTTGTGTCACCTAATGTGGAGATTGAGTACGACACCTTCTGCGTGAGATTCGTAGCATATTGGTCCATGTACTTTGACTACCGCTTTGGGGTTGCACCTGAAAGGGAGCTAGAACATGAGCCAATGCTCGAGCCCGAACTTGGACAAGAAGATGGGTTAGTACCCGAGGGTGATCCCGAAGAAGAACCCGAGGAGGAACCCGAAGAAGACCCGGAAGAAGAATCAGAGGAAGACGCCGATCCAGCGCTCGGAGAATTCTCAAATGCCAAATCATGTTTAATTGAAGGAGACTAGAAAGATAGGATCTAGAGTAGGTTTGACATCTTTGTATAAAAAAATGGAAATGTTTGGCATACATGCCTTCCTACTCATGTATTCTCACCAAAAAGTTGAGTTATGAATGAAATGATGTTTGAAACCTAATTTCTGTCTTTCGAGTTATCTTTTATTGTTTACGTTGTTAGTACGCCTAGTAATTATTACGAACTACCTTTAATTTTATGAAGGTCATGGCACCACCAACTCAAGCCGATATCATCAGGAAATTACTCAGGGCTGTGTAAGAGATGAGACAAGTCCCACAACCAGTTAACCTTATAGTACCAGTAATAGAACAGTTCAGAAGATATAGCCTACCTACGTTCAATGGCGGAGATGGGCCACTGGCAGTGGAAGAGAGGCTCCAGGCCATCGAGAAGATTTTTAGGCACATATCCTGCCCTAAATACAAGAAAGTAGGATGTGCAGAGTTCATGTTAGTCGGAAAGGCTGGATTTTGGTGGGAATCTGCATCCCATACAAGGAGGGAAGAACAACAAGCATCTCTGACTTAGGACGAATTTAAGGATGAGATCAAGGACAAGTTCTTTCCACAAGCCCTCAGAGATCACAAGGAGGCTGAGTTTCTGCGATTGGTACATGGTGAAATAGATATAACCGAATATGAGAGGAAATTTGAAGAACTGTCATGTTGCTCCACATCTAGTGGAGACGGAGTTCAAAAAGGCACGGCATTTTGAGATGGGTCTACGCTTTGATGTTAGACAAATTGTCAGTTTACATGAGCTGCCAACTTACTGAAAGGTAGTGAAGAAGGCTCAAGCAGTAGCCTATGCCGATGGGAGAACGAAAAACCAAGGAAATCATTATGAGCAGAGAAATCAAGGAAAGAGAAAGTGGCAAGGTCCGAGCCACAACCAAAATCAGAACTGGAATCAAGCATTCATTAAGAGGCCAAATCCAGGACCAGTAGGGAGACATACGACCAATTTTATTCAACCCTGCCCTAAGTGTCAAAGGATGCATAAGGGAGAGTGCCTTTTTGGAAAGGGTGTCTACTACAAGTGTGGCCAGTCGGGTCACTTTGCATCAGACTATCGTACTCCGTCCGCCCAGGGTTCCAATCAGAAAATGAACCCAGACCAGAACAGAAAAGGGAAAGCAAGAGTGTTTGCTATGGATGTAGCTGAGGATTCTGACGTGATTGCAGGTATACCAGTTACTCTGGTATTCTTGTACATGTCTTAACTGCTTTCCATACTGTATTTTCCTTCCCATCTTGAGCATGTTAATTTGATATCACGTATACTATCTATTTCTGGGATACCCGTATATGTCCTAATAGACTCGGGAGCCACACATTCATTTATATCTGATGCATGTTTAGAAAGACTGAACCTAATAGGGGTAGAAACTGGTAGTACCTTCGAGGTTAGTCTGCAGTCAGGAGAAACTATCGATACTTATAAGATAGTCAAAGCAGTACAAATAGATTTTGATGGTCAAGTTTTAGAGGCAGACTTGAATATTATTCGAATGAAAGACTTCGATATTATTCTGGGTATGGATTGGCTCAGCACCAATCACGCCGCAATCATGTGCCACGATAAATAGGTTATTTTTCACAAGGATGGTGAAGAAGTATTCAGGTTTTATGGGACGAAGATCAAGTCACTTCATCGCCTTATATCCGCTTTACAAGCCGAGAAGTTTTTAGCTAAGGACAATTGTCAGGGCTATTTTGTTCGTTTCCAAGACAAACCCGCAAGGAGATTACTCTGGACTCAGTGCCAATAGTATGTGAGTATGGCGATGTCTGTCCAGATGATCTACCTGGTACTTCGTCGGATAGACAAGTTGAATTTTCCATTGACTTGGTACCAGGAGTTGCCCCCGTTTCTAAAGCTCCATACCGTATGGCGCCGAAGGAGTTGCAAGAACTGAAGGTGCAATGGGAGGAATTGCTAGAGAAGGGTTTCATCAGACCAAGTGTATCTCCATGGGGAGTACATGTTCTGTTTGTAAAGAAGAAGGATGAAAGAATGAAGATGTGCATTGACTATTGAGAACTTAACAAGTTGACGATAAAGAATAAGTATCATCTCCCTAGGATCAAGGACTTATTCGATCAGTTGAAAGGTACAACCATTTTCTCTAAGATTGACTTGAGATCTGGTTACCATCAGCTAAAGGTTTCGCCAGCTGACGTACCAAAGAAGCGTTCAGGACACGATATGGGCATTACGAGTTCGTAGTGATGCCTTTCGGACTCACGAACGCACCTAAAATATTTATGGACTTGATGAACAGAGTCTTCCATCAGTATCTTGATAAATTCATTACTGTTTTTATCGATGACATACTGATCTACTCCAGAAATTCGGCGTAGCATGAAGAATATTTGAGGATTGTATTGGAAACGCTAAGAGCAGAAAAGTTGTACGCCAAATTCAAGAAATGTGAATTTTGGCTTGAGAGAGTAGTTTTCTTGGGTCACATTGTTATAGCCAAAGGCATTTGTTAGTTCATAAGATCAACTTGTTTGTTATAATCAAAACCATAGGTCAACAATTTCTACCTTTTTGATTATGACAAACAAGATGATTTGCGAGATAATAATGAACAAGTAGTAAGGACATAAATCATAAAATCTTTATGGACTTCATACATTTCCCCTAACTTTTACCAGCCAAGCATAGCACTTATCATTATCAAGCATAGCACTATCAAGCACATATCATTATATCTTCCCCCTTTTGGCTTAAGCAAAAATAGATGGGGGACGAAGGAGAATAAGTTAAATATGATAGAAATGAGTTGGAACATAGATGAGAGTGACAACATTAATGAAGCAACAAAAATATTAAAGTACATATCCATATACCATCTCTAGGAATTCAAAGGTGGAGGAAAGAGTTCATCAAACCGGGCATAAAAAGCATTTTGTTGAGCCCACATTGTCTCTTGTTGATGAGTGTGATAAGTGTAGAAGGCTTCTTGTTGGGCTTGCATAGCCCCTTGTTGAGCTAGTATGATATCTACTTGAGCTTGCATCGTAGATTGTTGAGTAAAGATGACATCTTGTTGAGCTTGAGCCGCCATTTGTTGAGCAAGAATGTCATTTTGTTGAATTTGTAAGTTACGAAGTGTTCCGTCAATTCGATCCATGCGACCATGTAGGACATTGTAGTTTTCGTCGTTGAGGCCAAAGCCGCTAGAAGTTGAAAGAGCACTCGATTTTGGGAAGTGAGGAGGACTCGGGACATGTGGGACATCATCGTTAAGGTTGTCCTCGGCATCTCCAACAGGTAGAGTCGAGGGTCCAGATTCTGGGTCAAAACCTTTAGTATGGGCTACCCAACGACCATTTTCCTTTGCAATTTTCATTCGTTTTGAACGTGACCTATCAGAAAAAGATGTCTTATCTCAATGTGCTTCGTTTGAAATTGTAAAATGGGATTTTTTGATAAGTTTATAGCACTTGTATTGTCACACATGATAGAAATATGATCATATGATAGATGATAGTCGCTAAGGGGTTTCATCCATAGCACTTGAGCAAAATAACTTACGGCGGAAATATATTTGGCCTCGGCCGTAGACAAGGCCATGGAGTTTTGTTTCTTACTAAACCATGAAACTAAAGCAAAACCAAGAAAGTGACAAGTGCCACTAGTGCTTTTTCGATCAACTTGACAACCGATCCAATCGGCATCCGAGTAACTAAGTAAATAAAAGTGAGTCCGTTTTGGATACCAGAGCCCTAAGTATTGAGTCCCACTAAGATATCTAAAAAGTCTTTTTATAGCTTTAAGGTGGGATTCCTTAGGATTTGATTGAAATCGAGCACATAAGCATACACTAAACATAATATCGGGTCTACTTGCGGTTAAATAAAGAAGGGATCCGATCATACCTCGATATTTGGTAATGTCGACGGAGATGCCTTGATCATCTTTGTCAAGCTTTATGGAAGTGCTCACCGGAGTGTTCATCAATATTATATCATTCATTTCGAATCTTTTTAACATGTCTAATACATAGTACTTGCTTTGATTTATGAAAATGCCATTACATGTTTGTTTAATTTGAAGTCCGAGAAAAAAATTGAGTTCACCCATCATACTCATTTCAAATTCCATGCTCATGTTTTTAAAAAATTCTTCACAAAGTTGAATATTTGTTGTACCAAAAATAATGTCATCAACATAAATTTGAACAATAAGCATGTCTTGTTTTTGGGTTTTGATGAAAAGAGTAGTGTCCACTTTACCAATAGAAAAGCCATTTAAAAGTAAAAAATTGCTCAACCATTCATACCCAGCTCTAGGGCTTGTTTAAGGCCGTAAAGAGCTTTTTTAAGTTTGAAGACATGATTTGGAAACTTATGATTTGCAAAATCGGGTGGTTGTTCAACAAAGACTTCTTCTTGAATAAATCCATTTAAAAAACACTTTTAACATCCATTTGATAAATAGTGAATTTTTTGTGACATGCCAATGCAAGAAGCATGTGAATGGATTCTAACCGGGCTACCGGTGCAAATATTTCTTCATAGTCAATTCATCTTCTTGATTGTAACATTGGGCCACTAATCTAGCCTTGTTACGCACAATGATTCCATTTTCATCTCTTTTATTTCGAAAAATCCATTTAGTGCCAATAATGGTTTGATTTGTTGGTCTTGCAACCAAGTCCCACACATGGTTTCTTTCAAATTGATTTAGTTCATCTTGCATTGCTAGAATCCAAAATTCATCAAATTTCGCTTCTTTGAAATTTTTAGGTTCCATTTGTGATATGAATGCACAACTACCTAGATGATTTATAAGAGAGGTTCTAGTAGTGATACATTTTGATGGATCTCCGATAATTAACTCATTTGGGTGAGATGAGACGAACTTCCATTCTTTTGGCAATATAGATTCTACTTGAGCTTCAGTTGGAGTTTCTTCTTTTTCTTGATCGTTGGATTCTTTTATTTGTTCTTCATTTGGTGCTCCTTTGTTTTGGATAGTCATTTGTTTAAAAGGGGTTTCCAAACCTATATCATCATCAATACCTCTCTCTCGATCAAGTGGGTTAGTTTCATCAAAAGTGACATACATTGATTCTTCAACGATTAGAGTTCTTTTGTTGAAAACTCTATATGCTTTACTAGTTGATGAATAACCAAGAAAAATTCCAATATCGGACTTTGAATTAAACTTTCCAAAATTATCTTTTGTGTTTAAGATAAAACATTTGCAATCGAAAACTTTGAAATAACTAATGTAGGGAATTCTATTTTTCCAAAGCTCGTATGGAGTTTTGGTTTTCTTGCGACTAATCAAAACCCTATTTATGATAAACATGCGGTATTAATGGTTTCGGCCAAAAAATATTTAGGTAAGTTATTTTCATTTAGCATGGTCCAAGCCATTTCTTGTAATGTGCGATTCTTCCTCTTTACTACACCATTTTGTTGAGGAGTTCTAGAAGCCGAAAAATTATGTTTATATCCATTATCATTACAAAAATCATCAAATGTAAGATTATCAAATTCTCCACAATGGTCACTTCTAATTGTAGTAATAGTGTGACCATTTTCATTTTCTACTTTCTTACAAAAATGTTTGAAAGTTTTTAAAGCTTCATTCTTTGCATTTAAAAATATTACCCATGTAAATCTAGAAAAATCATCAACAATAACAAAATCATAGTATTTACCACCTAAACTAGCCGTTCTAGATGGTCCAAAAAGATCTATGCGGAGAAGTTGTAATGGTTTCATCGTTGAAGAGAATATTTTTGGTTTAAAAGAACTTTTGACTTGTTTTCCAAGTTGACATGCATCACACATTTTGTCCTTTTCAAATTTCAAGTTTGGCAATCCTTTCACGAAACAATTTTTAGAAATCTTTGAAATAAGTTCCATGTTCATATGACCAAGTCTTCTATGCCAAAGCCAAGTTTCATCTTTAAATCCAAGTAAGCAATGTTCATTATTATCGTGCTCAATCTCCTCTTTCGATGTAGCATCCTTAATTAGGAATTTGGAAGAATCGAATTTTATATTGTAACCTTTATCACACAATTGACTAACACTTAGCAAATTATGTTTAAGGTCATCGACTAATAAAACATTTTCAATAAAGGGGGATAGATGATTACTGATGTTGCTGATTCCAATTATCTTCCCCTTTACATTGTCTCTAAAAGTTACATGACCACCATCCTTTGTTTTGAAATTTGAGAGTAGTGATCGATCTCCGGTCATGTGCTTTGAACATCCACTATCCACTATCAAAAAATCATTTGCTTTTGATTTTACTTGGTACCTACAAAAACAATTTAATTTTTGATTTTTGGTACCATACAAGCTTGGGTCCTTGGTAGTTAGTTTTTGGGGATTCCTTGATCCACTTGTTTTTGTTTTCAAAGTATAGTTTCTTTTTAGCTAAGCAATTAAAAGAAACATGCCCAATTTTATTACAAAAAGTGCAAGTGGTGTTTGAGGTTTTAACAAACATATTTT
This sequence comes from Fraxinus excelsior, assembly GCA_019097785.1. Taxonomy (NCBI): domain Eukaryota; kingdom Viridiplantae; phylum Streptophyta; class Magnoliopsida; order Lamiales; family Oleaceae; genus Fraxinus; species Fraxinus excelsior. Next base: position 12,663,188 of record CM032644.1, read on the forward strand.
TAAGAGATTTTTGTTTTAAAGAGTGTTTGAATCCGACTCCCCCTTTGTCAAAAACACATTTTTGATTTCCAAGCATCAAGTCAAAGTTTTTCTTTCCCTCGGTGAATTTATACATTATTTTTGTCAAATCCTCAACATTTTCTTTTAGAGAAATATTTTCCTTGGTCAATAGCTCATAATTAAGATTTTCTTTTGGTTTTTCCAAGGTTTTCTTTAATTCATCTTTCAATAGAAATGTTTTCTTTTTGAGAATAAAATGACTTAAAGCAAGTTTTTCAAAATTCTCAAACAACTCGTCATAAGAATTAAGTAATCAATCATAAGAAAATTCTTTTGTACTTACCTCATCTTTGATGGCCATGAAACACATGTTTGCAATTTCATTTTGATCATCACTTTCATTTTGATCTTCATTGTCACTATCATCCCAAGTAGCTTGAAATGCCTTTTTCTTGAAGCTTTTCTCTTTGTTTGGGTACTCGGTTCTTTTGTGACCGGGTTTGTCACATTCATAGCAAGTGATTTTCTTGTTTTTCTCTTCTCCTTTGTCATCTCTTCTTTGAAGCTTTTTGTTGTTTTGAAAGCCTCTCCATTTCTTGACAAGGAGTACTAGATCATCAAGCTCCTCATCGTTCATGTTGCTAGTTGATGGTTCTTCATCAATTGCCGATTTTAAAGCAATTTGTCTTTTGGGAGCTTCTTTTGATTCCTCTTTGCTCTTTCTTGTCTTTTCTTTAATTTTGGTATTGTTGAGCTCATAGGTCATTAATGTTCCATACAATTCTTCTAAAGGATATGAGTTCACATCCTTTGTGTTTTTTATGAGCATTCGTATGGGAGTCCATTCTTTCGAGAGTGACCTAAGCATTTTGCTCACAAGTTCACCGTTAGTATACTTTCAATCAAAGCCTTTTAGGCCATTCACAATATCGGTAAAACGCGTAATCATATCAACAATAGGTTCATTTTGTTTCATAAAGAAGTTTTCAAATTTTTTAACCAACATATTTATTTTTGTTTCATTAACCTTGTTTGTTCCATCATGAGTTACTTCAAGAGCATGCCAAATTTCATGAGCCGAATCACATGTACTAATTCTATTGAATTCATTTTTATCTAGAGCACAATAAAGCAAGTTATTGGCTTTAGCATTTAATGATAATTTTCTCCTATCTTCTTCATCATATTTTTCTCTTGATTTAGGGATACTTTGGTCGGGTTTACCATCTACTTTAATAGTCTTTGTAGGCATAAAAGATTCATATTCAATAATTTCCCAAACATTATAATCAATAGATTGAACATAGATCATCATTCTGGCCTTCCAATAATTATAGTGTGTGCCATCAAAGAAGGGAGGCCGATTTGTAGAATAACCCTCAAGATATTGAAAATCAGTGTTAGCCATAACTCAAGATTGTGAAATCTTAAAGGAGTGAGTACCGAGCTTTGATACCAATTGAAAGCCCAAGATTGGCTAATCAAGAGGGAGGTGAATTGGTTTTTAAATCTTTTTCATTAACTACACAAGATTTTAAATCAAATGATCACACAAATGATAATGAAATAAACTAAACACAAGTAGACACGTAGATAATTGATATAAATTTGTACAAAGTAAATACATTAAGTAAAAGGGTTAGATAGTGCAAACAATATAATATGGAGGTTCGATCCAACGCAATGATCTACAACCCCCGTTACCAAGCTCTCCGTCACGAGCAAGACCTTTTTCACTATGTTGATTGACTTATGGTGCAATCCGACCCTTTACAATGCTTTCGGTGACTTACAACCAATAAGCACCGATCCTTTTACAGTGTTGAACTTTCCGGAACCTCAACTCGACTCAAAATTTCAAATGAGTTTACAAGCGAAATATTCTCTTCTTGATGAATGATAGAATACAAGGTTGAGTACAAGAAGAGAATTAGGCTAACACTTTTATAGATATGAACAAATGAGGTTCAAGAGTTAGACTTGAAAATAATGAATGAAGTGAGAAATTAATGCAACTTTTAGCTCACAAAGATCTCAATTGAATGCTCTTTTTTTTGTTGTAATAAATGAGAAATGAGTTGGTATTTATAGAGGTGAAGAATGCTAAACATCTCGTCAAGTCGGATGACTAGTTCGGTCGACCGCCAATTTCCAATTGACTAAAATGACCGTTGAACGGTAAAAAAAAGTTATAATGGTCAAAAAATGAGTTACCGTTTGAAAACCGGTCGACCTCTGTCGGTCGACCGCCACTAAGGTGGCGGTTGACTATTTTTTATTGTTTTGCTCCTTTTGAAAACTTTTGAAAAGTAAGGTCTTTTCACGAGCATTTTTCACTTTGAAATATTTTTATAAGTCACAAATTTGATCTTTAAAAAATCATTTTTCCATTTATAAAATCATCGATTTTTGATGTACCAACTCTTTTGTAATGAAACGTTCTTGAGCTCATATCATTTGTACCACATATCGAAGTGTTAGTACCTTTACATTTTTGCTAACAAGATAAGAATGTGATCTTGTTCTAAAGTTCGGCTCTTGAATTATTTCTTCTATGTTGCTTTGTCCTTGGCTTTTCTTCAAGAGTATGATTGATGATAGCTTTTGTTCTTTTGTCGGCCATTACTGATATTCTTTTGTGTGCTTTAATCACTATCATCACTAGAGTTCAACTTGTTAGTTCGTAAGATCAACTTGTTTGTTATAATCAAAACCATAGGTCAACAGACATAATAATCATGCCAATCTCCAAGCGTAGTCCATTTTCGAACCTCGTGATCTTCTTAACTTCTGTATCTACTAAGTGCGAGGCATACCTTGAGAGCTGCTCAAACCGCCTCTCATAATCAGTAAGCGACGTGTTTCCTTATCTGAGCTGCAAAAGCTCTGATTCCTTGAAGTCTCTCAAAGCCTGTGGAAAGTACTTTTCCATCACTTCATCCTTAAATTGTTCCCAAGTTAGGTTACACTGTTGTTCTTCAATCCTAGTACATGAGACGTTCTACTAGTGACTAGCTGCCCTAACAAACATAAATTTCATGCATAGTACCTTCTGTGCCTCCCTGCAAGCAATGTGTCGGAATATACATTCCAGACTTCTTATCCACTCTTCAACAGCTAGGGTCAAAATTGCCGTTGAAAGTAGGAGGTTTGTACCTACGAAATTACTTAACCACCTAGACAGTTCTAGGGACAAATGGAGGTGCATTTTGATGTGGCAGTACATTTTGTGGTGGAAATGCTTGATTATGCCTGCTCAGCTCTTATATTGCTTGCAATAAGTCCCGCATCAAATTTGTGTGGGTAAGTGGTGCTATTTCCTAAAGAATTTCATATGAAGTCACGGTTACATACTAGTACTAAGTTTAACATGTTTTAGCTATATTATCGTAATACATATCATAAATTGAGCTAGAAAACAAACTTCCCGTTTTAAGAATTTTAAACATAGGCATTTCAAAAGATTTAATTTATGCAAAATATTTAAATAAATTCTTCTCCTTACCCCTTTACATACCTTAGAGTCGTCGGAGGGGATCGATTGGTGGTCGTTGAGTGCCAACGATCATTCACATATTTAATAACTTTAAATTATCATTATTCTTAAGTTCATAGATTTTTGGAGAAATATAATTTTTTTAACAAATATTAAACATGGAAATGAGTAAACAAATAAACATTTTATTACATGTAACATTAGAACATGAAGGTCCAATATTTATATAATATCGTCCATGTACGTATTAGTATTTATTTATTATTATTTTTTTCAAAATAGCATGCATAATTATATTAAACAAATAAGTACTTGTTTCACATAATGATTTAAATTAATCTAATTCTCACATAAATAATCATATATAGCAACAATCATTTGACATATTTCATTTAAAATAGTCAATCATTTAAAATAATATATATATTTATTATTATTATTTTTGAAATGTTCACGTGTGAACAGTGATGTGCACGATTATTTTTTTAAAACTCAGATTTTGAAAATGTCAACCCGTTTTCTATCTATTATAAATTAAATTGTTTATAAATCCCTTCCAAACTGAGTATAAATGCGATTCCTGAGAAAAAAAATGAATATTTAAGAAAAATGAATTCTTGCTGGAGTAGATTTTTGTTATAACATTCCGTTTCTCAATCTACATGAATAAGTTCATGCCCTATTCCAGAATTTAGACTCATGGAGAGAGAACAGCCAAACAAATTGAGCCCCTAATCACCACTTCCTCCTTTGTTCCAATTGGAAGTATATAAATAATGAACACTCAGCAGTTCATTTTTTAAAGACTTTCACTTTTTTTGTAACATAAATGAAACAGGGTTCACCAACAAATAACCTTAAAAGTTCAAGAATCAAATGAAAAAGGCAGAGTAAAAACGTAGTAGACATAAAGAGAAACAAATTGAAATTACATGTCCAGATAAATTGTCCAATATTACAAAAAATAAACTGAACGAGTCTAAATTTAAACAACTAAATATTTTTACTAAAATTTGGAATTTAAGGCACGTTACACTGATTTTATTTTATTGTCTCCCATAAATCTTGACACTACGACTGCACTTCATTGTTTGCCAAGCAACGACCCGTTCCAACCTGTGAGGAGTAGGGAAAATGGTGAGTACATGAGAATACTCGGTAGGACTTAAAAATATGGTGCAATCCCGAATAAAATTTTTAGAACATGCGTAAAAAAAATAATACCGTCTCATAACTTTAGAAACCGGTAAGAGCACATATCATTTGTACCGGAATGGCCATAGCATCATATCGTAACATATCATATCATACCTTTAACTTTTATAAGTATAAAATTCATCAACATGAACAAAAATGATTTAAACGGGATAAATCAACTGCACTTCTTTTCCTACCTTGTTAGATCGAATTCTTGAAAGATAAAATCACAAAATTACGTTCCACATTGTTGTTTGCCTCTCTTTTTTTGTGTAGAAAAGTTATAATAGAACTCTATAAAAGTATTGAACTTCGTGTAGAGATTGGCATGACTCTAGCAGACGTCTCTATCCATGTGAAAGGAGATATCTCAACTAACCACTTAGTGGGACACTTGGCATGCTGGTAAAATTCTCACCAAAATATAAGGATGACAATCTAACTCATTGTACAACAATTCTACCATAATTCCCATCATGTGGCTTCTTACTTCCTCTCTCCTTTAATTTATTATTATTATATTTTCTTTGTGAATTTGATAAAATCAATTACTAATTACCCCCAATTTTCCTTAACACGTGTCAGCCATTAAAGTTTCTAAACTCATCAATTAATTCAATTAAAATACAATTTAGACAATATCTTTCAACCTCGACATCTTGGGCTTCGCTAATCCAAATTCACATTTTCTTGAACCTAATATGCATGATTAATTACAATCTATCCAATGAGCCTAATATTCATATACTTATCATACTCAGTCAAAAATCTAAATATATGACCCAAAAAAAAAATTTGAAAATTGCTATAAATCATTCTAGTCCCTAACTTCAAAACATTAAAATATAGCATATAAAATTAAATTCTATTCTATGAAAGTTTTTGGGGCACTACACAATAATTTATGGAATGGAATTGCGGTAGAGAATATTGGATTTTCTCCTGAAATGGAAGGATTCAAGTTGATCATAACGAGTCGATTAATGAAGGCATGTCATTCTATGAAATGCCAAAATAATATAAAATTTGAACTACCACAATAATATAAAAGTTGAACCCCTATTGGCAAAAGATGCTTGGAAATTATTTACTGAAAAACTCGGTTTTCACATAAAACTCTCTTCGGAGACAGAAAAACTGCAAAGAAAGCGGCAAAAAGATGTGTTGGTTTGCCACTTGTGGTTATTACCATGGCTAGAACCATTAGTGGGGTGATGGGAATTCATGAATGGAGGGATTCTTGGAAGAATTGAAAGAATCTACCATGGGACGAGATAAGACAAAAAATGAGGTGCTAGGTCCAAATTGTTATTAGCTATTCTCGTGTATAAAATCATAGTTATTGAGTTGTAATTAACGTCAAAGAGTCGGGGATTGACAGTATAGGTTTTGAAAGAGTCAAAGATGTCAAAGACAGAAGCTGCAAAACACTTTACTAATTGTGCACGGAGCATTCGAGCTAGAATTTCAACAAACATAACTGCTCGATGTTTGTACCTTGGGAGCTTGAACGTTAAATACTGCTTGCTAGCCGAGAGAAGAGATCGAGTTGTGGTATCGTCCGGTAGAATCTTATTTGCTATTTTCAACAGAATTTAGATTTCTAATCAACCTCAAACACTCCCTATTACATATACCCAAGCATAGTCCATTACAAAATTGTGTTTAATCTATTTTCATTCAAAAGAACGTATAATTGAAGATCAATAACACATTCAATAAGTCTCTTGATTCAACCAAAAAACCAAAACAAACAAAAGATCAAACGCCAAAAATCATTACCTTTATCAATAAGTTTTCAAAGTTCTAAAGTTGGGAAGAGACAACTAGAGTTACATAACGAATTAGTTCTTCATGATCCACGTGGTGGAAAAAGACGTCCAAAGTTGCTGGAAAGTGCAGGTTGCACAATCGAAGATATTCTCCGATGATTTACATATTGAGTGGTCAGACTCTACTAATATTTAGTTGTGTCTATAAGTTATCTTCTTGAGGGTTGTTTTTGCAAGGTTTATCTGGAGATTTTGATCCATGTGAAGAGTTCTGTCACGAGTTTTCCTTCATCACCAGATTTAGTGTTATTTATTTTTATTCTTTTCATCTACAATGCATGATTGACAATTAAGGTTTAATTTGACGTTAAACTTAATTATCTAGAAATAATAATTAGTAACTTGTTGTTTTTTATAGGTTGATTATTTTAATTCCGCATTATACACCTCTAGGTGTAATTGTGTCTAAACTTTCATCGCGTCTTATTATCAGAGCTACAAGTGTTGACCACCAAGTTTGAATAAATTAGGATGAAAGAGGATGAAGCATTTGACAAATTATGTGCTAATCTGAATGATATTGTGAATCTAGTTTCAACCTAGGTGAGTGAATCCCAGAGGCTAAGATTGTGAGGAAAGTTATTAGATCCCTACTTGAGAGATTTAGACCTAAGGTTAAAGCTACTAAGGAATGCAAAGACCTAGATGCTATTAAGATAAAAAAAACTTGTATGATCTCTCTAGACATATGAACTTAGCCTACCTCAGTCTAAGAAAAATAAGTCTTTAGCCCTAAACACTATGAAGGAAGAGACTAGTGATCACACTAATGGTGACATTAAAAAGGATTAGGAGTTTGCCTACCTTGGAGGAAATTTAAGAAGTTATTCAGGAATAATATGAGAGTTCGTAATAAGTTTAAATGTGACTCCAGTAAAAATAGGAATTTTAAAAGAATAAAGAGAAATACTATGGATGCTTGGAAGAGATTTAAATTTCTGAGGTATCATGATTTCCAAGGTTTTAGACATGTTAAATTCAAGTGCCCAAGTAATAAAAAAACCCTTCGACTAATTGTATGTAGAGAGCCTTAAATTGAAGAAGATAAATAGCTCTGCCTTTAAGAATTACTTGAACTAGAATTAGAAAATGAGAGTTTAGAAGTCAAACATAAGGATTCAACTAGAAGATTGAATGAGTTAAGAGTTGAGAAAGAGTCCTTATAAATTAAGGTTTTTTTTTTCAATGAAATCAATAAATAAGGAAGTACTACTTCCCTTACAAAAAGAACAAGTTAAAGAAATAAAAAAATAAAAGCAAAATACAAATACCTAAACTCTAGTGCTGGTCAAACCATACCTGTCAATCTAAACAAGTATCATGATATGTCGTGGTAGGTCGGCTGGACCATATTCCTAGTATCTACGATAATGCCAACCCTTGGTAGCAAGTGCATCTGCAACTTGGTTCCCCTCTTTGAAAATATAGGAGGCCATATCTCTGTTAGATGAAACGATATCTACAAGCTGTCTGAGTATCCCTTGGATAGGCCACGGTCCTCCCTCTGGTGATGCAGTGAATGGCAACAGTCGAATCTGCCTCAACCCAAATATCTGACAAACTAAGATCTCTAGCCAATAGGATCCCATCACGAATAGTCCTGAGTTCTGCCTCTAATATCATACATTGTCCATATGAAGCTGAGAAAGACCTGATACAATTTCCTTTGTAGTCCCTGATGATGCCTCCCCCACTTGCAAACCCATCCTTGACGAAACCATTGGTGTTGATCTTGACAGATCCAAATGATGGAAAGTGCCACCAAATCATGATAGGGGGAGAGGATGGGGGAGAGTCAAAGAAATACCAAAAAGTATAGCAAGCTGCATGTCATTACGCCAATGTAACGGTCGGAATAGTCCACCAATATGGAGGAAGGACAACATACGGTAAACTTTCCAGATAATACATCTCAAGTTCATATGTATGTTCATGTAGTTTGAATTATTCATCTCAATCCAAAGAAAATAAAAAATCAATAGAGGAATAATGATGCGAATGTGTCCGGTCTTTGCAAACTGTCCATAATACCTCCATTTCAAAAATCTATGTATGACACCCTCTCTTGTACTCATGGTAATCTGGAATAAATCCCCAAAATGTTGCCAATATAATCTGAAATACTGCTACCAGTAAAAATATGAGTGATGATCTTAATCTCAGAACAACACTGACATCGAGAAGCCAAATGACTGCCGATCCTCCTCTAGATAATGACATCAACTGGTATTAAATCCTGCCATAGTCTCCAACAGAAGAACGAAATGTTAGTAGTATGATAGGGCTCCACAGTATGCAAAATGAATCCTGAACTGGCCAGCTAGAGTGGATTAGCTGCCATGCTAATTTAGTATTAAATCTACCATCTGATATGGCCTCCAGAAAATACGATTCGAGACATCAGGACATAGTGGAATGGTCGTGATCTACTCTGCCATAGCTGATGGAAGAGCCTGAAGTAATCGCCTAAAATCCCATCCAATCTCCTCGAAAAAGTCCTGCACCCTCGTAGATGTATACTGTCTGTGTGGAAAAATAGATGACAATGTAAAATTACCCATCCAACAATCATGCCAAAAGAATATCTACCCTATCCCAAGGTGCCACACAATGTGTGTCTCGGCACATGGTCCAAATTTTTTCAGTCTCTTCCAAATATGAGAGGCTGAGTGAAGAACTGCTACAAGCGAAAGATATGTCATTCTACAATATTTGCCTAGTAGAACCCGAGCTCAAATAGAACTCTGAGACTTGAATAACCACCATAGTTTCAATGAAAATGTATCCACCGTATCATGTAATCGTCTAAAGCCTAAACTTCCATCGTCAACAGGAAGGCAAATCGCCTTCCAACTATGCCAATGTAGACGATGTGCATGATCATTAGAATCCCATAAGAATCGTGCAAATACACTCTCTAGCCTTTTTAGAATGACCTTAGGAGGTTGTATAATATGGAATAGATACAGTGGTATAGAGGAAAAACAGACCTCAGTAAGTAATCATACCACCAGGAGAGAGAAAGCGTGAAACCCATCTAGAAATCTTACTTCTGACCTTCATAATGAGATCATCATACAGAATGCTCATCTTAGCCCCTTTAAACATAGGGACTCCCAAATATGTGAACGGTTGTCTCTAATGTGAAAATCTAGTCAAATTCACTAACCTCCGTATCTGAATATCAGATGCCCGCGTAGGCAAAATAAGACCACTCTTATCTCTATTCACCAATTGGCCAGAGACCCCATTGTAGTACTCCAAACAATCGATGACCCTTCTGATAGACTTCTTCTGTCCATTGGTAAATATAATCATATCATCAGCAAAATCAAGATGAGAGATAAGAATACCACCTCCCTGTCGATACTGCATACTAGGATATGTCTGAAACCTCTGAGTAAGTAATCCGTAGCAATAATAAATAAGGATAGAGAGATAGGATCTCTTTGTCTGAGTCCCCGTGATGAAAAAATGAAACTACTGGTCGCCATTCAGAAGTACTAAGAATTGACACTCCGATATACAACGTCTGATCTAATCAATCCACAACTGGTTAAAACCAAACGCCTCCAGTATAGAATAAATGAATCCCCAATTCATACGATCATATGCTCTAGCCATGTCAAGTTTCAGCATATTTACTCCACGCATTCTATTATCCAATGTGTGTAGAAGCTCTTGGGTCAACAAAACATTGTCCCCAATAAGTCGATAGGGGACAAATCCACTCTGCTGAGGGGAAATAATACAATGCATAAATGAACTCAATTTGTTGTTCAACAGTTTTGTGACAAGCTTATTGAACATTGTACACAGGCTTATAGGTCGGTAATCCGTCCATCGACAAGCATTCTCCCTCTTCGGAAGCAAAATAATAGACGTAGTAGTAAATCCTCTCGGCAAATGACTACCCTCAAAGAAATCAATGATTGCACTGTATACATCATCCTGTATAATATCCCAACAATGTTGGTAGATCAGTAGTGAAAATCCATCAGGGCCCACAGCACTATCAGCATTAATACTGAAAATAGCCTCCCTACCTCATCAATTAAAGGGAGACGGTTCAACGTCATATTGTCTGCCTCCGTCAGTATCCTGGGTATAAAATCAGGACGAATATACTCCAGAGGCTATGAAGGAACTAATAATAATTCCTGGAAAAAAATAGATTGCTGAGCTCTGAATATCTATTGGAGTTAACTTCTCCTGCCTGAGTCGTGATGGTCCTGATACGAGATTTGATCCGTCGTCCCTGTACCAGCGAATGAAAATATATGGCGTTGCGATCTCCTTCACATACCCAACGAGAGTCGGCCTTTTGCTTCCAAAAATCCTTATCAATAGCTAAGTGGTGTTCTGTCGTAGGCACCCAAAAATAGTCCTTAAACCTCTAAAACTAATGTAGTAGTGGAAGTAAGGGTCGATCCCACGAAGAGTGTGCAATTCAACAATTTATGCTTCGTATAACGATTGAGGGTTTTGTTTATAACGAAATCAATCTTATAACAAATAACAATGTAAATTAACGAGTTGTATTAAATCAATGAAACGAGTCTTGATCAAAGTCAACTTCCACCATTGGAGATTTATAACCATTCATCAATCCACAAAGAATAATCAATTCACATTCACAATATTCATCGTTGGAATAAATTCCTATTTCTCTTTAATTTTAGATAATCAGAAACCAGCGTTCTAATTAACCATAATTATCAAATAATCCCAGTCCAGCGCTAAATATTCAATTTAATAATAGCTTCAAACAATAGAGAAATCGATGAACTAGATAATACAAACACCAGCGGTTGCATTCAATCTATGTAAACATTCTTCTTAAGATTTAATAACCTCTATCGTAGAAAATTATCAAATCCTAGTGCTTCACAAGTTAAATGATTCAAACAATTACGGATTTGAGATTTAACGTAGCTATAGATTGCAATATATGAAAAACTAATAGATCTCAAACATGGCAATCATAAAATTATGCATAGAAGAATATTCAATACTGAAAATATAAATTAAACAATGAAAATAGGTGGATCTCACAGTTATAATGTTTTCCAAGGCTTCGGTATCCTTCAATCAAGCACCAAGAGTTAGTTACACATGATAGATCTAAGAAAAATAGAGAGAAAATAGGGTGGAGGCCTTCTGGTACGTTCTGGTTGTGTTCTAGGGTTTATAAAGTGTAGAAAGATTTGTTTCCATAAGTGTTTGATTGAAATTAGGAAACCAGAATTTTCATCCCGAAAATGAACCATGCGGCCGCAAGGAACAAGTGAAATCAGAACTTTAACTCTCGAGAATAGTCTGTGCGGCCGCATGGAATTAAAGGCTTACGGCCGCATGGTTTTATGAAACTTCCTCCGGACAGCTTTTAATATTTTGGTCATATATTCTTCTCCCGATATCCAATTTAAGCGATTCAAGATGCATTGTAAAGATAACTCAAAGGGATACAACTTTTATTCAGAAAACATCTTCAAAATCGATCGTTTACCATGTCCAAAATTGGTATCAATATAAGGCTGAAAACCGATGCAAAACTTTTCAGCTTGAAAGTTGATATGTGAAAATGTTTTGGCCATATTTCATCCCTTTGAATCCTTTCTGCATCCAATTGACCTCTAACACTCTCGAATCTTCATCACAAGGTTAGAAACAAGTTTATAATATTTGGACTTTAGTCCTCGAACTTTCACTTTCTTCCGTTTTGGTCATTTTTCACCTATTTCTTCCCAATTACGCCATATCTATAGAATTGCCACCTAAATCAAAATATGAGCATAATGAGTACATTTTGGCACAAAATAAACATACGAGCGCATAAAATAAGGAAGGAAAAATATGCATTTTACATTCCTATCAAATTCCCCCACACTTAGCTTTTGCTCATCTTCGGGCAAAACTCAAATTTAATTCAAAAAAAAACACCAAGTCATATTGCCAAGAACATAGAACCATCAAAATTTTTCAAAACACATAAAATATCATGAATAAACATTCCACACAACTCATAATCAACTAGCAAGCATTTTTATATGAAGATTGAGTAAACTAAACATGTAGACCCTCACAGATATAAGCACTCAACTCTCATGTGTTTAAAAGGGTAAGTGATTCGCTCAAATTCATTCCAATGGAGATGTTCTACCATATGCTTGCATTTCTTCTCGTTCGCCACTACTTAGATCACATGCTTTACAAGAATCATAAAGACTTTTCAAAGGTTATAATGTGGCTTATGGTCAAGGTGGGAAATATTTGGGTATGTGACTCAAAAGCCATCGAAACTAGTGGAGTAAAGATAAATAGACTTAGCTCAAACATATACATAAGACATGTAAACCAACCACTCCACATGATAGTTTCATCATTTTTTCATCTATCCCACACAAATCGAACTCTTTTTTGAGATGTAGGAAAAGTTATAAATATAAATCTTTTTCACATTAAAATCACTCTCCTTCATCACTTATTTTTTTTTTCTTCAATCATTCATTTTTTCCTTCTTTTGCTTGTGTTTTTTTTTTGCACAATGTAAACTCCAAATTATACACGAATACTGGAACTTCTTGAATTGACATAGAAAATTTGTTCCAATTCACCGATAATAGCACTACCATAAATCTTGATACCCCCACACTTATTTTCTTGCATACCCACACTTCTCATGACATTCAACAATACTCCACTAGCTCTAAAGCTTGGAAAAAGACATTATTTTTTCAGTTTAAATATTGTAATGTGAGTTTATACAAAGAAAAGCCAATAAGGCTCAAATGTGCTCAACAATGGAAAATTCAATTACAGGGTCGGCTATTTGGCTAATGAAGCTCATTTATGTAACAAAAATGGCCTTAATCATGTTCGTGCATGCATGTATCAATGTGATCTTGAAGAGAATCAAGGCAAATTCTAGAGAAACAAAATCATGGAAGAATATCACACATGAAAAGAAATAATGAGACTGTTATGGATGTATCAGTCTAAAGGCTCACAAATCTCACCGACTTTTGTCTACAGAATTTAGTTACTACAATCCTAAAAGAAAATAACTCAACTAATCAACTCTAAGTTGGAGGATTATTCATTCAATCATGTTATAAGTTCTTCAAAAATTTAATTAATTCTAGCAAATAGCATACACAACCAAAAACAATCATTTAACTCTCAACTCATTTTCCTGAAAAATCATGCAAATTTGTTCTTTTTAAAATAAAAAAAAATTAATTCACTCAATCTAAATGCAACCTAGATCTAAATCTCTCCCTCACACTTAAAACTTTCATTGTCCTCAATGTAAGGTGTAATGCAAAGAAAGGACAAAGATAAAAATAGAAATGCAAAAATAAAATGGAAAAGGAACAAACTCCCCTTGAGTTGCCTCCTAAGCAGCGCCTCTGTTTATTGTCTTAGGCTCGACTCATTGCTCTTTCCTTCAATCGGCATAGAATGGATCTTCGAGATCCAATTGTGTCACGTCCTCCACTTGAAGACCTTCATAGAAAGGTTTCAGTCTATGACCATTCACCTTGAATACCTTTGAGGTTTCCATACTTTGAACTTCTACTACACCATGAGGAAAGACATTAGTAATAACAAAAGGTCTAATCCAACGGGAACGCAATTTACCTGGAAACAGACGAAGCCTCGATTGGTATATGAGGACCTTTTGACCAACTTCAAATTCTTTCCTAGAGATCATTTTGTCATGGAAAGCCTTTGTTTTCTCCTTGTAAATTCTTGCACTCTCATATGCATCAATGCGAATTTCTTCCAGCTCATGAAGTTTCAACTTTCTGTGTTCCCCACTCTCCTCCATCTTCATGTTGAAACTCTTGACGGCCCAGTAAGCTTTGTGTTCTATCTCCACTAGAAGGTGACACGGTTTCCCAAATACTAACCGGTAGGGTGACATACCGATGGGTGTCTTGTATGCAGTTCTATATGCCCATAAAGCCTCATCCAAGCGCAAGCTCCAATATTTTCTATTCGGGCAAACCGTTTTCTCAATGATGGATTTGATTTCCCGATTTGACATATTTGCCTGACCATTAGTTTGCGGATGATATGCAATTGACACCTTGTGGGTGACATGGTATTTACAGAGCTTCCACAGTTCGATTACAAAAATGAGTTCCACGATCACTGATGAGAGCTCTCGGAATCCCAAACCTGGAGAATATATTAGATTTGATAAAATCTGCAACAATTTTAGAATCATCAGTCTTGGTGGCTTTGGCTTTCACCCATTTCTAAATATAATCCACAGCAAGCAAAATATAAGTAAGACCGAAAGAGACAGGAAATGGTCCCATGAAATCTATGCCCCAACCATCAAAGATTTTACAAACAAATATGAGAGTTTGTGGCATTTCAGTCTTTTGAGATATATTACCTGTTTTTTGACAGTTTTCACATGACTTACAAAAGGAGTAGGCGTCTCGAAACATGGATGGCCAATAGAAACCACATTCAAGCATTTTTTTTGCTGTTCGTTTTGCTCCAAAGTGTCCTCCACAAGCATAAGAGTGATAGAAGGTGAGAATGGAAGTGATCTCATTTTCAGGAACACACATTCTAATCACTTGATCTGCACAATGCTTCCACAAGTATGGATCATCCCATACATAATATTTCGCATCACTCTTTAACTTATCTCTTCGAGCCCTAGACAAATCAGAAGGTAGAGTGTGAACAACCAAAAAGTTTACAATGTCAGCATACTATGGTAAAGTTGTGCTTGTAGAAAATAATTGCTCATCAGGAAAGGTTTCATGTAATTGGAGTTCAACATCCACGTTAGTTAAACGGCTCAAATGATCTGCAACACTATTTTCTGTTCCTTTTTTATCCTTGATTTCCAAGTTGAATTCACTCAAGAGAAGTATCCATCGTATTAGCCTTGGTTTCACCTCTTTCTTTGTCATCAAGTAACGCAGAGCTGCATGATCAGAGTAAATAATCACTTTAGTTCCAAGTAAATAAGAACGAAATTTTTCTAAAGCAAAAACAATAGCCAAGAGTTCTTTTCAGTTGTGGTGTAGTTTCTCTAGGCATCATTTAGAGTTCTGGATGCATAATAGATGACATGAGATGCTTTTCCAGTTCTTTGACCCAACACTGCTCCTACTGCAAAGTTGCTTGCATCACACATGATTTCAAAAGGGAAGTTCCAGTTAAGGGGTTGAATGATTGGTGCAGAAGTCAACAGTTCTTTCAACTTATCAAATGCCATGTTGCATGCCTCATCAAATTCAAAAGCCACGTTCTTTTGTAACAATTTGCATAGGGGCAAAGCAATTTTGGATAAGTCCTTGATAAACCTGCGATAAAAACCTGTATGTCCAAGAAAAGAGCGAACCTCCCGCACACTAGCGAGGTAAGGCAGAGATTGAATAATATCAATTTTAGCTTTATCTACTTCAATGCCCTTAGATGAGATAACATGCCCTAGAACTATACCTTATTCTACCATAAAGTGACACTTTTCAGAATTCAAAACAAGATTAGTTTCCATGCATCTTTTAAGAATTAACTCAAGGTTATGCAAACAGTTATCAAATGAATCCCCATAAACTGTGAAATCATCCATAAAAACCTCTATGATATGCTCAACATAATCAGAAAATATACTCACCATACATCATTGAAAAGTAGCTGGAGCATTACAAAGACCAAAGGACATGCAACGGTATGCAAATGTTCCAAATGGACATGTGAAGGTTGTCTTTTCTTGATCTTCTGGGGCAATTGCAATCTGGAAATAACCTGAATAACCATCAAGAAAACTATAGTAAGAATGACCAGCTAACCTTTCAAGCATTTGATCAATAAATGGTAAAGGAAAGTGATCTTTTCGGGTCACAGCATTTAATTTCCTATAGTCTATACAAACTCTCCACCCATTTTGAACACGGGTGGTATCCAATTTATCGTTCTGATTCTTCACCGCAGTTATCCCTGTCTTCTTAGGAACCACTTGAACTGGACTGACCCAACTGCTATCAGAAATAGGATAAATCATGCCAACTTCCAAAAGCTTGAGGACCTCTTTCTTCACAACATCCATCATCGGTGGGTTCAATCTTCGTTGAGGTTGACGGGAAGGCTTTTCTCCTTCTTCAAGCAAAATGCGATGCATGCATGTGGATGGACTGATTCTCTTGATGTCTTCGATTATCCAACCAATGGCTGTTCGATGCTCCTTGAGGACCTGCAATAATTTTTCTTCTTGCAATGTAGTCAGTTCGTTGGAAATTATCACTAGCAATGTTTTGTCATCTCCAAGGAATACATATTTAAGGTGATTAGGGAGAGGCTTCAAATCCAGAATGGGGGCCTGCACAACAGAAGGTAGAGGCTTTTCATTAGAAACATACAAATCAACATAAAAACCCTTACCTGTTTGTTGTGACCTTGGAGGAGTGTTCAACATATCAACAGTTTCTCGCAAACTGGGATTCAACGTTAATTCATCATTCTCTTTCTCTACACTCTCACGGATAGCGACCTCCAAATCATCATTCCCATCAAGTTCAAAAACATCACGTGCTAGATCATCAATTACATCGACATAATATACATCATTGTCATCAACAGGAAATTTCATAGCATCATAGATATTAAATGAAATTACCTCACCATCAAATTCCATGGTCAATGTACCACTATGAACATCAATTTTAGTCTTGGATGTTTTTAAGAATGGTCTTCCTAACAAGATTGGGCTAGTTTGGTTACTGTTTTCCATGTCAAGCACATAAAAGTCAGCAAGAAAAACCAAGTCATTAACTTGTACAAGGACATCCTCAATCACACCCTTTGGGTAGGCATTTGATCTATCAGCTAATTGAATTACCACACCAGTTTCAGTTAAGGGGCCAAGTTTTAAAGAAGTATAAATGGAATATGGCATGACATTTATAGAAGCTCCTAAGTCTAACATGGCTTTCTCAAATTCGGTGTTACCTATCATGCAAGGGATAGTAAACATACCTGGGTCTTTGTATTTTGTAGGGAATTTTTTTTGAATGACTGCAGACATGTTTTCTCCATCTTTCACCATTTCACACCCCTTTAGTTTCTGCTTTCTCTTAATAGTGCACAATTCTTTTAAAGATTTAGCATAACGGGGTATTTGTTTAATAGTATCTAACAAGGGGATGTTTACCTCACATTTTCGAAAAGTTTCATAAAGCTCTCTATTTGGATCATCTTTCCTAGATTTTACCAAAGCCCGAGGGAATGGGGCTACTGGTTTATAATCAGATAGTGGAGGAAACTTATGTTTTGGTGCATCATCCTCAATTGTGTTACCCTTTTCCACAGTGATGCCCATGTCTTTCTCCTTGTCTTGTTCTAACGATATAGGAACTTCATTTACTAGGTTTCCACTTCCTTGCCATTCCTCAATATAATTGCACTTGCGTTCTCCCTTCAAACCGACTGACAGCACTAGCCATTTGACCCATTTGATTCTCCAAACATTGAATGCTAGCCTTAGTCTTCTGTTGAAATTGTAAGTGTTAGTTGTAAAAGATTTAACTATATCTTCTAAAGACATTTTAGAGTTAGAAGATTGGCCCCGTTGTTGTCTGGGCGGGTATGGCTGCCTATACTGTTGAAAGTTTTGGCGATTTTGAGCAACATGTTGATTTGATTGCGAGTTTCCATAGCTAAGATTGGGATGATCCCTCCATCCTGGGTTGTATGTCTTCGAAAAAGGATCATAATTCCTTTGTGGTTGTCCAGGGAAACCACCCGCTGCATTAACTTGTTCCATAGGTTCTTTTTGAAGAGTTGGACAAGCATCAGTTGGATGTCCCATTATTGAACAAATTATGCAAACCTTCGTTGTCTGTACATTATATGTGGCCATTTAACGAACAAGAGTAGTTAGATTCGCTATTTGTTGTTCAATGGATGAGACATTTACCTCGTTAACTTGTCTAGAAGGGGGATCAAATCTGGCGCCAAATTGTTGAGAATTGGCTGCCATGTTTGCAATTAAATTCATCGCTCCTTCGGGAGTTTTATCAACCAAATCTCCTCCACTTGCAGCGTCAATCATGCTCCTTTCTGTGGGTTGAAGACCTTCATAGAAGTATTGGATGAGAAATTGCTCACTAATCTGATGATGGGGACAACTTGCACACAATTTCTTGAACCGCTCCCAATACTCATGTAGAGATTCCCTGTGATCTTGTCTGACACCACAAATTTTTTTCCTAATATTTGCTGTTCTTGCAGCTGGAAAATATTTCTCTAGAAATAATCTCTTCATTCCATCCCATGTGGTAATGCTTCTCGATGGTAGATAGTAGAGCCAATCCTTAGCCGAATCCTTCAGAGAAAATGGAAAAGCTCTCAGTTTAATCTGTTCTTCAGTAATTCCAGTGGGTTTCATACTCGTGCAGACCACATGAAACTCTTTCAGATGTTTAGGAGGATCTTTACCTGCAAGACCATGAAAAGTATGCAAAAGGTGTATTAGTCCAGATTTAAGCTCAAATGTAGTAGTGACATCTAAAATAGGAAAAGTTATGCATAAAAGGTTGTTGATTCAATGTAGGGGCTGCAAGCTCCTTCAAAGTCCTATTTTCGACCATGGTTCTTTTTCCTTCAAACTCAAAATCACTTACAAATGGATTGTTGGGGTTGAAATTGCTTTTTTCAAGATTTTGTTGGATGTCACTCCTTAACCTGCGCAAAGTTTTCTCAATTTCTGGATCGTACTGCAAATCACTTTGATTAGAAGATCGAGTTACGGGCATAAAAAACAGAACAATTCTATGGTAAAAATCTAAAAACAATAAAGTACCTAAAAACCTAGAAAATTAATTTTTTTTTTCTTTTTCAAAAATAAAATAAACAATTAAGAAGCACAAAAACAAATTAACACCATTTCCCGGAAATGGCGCCAAAATTTGGTGTGCTGTCGTAGGCACCCAAAAATAGTCCTTAAACCTCTAAAACTAATGTAGTAGTGGAAGTAAGGGTCGATCCCACGAAAAGTGTGCAATTCAACAATTTATGCTTCGTATAACGATTAGAGGATTTTGTTTATAACGAAATCAATCTTATAACAAATAACAATGTAAATTAACGAGTTGTATTAAATCAATGAAACGAGTCTTGATCAAAGTCAACTTCCACCATTGGAGATTTATAACCATTCATCAATCCACAAAGAATAATCAATTCACATTCACAATATTCATCGTTGGAATAAATTCCTATTTCTCCTTAATTTTAGATAATCAGAAACCAGCGTTCTAATTAACCCTAATTACCAAATAATCCCAAACCAGCGCTAAAGATTCAATTTAATAACAGCTTTAAACAATAGAGAAATCGATGAACTAGATAATACAAACACCAGCGGTTGCATTCAATCTATGTAAACATTCTTCTTAAGATTTAATAACCTCTATCGTAGAAAATTATCAAATCCTAGTGCTTCACAAGTTAAATGATTCAAACAATTACGGATTTGAGATTTAACTTAGCTATAGATTGCAATATATGAAAAACTAATAGATCTCAAACATGGCAATCATAAAATTATGCATAGAAGAATATTCAAAACTGAAAATATAAATTAAACAATGAAAATAGGTGGATCTCACAGTTATAATATTTTTCAAGGCTTCGGTATCCTTCAATCAAGCACCAAGAGTTAGTTACACATGATAGATCTAAGAAAAATAGAGAGAAAATAGGTTGGAGGCCTTCTGGTACGTTCGGTTGTGTTCTAGGGTTTATAAAGTGTAGAAAGATTTGTTTTCATAAGTATTTGATTGAAATTAGGAAACCAGAATTTTTATCCCGGAAATGAACCATGCGGCCGCAAGGAACAAGTGAAATCAGCACTTTAACTCTCGGGAATGGTCTGTGCGGCCGCATGGAATTAAAGGCTTGCGGCCGCATGGTTTTACGAAATGTCCTCCGGACAGCTTTTAGTATTTTGGCCATATATTTTTCTGCTGATATCTAATTTAAGCAATTCAAGATGTATTGTAAAGATAACTCAAAGGGCTACAACTTTTATTCAGAAAACATCTTCAAAATCGATCATTTACCATCTCCAAAATTGGTCTCAATATGAGGCTGAAAACCGATGTAAAACTTTTCAGCTTGAAAGTTGATATGTGAAAATGTCTTGGCCATATTTCATCCCTTTGAATCCTTTTTTCATCCAATTGACCTCTAACACTCTCGAATCTTCATCACAAGGTTAGAAACAAGTTTAGAATACTTGCATTTTAGTCCTCGAACTTTCTCTTTCTTCCGTTTTGGTCCTTTTTCACCTATTTCTTCCAAATTACACTATATCCATGGAATTACCACCTAAATCAAAATATGAGCGTAATGAGTACATTTGTAGTGCCCCGAGTTCTGTTAACCTGGATTGTCACGTCATCGTCTTTTGCCCTAATTTCATAATCAAAAATCGCGGAAATAACCTAATTTTGAAATCACATTTGTAATTGAAAAACTTCATCGACAAGTAAACTCATAGGATTTTGTTTTAAAATTTAAATATCATATTTTAGAAATAGCGGAAACGACAAAATGTTATCAATATTCAAATACATAAACTTCAAGATTTAATAATTTCGATAATCAAATTTTTTTGTGCTACCGCTGCCCATCAATCACGATCGTCTCCGAAGTCTGCAAATATTGTTAAAATAAAAGAATGAGTATTTCGAAGAAATACTCAATAGACTCATCGCCGATAATTAATTTACAGAATAATTGAATACACACTTATGCAATATACAACGTGATATCTTCTTTGGCTTATTTTCTTGAAAATCATAGGCTCTTTAAAATCATGGGATGTGGGTAGTCTTTCTTTCTCGTGCGTATAAAGCACATAAGTTATGCATAACATTATCGTCTTATCTCATAAGAGATTCTCGTATTTCTCATGCAATTAAGCATATAAGTTATGGCAAGCATAACAATATCATATATCTCATATGACATATTCTCATCTCATGCATTAAAGCATATAAATCACATAAATTCACATAAAGCATGCAATTAAAATTTAAACTAATTAATGGTGGTGAATCTACCTCAATATCTCGAGTTTCGTGAAAATGGTGCGAGAAGTAACTACAATCTCCTAATTGTCCGTACGTTTCGTCTAGCCAAAATAGAAAATAAGTTTGAATTAGTATTTTCGAAACTTTAAAGTTTTAAAGTGTTAAAATAAAGTTTAAGGGCTTAATTGAAAATTATTGGAATTGTAATAAATGGCTTAAAATGATAAAGTAAAGTTTAGGGGCTAAATTGGAAATTTATTAAATCTGAAAATAAAAGTTTAAGGGCTAAAATAGTAATTTTTGAAAGTTAGGGACTAAACTGTAAATATAATAAAGTTGAAAATAAAAGCTAAAAATTGAAATAATAACTTTTATAAGTCTAGGGACTAAACTGTAAATATAATAAAGCTGAAAATAAAACTTAAAAACTGAAATAATTACTTATATAAACTAGGGACTAAACTGTAAATATAATAAAGCTGAAAATAAAACTTAAAAGCTGAATTAATAACTTTTATAAATTTAGGGACTAAACTGTAAATATAATAAAGCTGAAAATAAAATTAAATGGCTGAAATAATAACTTATATAAACTAGGGACTTAATTGAACATTATTAAAACTGAAAATGAGAATGTTAAGAGTTAAATCAAAGTATTTAAAATCTAGGGACTGAAATAAATAAACTTAAAACTTAGGGCTTTAAAAATAAATATTTTAAAAACCAAAATTATATAAAATCATATCATTTCTCTCTCTTTCTCTCTCTATAGAGAGAGAGAGACGACGGGGGAGGGAAGGGGGCGAAGCCCCCTTCCTCGAATCTCTACCACCACCGAAGGTGGCGCCGTCGGCCAGGAAGGTGGGGGGTTTTATTTGGGGCTTTGGGCGCGGATTGACGGCTAATGGAGGTTTCATTCGGGTTCGACCATCATGAGGTAAGTATGTGGGTTTTGATCGCTTTCTTGGTTTGGGTTTCTTTGGTGGTCTCGACATCGGTGGCTTCGGGTTTGGGGATTTTGGAGCGGTGGAGCTACGGTTTCGGGTTGCGAGGGCTCGATTGTGCTCGTTTTTCTTTTCTTCTTGGTTTGATGGATGGTGGAGTTGGTATGGTGTTGGGTGATGGTGTTGCAGCGGTGGGTTGCTTGGTGGTTTGGGTTTTAGTTGGGCATGGTGGTGGCGGTTTTTGGGTTTCGGTCTCGATGGTGGTTGGTGAATGGAGATGGGTGTTCTGCTGGGTTGGTTTGATTCGGTTTTTTGAGTGTTGTTACTTAGGGATGATATGGGCTGGAATGTGGATCGGTTTTGAGCTCAGTGTTGGTGGCTCGAGGTGGTTGGAGGTGTTCTGAGCTTGGGGGACTGCAATGGTGTGTTTGGTGGTTGTTTGGGTGACTGTTGGTTTGGGGCGTTTTGGGTTCGGTTCTATGAATGTGGGGCTGAGCTTGGTGGAGCTACGGTGGTTTGCATTTTGGTCTCGGCTGCAGTGAGTTTGTCTTGCAGTGAGTGGAATGTTGGGGTTTGCAGTTGGGCAATGTTAGTTGATGGTGAAATGTGAACTGCATTGTGTTGCAGCTTGGGGGAGCTCACTGTTGATGCTAGAAATGGATTTTCTAGCATCAATGGTGTCTCACATTGGACACATTTCAATAGAGAGTGAGAGTTGGAGATATGGACGAATTCTTACCAAGTGGATATTGTGTGAGTGTGAGTGGAGTGGGGTATGAATAGTGGTAATTAGGGCACAAAACCCTAGACGGGTAATTGGGCCAATTAGTTGGGCTTTAGGGTTTTCTAATTGGGCTAAAATAAATAAATTTCGGTTTTGGACTCAATTAATTGGACTTAAATGAATTGGACTAAAAGAATTAAAATTTAAATCGGGCTTATGAAATTGGACCATAAATGTTGGATTTTAATAATTGGGCTTGAAATTATTAAAAATTGGATTTAAATAAAATAAATCGAAATTGATAATAAAATTATTATTTGGGATTGGATTCGATCGAATAAATTTGAATTTGATTTTTATAACGGCTAGGCAAACGCACTTCTCTAGAAAATTAGGGTTAACGTTGTAGCGACACGTTTTTTCGAGAAAACTAATTTATATAAATTAAAAGTTCACGGTCGCTACAACATTTTGGCACAAAATAAATATATGATTGCATAAAATAAGGAGGGAAAAATATACATTTTACATTCCTATCACTAAGGTCTGGTTCAAATCAGCATGTGCACGATGAAGTGAGTCATGGTGCTCCAGTGTAGGATTAACCTCAAAATCAATCTCGGCCTGGTCAACCCTCTCTTCAGCGTCCCTAACTCTCTATAGCACATTACCAAATACCCATTCAATTCCACCACGTTAGTCCCTGTTTCAGCGTAAAGAACTACTCCCATAGGGCAGCCATTCTAGTAAGATGAGTAGAGAGTGACCACTTTTGAGAAACAAAGGTTGAGAAGTCATGATGTTTGGTCCAAACATTTAGGAATTTAAATGGTCTAGGAATCATCATCAAAAATCCATTGTAAAAGTAGATGTGAGTGATCACACGAAGTACGATTCAGATGAGTCACGATAAGCTATCTACAAAAATCTACAGCTAAAGAGTTAATCAAAACTCTATCCAATCTTTTACTAACCCTGCAATTCGTCCAGGTAAGCTGAGACTCAGAAAAGCCAGCGTCCTCTAAGCCACAGTCCAACATCATATCAGAAAAATCAGTAGAACCACAATCTTGACGTCTATGATCAGTACGCTTACCATCATGTGTGATGACGTTAAAGTCACCCCGACAAGCCAAGAATAATCCATAGAGAGAGGGAAATGTGGTGAAGACCTGTCCACAAGTCCTTCCTAACATAGGTCTGACAAGCAACATAAACAGAAGTCAAATAAATAGGTCGTGCTAGTTTAGGATCCACAACTCTGACATGTAGGAACTTGATATGATCATCAATAACAGTAACGGTAGTACCTACATTCTAGAATACCCAAATCTTATTCGACTCATTCTGAACCCCACTGTTGAAATGTAGATAATGATGAACAAAATTAAACCTCCTCTCTAAAACCATAGGCTCCAGAATAACCAAGATATAAACCAGATGAAGCTAAATAAGTTTTCTCAAGCGCATGCGAGTAGCTACACTAGCTATACCTCTTACATTCTATATGATGGAGCTCATAGGGATGTGGAATACGAGGAGGTACTCTGTGATTGACTCCTAGTGATCCTCCTGCTCGGGAATTAGATGTTAGTAGCTCGTGGATATTTCTTCTGCACAACAAGGATGAATCCCTCATCCTCTATCCTCTCACTCAAACCAACCAAATCATCACAAGAAGATCTACGGAAGGGACCCTGTAGGTGAACCTCAATCTGAGATGAACCCTCTATATCTGGCTGAACCAACTGCAAAGAAGGAATAGATGCCTCCACGTTCTGATGACAAATGGGAAGAGGAGACGTAGAAATATGTGTATAAACCCTACCTTCTGTCGGGATTGGAATATGAGCAGCCCTGGTGACTGTATCCGATGGATAATCAAATATCTGTGGCCTCTACAATATCTCATCCAATATCGGATCATAGAACATAATAGAAGCTAATGGTGGAGTAGATATAGCAGAAATTGGATGCTGTGAAAACATGGTTTGAGTAGACGGTAGTAAAGTCAATAATAAAGTATCTGGAGGTGCTGTGGAGTCGGAATGGGCCTCAGGAGGAGATTGAATCACATAATCTGTAAGGGAATTGAAATATGAAGTATAAGAAGATTGGCAGTCTGAGAAGGAGCTAAAGTAGTAGCATCCGAAGTAGAAGTAGGCATCAGTACTGGATCGACCTGGAGAGATGATGTGCTGGTAACTGGCGAAACTGTAACAATGGGAGGAGAGACTGAAGGAGCAACTGAATGGGTCTGAATATGAGTCTGATGAACAACTGGAGAAAGAACCACAGAATGAATGACTAACTGAGACTCAATACGTGTAGAAAGCATAGCGGTAGGATCAATAGTGGTAGTAGAGGTGGTACAAAAGAGTTTCCTGAAGTGCTGGCACGGTGCTGTCTCCTCTGATCTCTCTTCACTATTGTCTATCTCTAACGAGGCTACACAACTATCTCATTTCCCTTACCCTTATCTATGGCCGGTTGAAGAGGCCTAGGAGTGGGTCAGTAGAGGGTGGTGCAGTGGGTGGTGGTGCATGGCGTGATCCAATCATACAATGCTTATCAGTGTGCCCAAAGTGTTTGCACCGAAAATAATAATCTGGTATCTCGGAAACAATAATCTGGTATTTTGTCATATACAACAGTCTGCCAGTATCCACCTCTTTTCTTTCCCTCAGTCCATATCCTATCAGAGAGCTTAAAATCAAGATCAACCTCAATACAAACACGTGCCTCACTAGGTCGTCGTAAATCAGAAGTAGCTTCATCAATACGGAGTGAAAGTCCAATAACCTTAGAAATAGCAAACAAACTGCTCTTTTCCCTAAAGTGAACGTGCAGTAGTGGAAATGAAACCCAAACAGGGACAATGGGGGTCTCATGATGAGGGCTAAAACTAGGCGTCCATTTGGTTACTCTAATGGGACACCCACCAATGTACCAAGTAGGCTTAAGGAATAATCGAGAATAATCATCCTCATGTGCCAAGTGAATCAAAATATGATAAGCATCTATCAATCATATCATATAATTACCATGAAATCTAAAGTACAAAAAACTATTGCGTACCTTAATCATATAAGGCTTACGATGAGAGAATTTGCCAACCAGTGTGAACTTGTATGGCAAAGAAAGATGCTTATCCTCCAGCTCACCATTATGTATGTACGGGTCTTTAGAGACCAACCTGTAATCAGTAATGTCCTATGGAGGTTGCAGAGCCGGTGCAAATGACTTTTTCTGGCTTCGCTCGACCTGCGATATAACAGTTTTGCTTGAAAGGGCAGCAACATACGACTTTCGAATTTGATTTGGCAACTTAGGGATCTCGGTGGGTGAATCCGTCGATGGAATTGTGTATAGATTAACTGGGGCAACATTCTACCCAAAAATTGTTGGGGCACCACCAGTGGGCCACCGGCAGGCCGTCGGTGACTGAGTCGGCGGCCACAGACCTCGGGACTTAGAATTGATGATTTTTTACAGGGTGGTGCAGAATTTCATGCTGAGAAATCTAGTTCCAAACTTCAGTTTTTTCTATTGTATCTAAGAAGTTTGACATGTTAGATTTGAACAAACCATCTGGGATATGAGAGGATTGGGCTTTAATGAAACAAATTATCATACCGCTTTCTCAACTAAAAATAAGGTTATACCTTCCTTTATCAAGTCTAAGAATTTAGGAGCCCTAGGACACAAATTATCTTTACAACCTAGGTTTCCTCACCAGGTTCAAAATTTGAAAACTAGAGTAGCTTATAAATTCATTCCTACTTGTCACAATTATGGTGATTTAGGTCACATTAGACCTAAATGTCGTAAAGCCCTAGTTAGGAACAATAAACCAGATCTCATTGCTAAAGTTAGATTCTTGACTAATCAAGGGAGTAACTTGACTAATATGATGAGATAGGTGAGTAGGGTTGCATTTTATTCAAAGAAGATTTGGATAAAAAATAGTGAACTATCTGGTCAAAGTAATGGTGTGAATTGTGGCATTGCTCACGGTGCTTCCATAGTAAGAGAGTTCGTGTTCCTCGTTGATTAGGTCTTTAGGTGCATCTATCTACAAGTACATGGTTTTTACGTATTTATACATGCATTCTATTTTTTGTTATCTCATTTATTTATTTATTTTTTGCATTATCCTTTTGAGATGAAAAATAAAAATATGAAAATATGAAAAGGAAAAAAGAAAAAGGATTTTTAAATCATAATACTTTTAAGTAATATCATCGAATATGTTATTTTGTGATCAAGTAGTTGCAAAATTAATGAACAGAGAATAAAGTTTCCGTTCACGTTTTTTATAACTTATTTGGAGTGCTTGTTATAGGTTTCTTCGTATATCAGCTACATTACACACATTAAGATATTGTGAGTGAGTTTTGATCATATGTAAGGGATTTGGAATAACGGTCACAGTGTGGTGAGGTGACCTTGAATATGGATTGACTTTTAACTAATTGACATAAGCTCTACTATATTTTCCATAAAGAAAATGGCATCGAGGTTCAAATTGTTTGAATTACACGTCAATGAAAAAAGTGAGATACATCTTTTACTTTTTTTCGTAGCCTTATGACTTAAGTAATTAAGCTTGGTGGGTATTTTTAAACTGGTGCCCTATAGTTATTTGACTTGAGAGAATTATCAGCCTAAATCTTGTTATAGGGTCATTTAGAAATTTTAATGACAAAAAAGTGTACACATAAGATGTGGAAAAAAAATTATATATGCTTACAAATAGGGGAGAAAGATAAAGTTATATTTATATATATATATATATATATATATATATATATATATATATATATATATATATAATGTCCCATTGGTTCGACTTTCATAATTTGAGAAAAATATTAATTCACCAGTAATTTGTTTGCATCCTTTCTCACTTATATAAGGTTTTGAGTCTTGCTTACAAGAGATTGGTAACACTTTTCACACATTGGTTGCTTATAGAATTTACTCTATTTAGGCTTAAAATGAGTTATATGGAAAATGTTCATTGTTTATAGATTATGCCCGTTGTTCATGTTATTTGAACTTTCACTACTTGATGTTATATTTAAAAATCCATGAAAAAAAGTAATCTCAAATAGAAATTTTTTTCTCCCATCACATGTTTTGCATAATCTTGCATAGTTTTTCCATATGCATAATTTTTTACTCACTCCTCTTTGTATTATTCATGATTATATTGATTTCTCTTTGTTATTCATGACAAAAAATGAGAGATATAAGTATTTATTTCTAGAAAGTTGAGTAGTTTTATAGTTAGGGTAGAAATTGATACATTGTTGAGTTTTTTTTTTTTTTTTTTACTTAGGGTGGTCATAGATATTATCTATGATTGATGATCTGACTAACATAATGTGATGTTTTGTCTTATTGATATTATATTAAACGTTTTGTATATTATGTATTGCTAGTCTCATATCTATCTCAACATGTCATGTTTAGTTTCTAAGTTATTGTTAGGGTAGAAATTGATACATTGTTGATTTATTTTTTTGTTTTTGTTTTTTTTTTTTTTGACTTAGGGTGGTCATAGATATTATCTATGATTGATGATCTGACTAACATAATGTGATGTTTTGTCTTATTGATATATATTAAACGTTTTGTATATTATGTATTGCTAGTCTCATATCTATCTCAACATGTCATGTTTAGTTTCTAAGTTATTGATGCACCTACTATTATATGCTATGGTATTACACATGTTTTACTTGTGTAGTTTATATAACTTATTTATGTGCTTAATTATTAGTTTCCTCTTACATTTGCACTTGCTATTGTTTTATTTGATATGTTTTAGGAAATAGTTATAACAAGCTATTGAGTAGAAATTTGAGAATTGAGTCTTTAGGTTAATAGTGTTAGGTTGTGTTGATTTTAATTTTGAAATAAATGATTTTGTCACGAAATGTCAAAGGGAGAGTTTGTTTGGTCCCTTGTCCAAATTCATAGTTATTGAGTTGTAATTAAAGTCAGAGTCGAGAGTTGGTAGAATAGGTCTTAAATGAGTCAAAGATGGAATGATGAGAAAAAAATTCCCAAAACCTATTGTTGACCACGCACAGAATGCTCGAGTAGAAATTTTAGCAATGTAACCGCTTGTTGTCCATGCCTTGGGCGCTTGAGAAGCCGACTAATCGCTCGCTAGTCATGAGAGAGGCATTAGAACGGCGGTGTTATCCTAGAATCATGTTCACTTTTTTCAACAAATCTTGGAGTTCTATTCAACTTCAAATACTCCATATTATATATACCCAAGCATAATCCATCCCAAAATTGTGTTGAGTCTATTTTCATTCTATAGAACATATTATTGAAGACCAATAACACATTCCATAAGTCTCTTGATTCAACCTAAAGATGGAAAGTTTCCTCGAAATCAACGCATTCTTCTTGATTGTTACCTTGGGCCGCTAATCTAATCTTGTTAAGCACCAATTATACCTTTTTATCTTGTTATTTCTAAAAAAAAAAAAAAAATTTGTACAAAAAAGTTTGATAAACTTGGTGATAGCGATTAAATCCTAAACACGGTTTTTTTTTTTTCAAAGGTGAATTTAGTTTTTTCTTGCATAGCTAGAATCAAAATTCATCAACTCGACATCTTTGAACTGCAAATAAAACACAACTATTAAGATGATTTCTAAAGAAGCTCTAGTAGTAATGCATTTGGATGGATCACCACTAATAAGCTCTTTTGGGTGAGAATGAACAAACCTCCATTCTTTAGGTTGAGAAGATTCAATTTCACTTTGTTGAACATTTTGCTTCTGCCTCAGTTCATTTTTTTTGTTTTTTGATTCTTCCTTGTTTTGTGTTGAATAATTCATTGGTTCGAAAGATTATCTAGTTCCTATGCCATTAATAATACATTTCTCCAACATGATTAGTTTCATCAAAAGTAATATACATAGATTCTTAAACGACTAGAGTTTCTTTTGTTAAAGACTCTATTAAGTTTTGGTAGTCAATGAATAGGAATCCTAGAAAGATTCACATATAAATTTCAATCAATCAAAAACAAAAAAAAATTTTGTAATTAAAAAAAATATTTGCAACCAAATACTTTGAAGTATACAATATTTGAATTCTATTTTTCTGAAAAAATGAATAAATAAAATTTTTTTGTTTTCTTTCAACTACGTAAAACTCTATTAACAATTGTAAAGCAAGCATGTTAACGGCTTCAACCTAAATATTTTGTAAGCTATTTCATTTAGCATAGTCCAAGCCATTTCATTGCCCCCCCCCCAAGGGAACGATCTCATTCTACTATACTATTTGTTGAGGTGTTCGGGAGCTGAAAAGTGATGTTCATATCTATTTGTATTACAACAGTTACCAAATGTGTTATTATCAAATTCTCCGTCATGATCACTTCTAAATGGTTGTAATATATGTGTATGTATTTAATTGTGAACCTTTTTACAAAAGTGTTTAAAATGCATTCAATGCTCATCCTT
>CM032644.1:12701450-12939395 GCA_019097785.1 Fraxinus excelsior
AGCTAAAGTAGTAGCATCCGAAGTAGAAGTAGGCGTCAGTACTGGATCGACCTGGAGAGATGATGTGCTGGTAACTGGTGAAACTGTAACAATGGGAGGAGAGACTGAAGGAGCAACTGAATGGGTCTGAATATGAGTCTGATGAACAACTGGAGAAAGAACCACAGAATGAATGACTAACTGAGACTCAATACATGTAGAAAGCATAGCGGTAGGATCAATAGTGGTAGTAGAGGTGGTACAACAGAGTCTCCTGAAGTGCTGGCATGGTGCTGTCTTCTCTGATCTCTCTTCACTATTGTCTATCTCTAACGAGGCTACACAACTATCTCATTTTCCTTACCCTTATCTATGGCCGGTTGAAGAGGCCTAGGAGTAGGGTCAGTAGAGGGTGGTGCAGTGGGTGGTGGTGGTGGTGCAGTGCGTGATCCAATCATACAATGCTTATCAGTGTGCCCAAAGTGTTTGCACCGAAAATAATAATCTGGTATCTCAGAAACAATAATCTGGTATCTTGTCATATACAACAGTCTGCCAGTATCCACCTCTTTTCTTTCTTCTCAGTCCATATCATATCAGAGAGCTTAAAATCAAGATCAACCTCAATACAAACACGTGCCTCACTAGGTCGTCGTAAATCAGAACTAGCTTCATCAATACGGGAGCGAAAGTCCAATAGCCTTAGAAATAGAAAACAAACTGCTCTTTTCCCTAAAGTGAATGTGCAGTAGTGGAAATGAAACCCCAACGGGGACAATGGGGGTCTCATGATGAGGGCTAAAACTAGGCGTCCATTTGGTTACTCTAATGGGACACCCGCCAATGTACCAAGTAGGCTTAAGGAATAATCGAGAATAATCATCCTTATGTGCCAAGTGAATCAAAATATGATAAGCATCTATCAATCATATCATATAATTACCATAAAATCTAAAGTACAAAAAACTATTGCGTACATTAATCATATAAGGCTTACGATGAGAGAATTTGCCAACCAGTGTGAACTTGTATGGCAAAGAAAAATGCTCATCCTCCAGCTCACCATTATGTATATACGGGTCTTTAGAGACCAACCTGTAATCAGTAATGTCCTGTGGAGGCTGCAGAGCCGGTGCAAATGACTTTTTCTGGCTTCGCTCGACCTGAGATATAACAGTTTTGCTTGAAAGGGCAGCAACATACGACTTTCGAATTTGATTTGGCAACTTAGGGATCTCGGTGGGTGAATCCGTCGATGGAATTGTGTATAGATTAACTGGGGCAACATTCTACCCAAAAATTGTTGGGGCACCACCAGTGGGCCACCGGCAGGCCGTTGGTGGCTGAGTCTGGCGGCCACATACCTCGGGACTTAGAATTGATGATTTTTTACAGGGTGGTGCAGAATTTCATGCTGAGAAATCTAGTTCCAAACTTCAGTTTTTTCTATTGTATCTAAGAAGTTTGACATGTTAGATTTGAACAAACCATCTGGGATATGAGAGGATTGGGCTTTAATGAAACAAATTATCATACCGCTTTCTCAACTAAAAATAAGGTTATACCTTCCTTTATCAAGTCTAAGAATTTAGGAGCCCTAGGACACAAATTATCTTTACAACCTAGGTTTCCTCACCAGGTTCAAAATTTGAAAACTAGAGTAGCTTACAAATTCATTCCCACTTGTCACAATTATGGTGATTTAGGTCACATTAGACCTAAATGTCGTAAAGCCCTAGTTAGGAACAATAAACCAGATCTCATTGCTAAAGTTAGATTCTTGACTAATCAAGGGAGTAACTTGACTAATATGATGAGATAGGTGAGTAGGGTTGCATTTTATTCAAAGAAGATTTGGATAAAAAATAGTGAACTATCTGGTCAAAGTAATGGTGTGAATTGTGGCATTGCTCACGGTGCTTCCATAGTAAGAGAGTTCGTGTTCCTCGTTGATTAGGTCTTTAGGTGCATCTATCTACAAGTACATGGTTTTTACGTATTTATACATGCATTCTATTTTTTGTTATCTCATTTATTTATTTATTTTTTGCATTATCCTTTTGAGATGAAAAATAAAAATATGAAAATATGAAAAGGAAAAAAGAAAAAGGATTTTTAAATCATAATACTTTTAAGTAATATCATCGAATATGTTATTTTGTGATCAAGTAGTTGCAAAATTAATGAACAGAGAATAAAGTTTCCGTTCACGTTTTTTATAACTTATTTGGAGTGCTTGTTATAGGTTTCTTCGTATATCATCTACATTACACACATTAAGATATTGTGAGTGAGTTTTGATCGTATGTAAGGGATTTGGAATAACGGTCACAGTGTGGTGAGGTGACCTTGAATATGGATTGACTTTTAACTAATTGACATAAGCTCTACTATATTTTCCATAAAGAAAATGGCATCGAGGTTCAAATTATTTGAATTACACGTCAATGAAAAAAGTGAGATACATCTTTTACTTTTTTTCGTAGCCTTATGACTTAAGTAATTAAGCTTGGTGGGTATTTTTAAACTGGTGTCCTATAGTTATTTGACTTGAGAGAATTATCAGCCTAAATCTTGTTATAGGGTCATTTAGAAATTTTAATGACAAAAAAGTATACACATAAGATGTGGAAAAAAAAATTATATATGCTTACAAATAGGGGAGAAAGATAAAGTTATATATATATATATATATATATATATATATATATATATATATATATATATATATATATATATATATATATAATGTCCCATTGGTTCGACTTTCATAATTTGAGAAAAATATTAATTCACCAGTAATTTGTTTGCATCCTTTCTCACTTATATAAGGTTTTGAGTCTTGCTTACAAGAGATTGGTAACACTTTTCACACATTGGTTGCTTATAGAATTTACTCTATTTAGGCTTAAAATGAGTTATATGGAAAATGTTCATTGTTTATAGATTATGCCCATTGTTCATGTTATTTGAACTTTCACTACTTGATGTTATATTTAAAAATCCATGAAAAAAAGTAATCTCAAATAGAAATTTTTTTCTCCCATCACATGTTTTGCATAATCTTGCATAGTTTTTCCATATGCATAATTTTTTACTCACTCCTCTTTGTATTATTCATGATTATATTGATTTCTCTTTGTTATTCATGACAAAAAATGAGAGATATAAGTATTTATTTCTAGAAAGTTGAGTAGTTTATAGTTAGGGTAGAAATTGATACATTGTTGAGTTTTTTTTTTTTTTTACTTAGGGTGGTCATAGATATTATTTTTCTTTTTTGACTTAGGGTGGTCATAGATATTATCTATGATTGATGATCTGACTAACATAATGTGATGTTTTGTCTTATTGATATTATATTAAACGTTTTGTATATTATGTATTGCTAGTCTCATATCTATCTCAACATGTCATGTTTAGTTTCTAAGTTATTGTTAGGGTAGAAATTGATACATTGTTGAGTTTTTTTTTTTTATTATTATTATTTTTCTTTTTTGACTTAGGGTGGTCATAGATATTATCTATGATTGATGATCTGACTAACATAATGTGATGTTTTCTCTTATTGATATATATATATTAAACGTTTTGTATATTATGTATTGCTAGTCTCATATCTATCTCAACATGTCATGTTTAGTTTCTAAGTTATTGATGCACCTACTATTATATGCTATGGTATTACACATGTTTTACTTGTGTAGTTTATATAACTTATTTATGTGCTTAATTATTAGTTTCCTCTTACATTTGCACTTGCTATTGTTTTATTTGATATGTTTTAGGAAATAGTTATAACAAGCTATTTAGTAGAAATTTGAGAATTGAGTCTTTAGGTTAATAGTGTTAGGTTGTGTTGATTTTAATTTTGAAATAAATGATTTTGTCACGAAATGTCAAAGGGAGAGTTTGTTTGGTCCAAATTAATAGTGGCTTTTCCCTTGTCCAAATTCATAGTTATTGAGTTGTAATTAAAGTCAGAGTCGAGAGTTGGTAGAATAGGTCTTAAATGAGTCAAAGATGGAACGATGAGAAAAAAATTCCCAAAACCGATTGTTGACCACGCACGGAATGCTCGAGTAGAAATTTTAGCAATGTAACCGCTTGTTGTCCATGCCTTGGGCGCTTGAGAAGTCGACTAATCGCTCGCTAGTCGTGAGAGAGGCATTAGAACGGCGTTGTTATCCTAGAATCCTGTTCACTTTTTTCAACAAATTTTGGAGTTCTATTCAACTTCAAATACTCCATATTATATATACCCAAGCATAATCCATCCCAAAATTGTGTTGAGTCTATTTTCATTCTATAGAACATATTATTGAAGATCAATAACACATTCCATAAGTCTCTTGAAACCTAAAGATGAAAAGTTTCCTCGAAATCGACGCATTCTTCTTGATTGTTAACCTTGGGCCGCTAATCTAATCTGTTACGCACAATTATCCCTTTTTATCTTGTTTATTTCTAAAAACCCATTTTGTACAATAAAAGTTTGATAACTTGGTGTAGCGATTAAATCCTAAACACGGTTTTTTTTTTCAAGTTGATTTAGTTTTTTCTTGCATAGCTAGAATTCAAAATTCATCAAACTCGACTTCTTTGAAACTTGCAAATGAAAACACAATATTAAGATGATTTCTAATAGAAGCTCTAGTAGTAATGCATTTGGATGGATCACCGCTAATAAGCTCTTTTGGGTGAGAATGAACAAACCTCCATTCTTTAGGTTGAGAAGATTCAATTTCACTTTGTTGAACATTTGCTTCTTCCTCATGTTCATTTTTTTTTTTTTTGGATCTTCCTTGTTTTGATGTTGAATATCATTTGTTCGACAAAGATTTTCAGTCCTATGCCATTAATAATACATTTCTCCAACATGATTAGTTTCATCAAAAATAATATACATAGATTCTTAAACGACTAGAGTTCTTTTGTTAAAAACTCTATTAAGTTTTGGTAGTCAATGAATATCCTAGAAAAATTCACATATTAAATTTTCAATCAAATTTTCCTAAATTTTCTTTTGTAATTAAAAAAAATATTTGCAACCAAATACTTTGAAGTAACCAATATTTGAAATTCTATTTTTTTGAAAGCTCATAGGGAGTTTTTGTTTTCTTTCAACTACGTAAAACTCTATTAACAATATAGCAAGCGTGTTAACGGCTTCAACCTAAAAATATTTTGGTAAGCTATTTTCATTTAGCATAGTCCAAGCCATTTCTTGCAATGTACGATTCTTCCTTTCTAGTATACTATTTTGTTGAGGTGTTCTAGGAGCTGAGAAGTTATGTTCATATCTATTTTTATTACAAAAGTTACCAAATGTGTTATTATCAAATTATCCGTCATGATCACTTCTAATTGTTGTAATACTGTATTCATTTAATTTTGAACCTTTTTACAAAAGTGTTTAAATGCATTCAATGCTTCATCCTTAAATTTAAAAATAGGACCCAAGTAAATTTAGAGATGTCATCAATAATGACGAATGCATAACGGTTATCACTCAAGCTAGTGGTTCTAAAAGGTCCAAAAGATCCATGTGGAGAGGTTGTAAAAGTTTTGTAATTGAATGGTATTGCTTGAGTTTGAAAGAGCTTTTTACTTGTTTTCCAAATTAACAAGCATCACAAATTTTGTCTTTTTCAAACTTCAAATTAGGCAAACATTTAACAAATAAGTTTTTGAAATTTTTTGAAAGAATGTCCATACTTACATGACCTAATATTTTATGCCATAGTCAAGTATTAACTTTCAAACTTGATAAAGATTTTTCATCATTTTCAAACTCAATTTTTATGATATAAAAATCTTTACTTTAGCTTCCTATAAACATGATCTCTTAGATGTAGCATCTTTTATAAGATATTTAGAATAACTGAATTTAATATTGTAACATTTATCACATAATTGACTAATACTAAGCAAATAATGCTTGAGATTATTCGTTAATAAAACATTTTCAATTGACGAAGATAAGTGATTACCAATGTTTCCAATTCTAATGATCTTTCCTTTTGCATTATCTCCGAATGTAACATGACTTCCATCATTTTTTTTTTTTTTTGAAGTTTGATAGTAACATCTTATCTCGGTCATGTGCTTTGAGCATTCACTATCCAAGAACCATTTGCTCTTTCTTTGGTATTTACAAAAATAATTTATTTTTTGATTATTGGTACACATACAAGTTGGGTCCGTAGTAGTTAGTTTTAGTGGACAATTAAAAACAATATGTCCATTTTTATTACAAAAGCTACATTAGTGTTTGGAAGGAAGGAATCACGTGCTTTAACAAATAAATTTTGAAAGATTTTTGTTTTAAGTCAATTTTTTTCTTGCCATAAGTGAACTTGTAAATGATCTTGGTTAAATTTTCAACTTTCTCTTTTCAAGAGAAATTTTCTTTAATCAAATAATTTTTATCATTTTTTTCGTTCTCAAAGTCCTTATGAGTTTCTAAAATTTTGTTTACTTCATTCTTTAATAGAAAATGTTTCTTTTTGAGAATATAGTGATTTAAAACAAGTTTTTCAAATTCCTCGTGAATCTCATCAATAGAGATAAGTAGATCATCATATAAACATTTTTTAAGAATTTACCCCATCTTCAATTGCTGTGAAACACATGTTGGTGATTTCTTAGTGACTTTCACTATCATCACTGTCATCACATGTCGTTTGGAGTGTCTTTTTCTTGATACCTCTTTTATTGTTTGGACACTTGGTTATCTTGTGACTGTGTTTGTCACAATCATAGCAAATAATCTTCTTGTTTTTTTTTTCTTCACCCTTTTTCTCTTTCTTTTGAAATCTCCGACTATTGTGAAAATTTCTCAATTTCTTAACAAGAAGAACTAGATCATTGAGTTCTTCACCACTCATATTTTCACTTGTAGTTCATTAATTACCAATTTTAAAGTAATTTGACGCTTAGGAGGCTCCTTTTATTCTTCTTTGCATTCCCTCATTTTCTTCTTAGTTTGAGCGTTGTTGAGTTCATAAGTCATCAAAGTTCCATAGAGTACTTCCAATGGATATGAGTTGACATCTTTGATATCTTTATCAACATCCTTAATGGGCTCCAATCTTCTAATAGTTATCTAAGTATTTTACTTACAAGCTCACCGTTAGTAAATTTACGATCAAAACCTTCAAAACCATTAACAATATTGGTGAAGCGAGTAATTATATTGACAATACATTTTGTTTCATGAAGAAGTTTTAAAATTCTTTAACCAAAATATTAATCTTGGTTTCTTTCACTTTGCTAGTACCCAAGTGCGTAACTTCTAAAGCATGGCATATATCAAAATCTTCTTTTAGCATTTAATGATAATCTTCTTTTATCCTTCTCATCATATTCCTCTCTAGGTTTATAAATTACTTGATTTGGTTTACCATCCTCTTTAACAACATTTTTAGTCACATATGAATCAAATTCAATAACTTTCGAAAGATTATATTCTATAGATTGAACATAAATCATCATTTTAGTTTTCTAATAATTATAATGTGCGCCTTCAAAAAATGAAGGGCGATTTGTAGAATGTCCCTCAATGTTTTGAAGATTGTGGTTAACCATTGCTCAAAATTGTGAAATTTTTGTGCACCTTACTCTTATACCAATTGATATCTCAAGAATAACTCATCAAGAGGGTGGTGAATTAGTTTTCAAAAAAATTTCAAGGAATTTATCCAAATCTAAACAAATTATGAAGGATTTAATCAATCAAATAATTATGCACAAATACAAAAATGATAAATAAAAGGGAAGACAGTGTGCACATGATATAATTATGGAGATTTAATCCAAAATAATGATTTACGTCCTTTGTTACAAAGATCTTCATTACGAGCAATGACTTTTCACTAAATTTGATTGACTAATGGATTAATCCAAAACTTTTGGTGACTTAAAAACAATAATCACCAATCCTTATACAATATTGAGCAATATTGAGCTTTATAGGACCTCAATACAACCCAAACTATTGAGTTTTTGAGGGACCTCAATATAACCCACAAATTCGAAGATAAATATTTTTGAGAAAGATGCTAACACTTAAATGAATGGCAATAAATGAAAGGTTAACCGTTGGATGAGAAAATTTTGATGATGAAGATTAATAAAGAATTTGATTCAATTGATCAAATGTTTTCACAATAAATAATTTGATAATAAATAAAATGTAAGATCAATATAATTTTGCTCAAGAACATATCACTTCAATGCTCTTAAAAAGTCTTACAATGAATGTAAAATGTGAATGTATTTATAAAGTTCAAAGAGGAAAAATATATGTTGAACCGAACAAGCAACTGGGCGTCCGCTTTCGTGTCCGGAGGTTAATGTAGCAAGGAAAGTAATGGAAAAGGAAAATTTTGTAGATATGCCAAATTCGACTTCACAAAGTTAGAACCAAAAAGAATAGATAACTTCTATTCTCCAATTCAATTATTAATGAAAATGAGTAAATATTCTAGTCTGCCCTTTCTCTCATCCTACAAGTTATTTATAGGCTAACATAATGTATCTAAATACATGAGTGGATGCATAAAATGAAACCCTTGAACTTCCCAGTCCCAAGGCGTCACTTTGAACCTTCATAACTCCTAAATTACTTTGAATCTGACCATGAATAATAACATGTTGAAAAGATAAATGAATCTAGTTTCCAATACCACCGACCATGCATGAATATAAAATTTCTGGAGAAAGTTATGATGAAAACACTTGACACTACTAAGTTCCACGAATTTTCAGCACTACATCATTTGCCCCAGGTGGGGAAAAACTCGTCCCCGAGTTCAGATCATTCTCTCCATGGTAAGGGGTTAAATCACGAACATTGAATGTGGGATGAGTGTTTATGTTTGCTGGTAGCTCAACCTTGTATGCATTGTCGTTTATCTTTTTCAAAATCCGACAAGGACCAATCTTCTTCTCTTTAAGCTTGTTGTATCTACTGGCAGCAAACCTTTCCTTCTTTAAAAACACCCAAACAAGATCATTTTCTTTGAAAACTCGGATCCTTCAATGGGCATTTACAGCATCTTCGCAAGACTTATTACTTTCTTGAAGCTTCATTTTTACTTCTTCCTGAATCCTTGCCATAGTTGTTGTGAACTCATCAGCCGTCTTGCTAGATGTTGGAATTTTAGCAAGGTCAAGATAATGATTAGGATTACGCCCATAAACAATAAACAATTTCAAATGGACTTTTTCCTGTAGAGCGATGTACCATAGAATTAT
Source organism: Fraxinus excelsior (assembly GCA_019097785.1). Classification (NCBI taxonomy): domain Eukaryota; kingdom Viridiplantae; phylum Streptophyta; class Magnoliopsida; order Lamiales; family Oleaceae; genus Fraxinus; species Fraxinus excelsior. The sequence continues at coordinate 12,710,691 of CM032644.1, forward strand.
AAGCAAATTTGGCTCTAGAAAGGACGGTATCCCATTGCTTTGGCCTCTTGGACTCTAAACTTCGAAGCAAATTTCCCAATGTGTGGTTGACAACCTCAGTTTGTCCGTCTATTTCCGGGTGGTAAGCACTACTGTAAAGCAAATTAGTGCCCAATCGATTCCATAAACTCCTCCAAAAATAGCTAAGGAACTTTGTATCACGATCCGAAATAATTGTCTTGGGAAAACCATGAAGTTTAACAACTTCTTTAAAATAAATATCAGCAATTTATGAGGCATCCATTGTCTTTTTGCATGGAAAAAACGATCAACCACAAAAAAAAATAAAAAAAATCAATACCTCTTTGTGTCTTTGGCAATCTAACAACAAAGTCCATGCTAACGCCTTCCCAAGGAGCATCTAGAATAGGCAATGGAGTGTAAGCACCAAATTTTTGACTTTGTCCCTTACAAGTTTGTCATATACGACACCTCTTCATAAACGTTGCAGCATCACGATAAAGGGTATGCCAATCATATTTTTCCTTAATCAGAAACAACGTTTTATCTCTCCCAAAATGTCCACCAAGTGGCCCCACCATGAAGTTCTTTGATGATTTACTCTCTAAGAGAACATTTTGGAATGCATAAACTTGTCCCCTTTAGAAGAAAATCATCAAGTAAATAATAATCTACACATTTACCTTCTTTGCATTTTAGATATGTCTCCTTGAAATCAGAATCCTCTAGATACATCCCTCGTCTGGCATCAAAACATTCCAACTGAATAGTCATCAAATTCAACAATGCAACTCTTCGACTAAGTGCATTAGCCACTTTCTTAAGTCTTCCTTTCTTATGCCTCAACATAAAAGTCTATTTTTGTAAGAATGATACCCAACCAGCATGTCTTCTATTCAAGTTTGCCTGAGAATTAATATGTTTGAGAGCTTCATGATCCGAGGTAAGGATAAATTCTCGTTGAATAAGATATGGTCGCCAATGACGAAGAGCTTGAACAATGGCATATAACTTAACATTGTAAGTAGAATATTTTTTTCTTGTCTCATTTAGTTTTTCACTAAAGAAGGCAATTGGATGTCCTTCTTGGCTGAGTACTCCTCCAATTCCCACATGAGATGCATCACAATCAACTTCAGAGATTTTCTCAAAATTAGGAAGTGCAAAAACGGGTGTACTGGATAGATTTTCCTTGATAATTTTGAAACTTTTCTCTACATCTGGAGTCCATATAAATTCTCCTTTCTTCAAGCAATCTGTCAATGGCGCAACAATAGTGCTGAAGTTTCTAATGAATCTACGATAAAATGAAGCGTCGTGCTTCATGTAGATTTTTAGGAGTGGGCCATTCTTGGACAGCTTTCATCTTATCTTCATCCACCATAACACCTGAAGGGGTTAAAACAAAACCTAGAAAAACTAGACGGCAAGTCATGAAAGAACACTTTTTGAGATTTACATAAAGTCTTGCTTGTCTCCAACTCATTAGAACAGATCTCAAGTGTTCAATGTGATCCAATGGATTTTGACTATAAACAAGGATATCATCAAAACAAACAACAAAAAATTTTCCAATGAAAAGGGTAAAGAGTTTGATTCATTACCCTTATGAAGGTGCTTGACGGACTGGATAGGCCAAATGGCATGACAAGCCATTCATACAAGCCGTCTCTTGTTTTGAAGGTTGTTTTCCATTCATCTCCCAACTTAATTCTAATTTGATGATAGCCGCTTTGAAGATCAATTTTAGAGAATACTTGTGCACCAGCCAACATGTCAAACATATCATCAATTATAGGTATGGGAAACCTGTATTTGATAGTAATACAATTGAGTGCTCGGTTGTCCACACACATAGCCAAGATCCATCTTTCTTTGGAGTCAAGATGGCAGGCATAGCACAAGGACTTAAACTCTCCCTAATGTACCCTTTGTTCAACAAGTCCAACACTTGACAATTATGCTCATCATGTTCCATTGGACTCATTCGATAATGTAATTTGTTAGATAGGACAGCCCCTGGAATTAAATCAATTTGATGCTGAATTTCCCTTAGAGGAGAAAGACCATCAGGCAACTCTTCGGGCATGACATCTCGAAATTCTTCCAAAAGAGTTTCAACATCTTTGGGTATTTCCATAGGTTGCATATCTTCTTTAACCACCAAGACATAGATCATTCCACCCCTTTGAGTATCCTTTTCAAGATGTGACAAAGTCAGCAATGCATTTTCCTCCTTTTTTGTAGAAGATTTGGGATTATAAATATCTTTACATGGCAAAAGAACAATTTCAGTTTTCCCCACCACAAAAGTATTTAGTATTTTTTCTTCCATCGTGAATAGCGCTCTTATTATATTTCCAAGGTCTACCCAATAGTATGTGCCCAACATCCATAGGAGTTACATCACACCAAACTTCATCGTGATAATTTTTACCCATAGAGAAAGAAACAAGGCATTTCTTATCAATTTTTACCTCATTGTCCTTGAGCTTGTCCACCATCTCTTGAGAAACAAAGTTCTCAAAGCTACCTCCATCAATGACAAGTGAACATTTCTTACCATGTGACTTACATCTCATTCGAAAGATGTTGTGGTGTAGCCAATTTTTATCGTGGTCTTGCTTAGGGGCTGCAAGTACTCTTTGAATCACCAAACACTTTCCATTTTCAGGTTCATTCTCCTCACATTCAGGATCGTCATTAGCATCATATTTTAGACCAGAATCTTCGGATTGTTGCCTTTATCTTCCTCACATATAATCCTCGTATGAGCATCACTTCTCCACTTTGGACACTCATTCATCTAATGACCTGGTTGCCCACACTTGAAACAAGTATTTGATTTATTTTAATAGGTCCTAAATTGTTCCAATCTTTACCACCTCATTTCTTAGGAGCACTCTGTTGACCTATGGTTGACATCTCGTCTTGGTTATCACAAATAAATTATATTTATATCTAACAAATTGATTTAAAGTGTCCATAGCAATTATTCAAATGACATGAAAGCTTGAGGTCGAGAAATTTGCGGACAAAGATCAACGTGACAGCAAATTCACAAATCGAGGATATGAAGAACAATAGTGAAAAACCGGCAAAAGTAACCTCAACTAGAATCAAGACAAGAGTCGATGAATGACCAAGCAATGCACGCCATGATGTTCAAAACATTGTACTTAGATGTTTCACATTCATGTAAAGGTAAAATTCTTCAACACTTGGCAAATGATCTCTAAGAGCTCAAAGTAAATTCTTATGCATAAGAAAAATTATTTTCAAACTCAAATAATTGCATAAAATCTTTATTTAGTCACTTACCTTGAAAATAATACGTGAGAAAGTACTTCAAGAAAATATATCAAATGAAAAATCACGTAAGAGAACGTTCGGGGGGCAAAATGCCCATCTGGACGTCCGGATGACCCCCAACGGTCTTTTTTTTTTTTTTACCGTTCTGACATCTACAAACGGCTAGTTGATTACACGATTCGGACATTCGGATGGCTTGTCCGGATGGACAGAAGTTTTGGCCGGTTTGAAGACTGTAAATACCTCATTCACTTTTCTTTGAGCATTAAAGAGAGGTTTTTATTGATCACAACCACCTTATTCTCTATCATTAAGAAGATCAATTGTCATAAAATTCTTGAAGAACACTTGTGCAATTAATTTTGAGAATATCCTTGATTCTTCAAGAAACGTTTCATTTAAAACTTTGAGCTAAACTCATTGCCATCTATTAAAGTGTTTGCCTCTTCTCTTCTTGTTATCAATATTAATTCTATCATTCGATAAGAAGAGAAGATTCCACTTGTAGATTCATTTCAAATTGTGGGTCGAGTTGAGGTCCCGAAAAGCTCAACATTGTAAAAGGATCGGTGCTCCTTGGTTGTAAATTACCGGAAGCATTGTAAAGGGTTAGATTGACCACAACTCAATCAACATAGTGAAAAGGCCTTGCTCGTGACGGAGAGCCTGGTAATGGGGAACGTAGATCATTGCGTTAGATCAAACCTCCATATTATATCATTTGCACTTTCTAACTCTTTTACTTAACGTTTTTTTTACTTTGTGGAAACTTATTTGGATTATCCACATGCATATTTGTGTTGAGTTTGTTTCATTATCATTTGTGTGATTAGTAGATTAAAATCTTGTGTGATTAATGAAAAAGTTTTTAAAACCAATTCACCCCCTCTTGGTTAGCCAATCTTGGGCTTTCAATTGGTATCAGAGCTCGGTACTCACTTCTTCAAGATTTCACAATCTTGAGTTATGGCTAACACTGATTTTCAAAATCTTGAGGAACATTCTACAAACCGACTTCCTTTCTTTGATGGCACACATTATAATTATTGGAAGGCTAGAATGACGATTTATGTTCAATCTATTGATTATAACATTTGGAAAATTATTGAATATGGTCCTTATGTGCCCACAAAGACTATTAAAATAGATGGAAAGCCCGATCAAAGTATTCCCAAATCTAGAGAAGAATATGATGACTGTTGCGAAATAATCCCGCAAGCGTACGGGATCGTTGTACAAGTAATAAATGTGATGAGTGAGTTATCGTCCCACAGGGAATACGGCTTAATTCTAGTGCAATCGATATATCTAAATTCGAAACAATAACAAAATATGGTGGGTTTTATTTAACTACGTTTTAAAACTACGAAAACAATAAAATTATGGTTTTTTCAATTAAATGTGAAAGAGAGTATTGGATTTCCGATTCCACTAAATGACTCTAGCATTCAATTCTCAACTTGTAATAATTACTTCAATCCTTGCATTGGTGACGATCGATAATTCCACTTCTATTTATTATTCTTTTCCAAGATATAATAAACCTATATTGATCACGACACGATCATATTCTTAGTCCGCATTCATATGATGAATATGCATTAAATTATAGGATTATCATACAAGATCGCATACTTCACAAATATTATTCCTAATATTTATTCTTCATGTGTTACACATACAGTGTTCTACTTATCGTGAGTTTTCCAACACTACAAATAAGCAACTTATTGCCCTAATGGTGCGCAAACATTAAAACAATATGAAAAAGCATGTATATGGAATCACAATGCGAGAATCAAACTAAAAATCACAAGTCTTGAATTAAAAACTAGAAATCAAATAGTTTCATCATCCATCCAATACAAATAAACTTAGCCTAGCATCGTGTTATGTAAATCACAAAATAAGATTGGAAAAACATCACCCGGAATGATAAATAATGAATGAAAAGTGAAAACTCAATTTCTTCTTTGAATTTCTTCAATCCGGATTTTGAATCTTCAATATCTTGTGATAATCGCCTTTGAATCTTGTGCTAAACCCTTTATTTTGATGAAAAATTGGATTTGATATCCTCTGGGTCATTCCATGCCGTTCCTCCCTCAAGAAAGTAAGTTAAAATTGGTTTTTATGGAAATTTGGATAAAACCAGAAAATTGGGCCGTTCAGGCCCAGAAATGGCATGTGCGCGCGCGCCGTATAAGTCCTTGCCCGTGCGCCGTGTAAATGTTTCACTCTCGGCAAATAAAAGGTAAGCCCATGCACACGCGAGAGATTATGCCTGTGCGCGCGCGCAGGCAAAAAATCTTCCAATTGTTACACTTTGGTCCCCGAATTGTATTCTTTATTTATTTCGGTTCTTTCTTTGTATTTTCTTGACTCTCCATATTCCAATTTTGTGTAATTGACTCCAACATCTCTCCAATCATCGATACTAGGTCCGAATCATCTATTAACACTTTGCGATTTAGTCCCCAAACTTTGGATTAGGTCAACTTTAGCCAATTTTCAGCTTATTTTCTTCAATTCCATGGTTTTGCATCTAGATGTACCTAGCAAACAAAATATATATAAAATTAAGCCTCAAATCATCTAAAGTAATGACAATTGCTTTAATTTAACGGCACAAATAAGTGTATAAAATACACTTATCAATGACGAAGATAGGAGAAAACTATCTTTAAATGCTAAGGCCCAGAATTTGCTTTATTGTGCTATAGATAGAAATGAATTCAATAGAATTAGTACATGTGATTCGGCTCATGAAACTTGGTATGCTCTAGAAGTCACTCATGTTGGAACAAACAAGGTTAAGGAAACAAAAGTAAATATGTTGGTTAAAGAATTCAAAAACTTCTTTATGAAACAAGATGAGCTTATTGTTGATATGATTACTCATTTTACCGACATTGTAAATGGCCTGAAAGGCTTTGATCTAAAATATTCTAACGGTGAACTTGTGAGCAAAATGCTTAGGTCACTCTCGGACGAATGGACTCCTATATGGATGCTCATAGAAAACACAAATGATGTGAATTCATATCCTTTAGAAGAATTGTATGGAACCTTGATGACTTATGAGCTCAACAATGCTGAAATCAAAGAAAAGACAAGAAAGAGCAAAGAAGAATAAAAAGAAGTGTCTAAGAGACAAATAGCCATAAGATCGACAATTGATGAAGAACCATCAACAAGCAACATGAGCGATGAGGAGCTCGATGATCTAGTACTTCTTGTTAAGAAATTGAGAGGGTTTCGAAACAACAAAAAGTTTAAAAGAAAAGATGATAAAGGAAAAGAGAAGAACAAGAAAATCATTTGCTATGAATTTGACAATCCAATCACAAAATAATCGAGTGCCCAAACAAAAGGAAAAGTTTCAAGAAAAAGGCATTTCAAGCTACTTGGAATGATAGTGGCGATGAAGATCAAAATGAAAGCGATGATCAAAATGAAATCGCTAACATGTTCTTTATGGCCGTCGAAAATGAGTTAAGTACAAAACAATTTTCTTATGATGAATTGCTAAAGGATTTTGAAAAGTTTGCCTGAGTCATTCTATTCTTAAAAATAAGAATTTTCTATTGAAGGATGAATTAAAGAAAACCTTAGAAAAGCCAAAATAAAACTTTGATTATGGATTGTTGACTAAGGAAAATATTTCTCTAAAAGAAAATGTTGAGGATTTGACAAAAATAATTTATAAATTCACTGAGGGAAAGAAAATTTTGACTTGATGCTCGGAAACCAAAAATGTGTATTTGACAAAGGAGGAATCGGATTCAAACCCTATTTAGAACAAAAATCTCTTAAAAATATGTTTATTAAAGCTTTAAACACCACTTGTCCTTTTTGTAATAAAATTGGACGTGTCTCTTTCAATTGTTTAGCTAAAAAGAAACTATACATTGAAAATAAAAACAAGTAGATCAATGAGTCATCAAAAACTAACTGTTACGGGCCTATGTTAGACCCGCCACCTCACCTACCACGTGTCAGCATGGGGTGGCCCGCACCGAGCCACATGTCAACCGAGGTGATTGCGCACAGGACAAGCTAGTTATATAAGCCGAAGCGATTGTGTGGGGACGAACTAACTAGCCACAAGCGAAAGAATCGAAAATTGAACTCATCTACAATATAATGCGATTGCAAAGGCCCGTACTCTGTTTCTACAATTCTACACCTGCCTCGCCTCGCCTCGCCCCTGCAAAGATCTTTTACAACGAATCTTTCCAAAGTCAAATCCCTGGCTGATGGGACGTGTAGCAAGACCTAAATGGTCAATTCAACTACTTTTGTCAGAAACATTTAATACTAGCCAACCTATGGAAAGATAGAGTGACACCTAGGATGGGAGGAGCCCTGAGGATCTGATAACACGTGTCTCCTCATCCAATGGCTTTCCCCTTTCCATCTTAGTATAAATACAACCTCCTTGTGCCTGAAGAAGGATTGAAATCCCATTTTTTACTCCTACTACATTGTAAACTTGGTATCATTTTCTCTCCCTCACATATTGGCACTATATCATTACACGTATACATCAACCACTTCCCGGTGAGTGTTTCATCGCCGACAATCTATTTTCCGGTTGAACCTAAATTAATTTGACTGTCGGAGTGCTCGTGGCCGCTCCTAACCCCTCCGAGAAAGCCACGAGTGACTAATGTCGTGCTATGTATGCAGGGAAGGGTTGACTTGAAGACTTATTCTGTTCGCCATGTATCGAAGCCATTTATCGAGGTCAACAGATTGGCGCCGTCTGTGGAAACTTACTTTAACCACGGGCCTTTCGACCAAAAAGCTTGTTCAAATATACAGTTGATATTTTTCCTTAAAAAAAGGATTGGTTCATCGGATAATGAACTCCAGTGACGAAGATGTGAGCCCAAGGAGGACAAGAGAGATCTCTGAAGAAGAGATTTCTCGAAATATGACGCATCAGCGGCCCCACCACCAGTACCGCAGGGGCAACATGAATGTCCAACTCACAATCGAGGTGGCCACAATGGCAGCAAACATGAGGAACATTGCAGCTCAAAATGTAGGTGTAGAGATAGGGTGGTTTCCAAGCCCCACAAAGTCCTCAACAATCGGCTCATGGACAAATTGAGGCAGAATCAAGCAGGAGGACTCACCTGGGCCCCCAAGGTGAAGTCCTTATTGAGAAAGATGTGGGAATGGACACTTCAAAATATACTACCGCTCCAACTGACAACGTTCATGCAGGAGAGGATAACTTCCCTCTAGAGTACGAAGAGCATCCCCAAAGGTCGGCTAGTGTCTTTGATAGAATTAGGCGGGCGCCTAGAAACAGAGGCCAACCCGCACACCAAGCGGCTTGCCAGTAAGAGCGTATGCAAAGCCAAACTCAAACCCCTCCGCCTAGAAATAGGCGAGAGATGCGAAATATGGTGGATTGGGATAAGAGGGGTGAAACCGCTCAACATCCACCTCGCCCAATAGTAGATGGGAACGATTTGGATGAACCATGCAGATCATATAAACTAGATGATGATGATGACAACATGCCCTTCTCCAGGGAGCTTCGCACCTTTCCGATGCCTCATAACTTTGTTTCTCCTAAAATTCCCAAATATGAGGAAAATGGCGACCCGGAGAAGCATCTCAACAAGTATAAAACACAGATGGGCCTCAGAGGCGCTTCGCCAGCTTTGAAATATAGGGCGTTCCACTTAACTCTTGGCGGAGCTGCTGAAGTATGGTACAACAAGTTGCCACCCCTTAGGATAAGGAGCTAGCCAGACCTGAGGAAGGCATTTCTGAACCAATATCTCCTGAGGAAAGAGAGAGAAGCTCCAATACAACGCTTGTAAGACATGAGACAAGCAGCAGAGGGAGACTTTGAAGAACTACCTTTCTCGCTTCACTGACGAAATAACTTATTGTGACCAAGTCACAGACAAAGAGGTCCTCTAAGCTCTAAAAGCATGCCTAAATATGAACACCTTATTTTGGATAGACCTCTGAAGCAATAATCCTTCAACATATGACGAATTGGTGGGGATGATGAAAGTAGAGATCGTCAACGAAGAGATGGTTGCCTATAGAAATAGAGCTGCCCAAGGACTTCCTCCCCCTCAGAGGCAAATCGGCAGAGGACCCACCTCCTAAATAGTGAGCCAGCAATGGACTCAGGACGGACACGTCGTGGCCCCCACCCCAGGACAGGCACTGGCCACTGCCACATTGAATGCAGTGCCCACTTCGGCTTATGAAAATGTTGGACCCAACATTGAAAACTCAGCTAGAAATATTGGACGACCATTAACCTCTAGAAATAGGAGGCGAGGCAGGATGCTTAGAAATAGGCCCCAAGAAGAGTCGCGGCCTTATTGCACTTTTAATCGCCACTATGGCCATGACACAAACGAGTGCATAAATTGAAACAAGCCTACCGCAACCTACGCAATGCAAGAGATCACTACTATCAAGGTACTACGTGAAAGAACTCTTCAAGAAGAGGTGAAACGAGGTGACATTCGCCACGCAATGATGGAAATGATAGGGAAAGGCCCCGGAGCGGGCAGCGTCCTAAAAGGAACCTAACTGCTCCCAACGAATAGCAGCCTATTCGAGAAATTGACACTATTATCGGAGGATCCCATGTTGGAGGTGAATCAAAAAATGCCCAGAGGAATTATAACATAGAGGCGAGAAGTCCACCCATGGTAAGCTATATAGTAAGCCAATCTTCAAGAGGCAGAACCGTGGAGCTTATTACATTCACCCAAGAAGACGCGGCAGGTGTGCACTTCTCACACTAGGATGCCTTGGTAGTCAGAGCTGTGGTGGCCCGCAACGGGCTAAAACGAATGCTGGTAGATAATGGCAGTTCAGTCAACATCCTGTTCAGGACTGCTTTTGATAAGATGGCAATAGATCACGCGCTAACACCGATGACCTCGCCCCTCTATGGATTCACTAGGGACATCATCATTCCCAGAGGTAAAGTTACCTTGGCAGTTGAAATGGAGGCTTCACCCCAGGTAGCACACCATTTTATGGAACTTTTATTGCTGATCAATGATCTGCCTATCAAGGAGTTCTGGAGAGACCAGCCCTGAAAGAATTATGGACAGTCACTTCCATCCATTACATCTGCATGAAGTTCCCAACGGAGCGGGGAATTGCCACCGTTCGTGTAGCGATCGAGAATTTTTAAATAAAATAAAATTATTTTCTCGAAAAACGTGTCGCTAAATTTGAAACCCTAACGTTAAAGTGAAAACGTGTTCGTCTATCCGTTATAAACGAATTTAAATTATTTTGAATCGAATTTATTTTCGAATAATTTTTAATTATCGATTCCTTATTATATTGTTTAAATCCGAATTTTAGTAAATTTAATTAAAATATATATCTTATGATTATTTGAAGCCCAATTAATTAAAGTCCAATATTTATAGTCCAATTACATAAGCCCAAAAATTTAAATTATACTCTTTTTAACCCAATCCATTTAAGTCCAACTAAATAAGTCCAAAATCGGAATTAATCATTTTAGCCGAATTACCTTAGGCCCAAATTAGAATTATCCCTAAAACCCAACTACTTGGCCCAATTACCCACCTAGAAGTTTGTGCCCTGATTTTCTACTATTCATATGCACTATTTCCCTCCATCATCACCATCCTAGCATTCTAGCAGTCATTCTTTTTTGGTAAGCTTTCTCTCTTTTCCTCATTTTTGGAGATTAATGTGAATGCTAGAACATCAATTTCTAGCATCAACACCATCCCCCTCACACTCTATTTTCACTATGGGTCACCATTGATGCTAGAACGACCATTTCTAGCATCAACAGTGAGCTCCCCAAGCTGCAAACCAACGACACCATTCATCAACAGTGAACTCACGAGCTACGTTCGACACTGCAGCCACTCACCATCATCAACAATCTCAACCCAGCCAAACATAGCTGCAAGTACGCACCAAGCTGCAGCTAGCAACCAACAAGCCCCAACTGAAACCTAACCCCATAGCCAACTCCACACAGCCACTAAAATTGAGACCACCAAGCCAACACCCAAGCTGCCATTTCAATCCAGAACCAGCCAAACTCTAGCCAACCGAGAACATCCACCTCAAGCCACCAACTCACCGCCCCAAAATCTATCTCAAACCACCACCAAAATTCAAGAAATAGTAAGACCCATTACTTTACCTCGTATTTCGACCCATTTCCAGTTGAATGCCGCTAAGAAACCCAAGAAGAAAATCGAACCCCAAGCCTCGGCTAACCTTCAGTTGTGCGCCAAAACAAACACTCATAGCCACACCGCACTCATGTAAGCACTGGCGCCACCACACAGCGGGGCTCTTCCCCGTCGCTATCGTTCTCTATCTCTGTCTAACTCAAAATTGGAAGAGAGAGAGAGAGACAGAGAGTAATACGTGTTTTTAATTATTTTAATTTTGAGATTTATCTTTTAAGCCCCAAGTTTTAAATTAATTTATTTCAGTCCCTAGGTTTTAAGTATTTTAATTTTAACCCTTAACATTTTATTTTCAGTTTCGATTAACTTCAATTTAGTCCCCAAGTTTAGAAATTATTATTTCAGTCCTTAAATTTCAATTAAGTCCTTCATTTATAAAAGGTGCAATTTCAGCCCTTTAGTTTTATTTTCAACTTTATTATATTTACAGTTTAGTCCCTAACTTTCAAAAGTTGTTGTTTCAGCCCTTAAACTTTTATTTTCAGCTTTAATAAATTTCCAATTTAGTCCCTAAACTTTATTTTATCACTTTAAAACTTCAAATTTTCGAAATACTAATTCAAAACTTATTTTCTATTTTGGCTAGACGAAACGTACGGACGATTAAGAGTTTGAGATTACTTCCCGCTCCATTTTTGCACGTAACTCGAGATTATTGAGGTAGACTCGCCTCCATTAATCAGTTTAAATTATAATTGCATGTCTTAATGAGATGAGAATTATATGCATTAATGCATGAGATGAAAATATGTCATATGAGATATATGATGTTGTTATGCTTGCCATAACTTATATGCTTTAATGTATAAGAAAGACGAGAATCTCTTATGAGATAAGATAAGAATGTTATGCATAACTTATGTGCTTAAATGCATGAGACGAGACTACTCACACCCTATGTTTTTAAAGAGCCTATGATTTTCAAGAAAATGAGTCAAAGATGATGATGATGATGTCACGTTATATATTACATAAGTATGTGTTCAATTATTCTGTAAATTAATTATCGGCGATGAGTGTTCACGAAAATATGTTTCGAATTTAAATCACCGCAAGTGCACGGTTCGTTGACAAGTAATAAAGTGGAAATCCTAGAATTTCGAGTATCGTTTCCACGAGGATTGATTTAACGTGATTATTATTATCTCGACCTTAACCGAATCTATTAAATTCAAGATGATTGTTCTAAATTTTATGAGTAACTATGACTAAAATGTAAATTAAACTAAAATTTCGACTAAATGCAATAATGATGGTTAAATGCAAAAGTTTAAGAAATTAATGTATGAAAAAGCGTACTAGGATCCCGAATCACCAAGCAAGTTCACTTTTAACTCCTATTTCACAATTTGACAACACGATGAATTGGTTGAAGAATCAATGTTTCTAACTTATTCAATAATCTCTTTCGAGTATAATTAAACCTATTCTAGCATACCATTTGACTATATTTCTATGACAAATGCAATATACAAGAATGCATGACGTTTTGTAAACACTTAGAGATTCACATAAAGCATAGCGGTATATTTCTATCTCCTATCGGACCTTATGATGATTTATACCTTGTAGAATCTATTTCCCTTCTTTCGAATGCATAAAATAAATCACCCAAACTCATACAACCATTGCGAATGAATCACCCTTCTTGTAAAGCATGTGATCTAAGTGGTGGCAAATGAGAAAATATGCAAGCATATGGTAGAACATCTCCATTGGGATGAATTTGAGCGAAACACTTACCCTTTTAAACACATGAGAGTTGAGTGCTTATATCCGTGAGGGTCTACATGTTTAGTTTACTCCATCTTCATATGAACATGGTCACTAATTGATTATGAGTTGTGTGGAATGTTTATTCATGATATTTTATGTGTTTTGAAAAATTTTGATGGTTCTATGTTCTTGGCATTATAACCTGGTATTTTTAGGGAATTAAATTTGAGTTTTGCCCGAGGACGAGCAAAAGCTAAGTGTGGGGGAATTTGATAGGAATGTAAAATGCATATTTTTCCCTCTTTATTTTATGCGCTCGTATGTTTATTTTGTGCCAAAATGTACTCATTACGCTCATATTTTGATTTAAGTGGCAATTTTATGGATATGGCGTAATTTGGAAGAAATATGTGAAAAATGACCAAAATGGAAGAAAGTGGAAGTTCAAGGACTAAAGTGCAAATATTCTAAACTTGTTTCTAACCTTGTGATGAAGATTTGAGAGTGTTAGAGGTCAATTGGATGAAGAAATGATTCAAAGGGATGAAATATGGCCAAGACATTTTCACATATCAACTTTCAAACTGAAAAGCTTTGCATCGGTTCTCAGCCTCATATTGAGACCAATTTTGGACATGGAAGACGATCGAATTTGAAGATGGTCTCTGAATCAAAGTTTTATCCATTTGAGTTATCTTTACAACGCATCTTGAATCGCTTCAATCGGATATTAGAAGAAGAAGTTATGACCAAAATATTAAAAGCTGTCTGGAGGAAGTTTCGTAAAACCATGCGGCCGCAAGCCTTTAATTCCATGCAGCCGCATAGACCATTCCTGAGAGTTAAAGTGTTGATTTCACTTGTTCCTTGTGGCCGCAAGCCTCTAAACCATGCGGCCGCATGGTTCATTTTCGGGACGAAAATTCTGGTTTCCTAATTTCAATCAAACACTTATGGAAACAAATCTTTCTACACTTTATAAACCCTAGAACACAACCAGAACGAGAAGAACGCCTCTAAACTCTATTCTTCTCTATTCTTCTCTTATATTCATGAATTGTAACTAAACTTTTACACTTGGTCGAAGGATATTGAAGCCTGGGAACCACATATTGTGAGATCTAAATGGTTTTTCTTAATTTAATTCATGTTTTTGAGTATTGAATATTTTTTTGCACTTATTTCTATGATTGTTATGTTTAATTGCTAGGAGGTCTACTAGTTTATTATTCGTTGCAATCTACCGTTGAGTTAAATATCAAATCCGTAATTGTTTGATCCCTTTAACTTGTGAAGCATTAGGATTTGATGATTTTCTGCGATAGAGGTTATTGAATCTTAAGAAAAATGTTTAAATAGATTGAATGCAACCGCTGGTGTTTGTGTTATCTAGTTCATCGATTTCTCTATTATTTAAAGATGTTATTAAATTGAATCTTGAGCGCTGGTCTGTGATTATTTAATAATTAAGGTTAATTAGAACGCTGGTTTCTAACTAACTAAAATTAAGGAGAAATAGGAAAATTATACCAACGGTGAATATTCAAAATATGAATTGAATTATTCTTGCATCTATGATCAATTGTGGATTTCCGAAGGTGGATATTCACTTGGACCAAGGTTAGTCTTTTGATTGTTTTCGTTAGTTTAGTTTTCATTGTTATTAATTGCGTTATTTACAATTGTTTACATACAAAAACCCCTCAATCATTGTACGAAGCATAAACTATTGAATTACACACTTTTCGTGGGATCGACTCTTACTTCCACTACTACATTAGTTTTAGAGATTTAAGGACTATTTTTGGGTATCTACGACAGCACACCAATAATCGTTCACTTCACCACTTTGCAGCGTGAATTGTCCTACATGCTTTAGGGTAGACACTACTCCCAAACCAATAAATAATGAAAATTCTGGCACTTTGTACTCCCTAGGCCATGGATATGCTTGGTCTATCCAATCAGAATATGGTTGTGTAGGTCGGCCTAATGATAGGACGTACTCCAACAGCCATTTGATCCTGCACAATTTCCATTATTTGATTCCTCAACATGACGTTAGGATCATACAGAATCCCTATGAGTTGATTTACTGGTTGATTTACGTGAGGCCTGACAATGGCCCTTGGTTGGCGGAAAAAGTACCATTATTTGGGTCATTATGGCCATTGACTTGAGTATTTAACCCATCATTAGCATATAGGGTGTTTTGTCCATTGTTCTGGCCATTATCTCTTATGCTTGAATTACCCCCTAGGTTTGTAACCACGTTATCACCATTCAAATTTGGCGTTCCAACCCCCTCTTGTTTTGAGGTAGATGGGCCGAAAGGTGGTTCTAAACTTTGACCTGATGGGTTCAAACTAGGGAAATTGTGTGGCGAAGTATGTCCTACTGTCGTCCTAGTTTGAAAGTGACTCCTTATGGGTGCAACAGGTTGACATATTTGGCCTACTAACTTGTTCATGATTTCGTTTAATGTACTAAGTTGTTTAGCCATATTGTCATAGTGCATGTTCCCATTTTGAACGAATTTTTCTATATTATGAACATTTCGTAAGTTTACCTATTCAACGAAATCTTGCGTGAGTTCCCCAAGCAATGCACGCATGGTGCGAAGACTCAACTCTGTCATTGGCTCGTAACGACTGTGACTGCTCTGACTCCGTCCATCTGTTCGTGGAGAGTTTTGCTGCTCTTCATATCGTTCGACTACAGACTGGACTACTCATTGACCCGCTGGTTCCTTATCAGAACTTTTATGAGACATAATGCTTTACTTTTTGTATCTTCACTTACCAAACACCAAGCGTCCCACCGGGCGTGCCAAATTGTTTCGCGCGGTTTTTGGGTCGCTAACAATTAACAGGGAAATCAGACGATTGTGTAAGGAACAAACCTCTTGAGACAAAGTCCCAAAAGGGGTGTTTTTATTGGCGAAGATTTACAATCGGAAATGAACAGAATGCCTCCAAGGGGCGCAAGCACACAAGTACTAAAAGAAGGAAATTAAAGTTACACTAAGAAATTGAAATTACATATTCTATGTTGAGAGTTTTTTATTCGGTGTCTTTTTCTCTGTCTCTTCTTCCTTTTATACTGCTCTGATGGTTTTCTTTGTGGCAAACCGTTTGGAAACTGCTTGACCAATCCATAACTACTCACTTCCTTCATGGTGGCTGAGCAATTGTGGAACTGCCATATCTAACTGCTGCCATCATGTTGTCGTTCAACTGCTCCCAACTGGGCTCCTAGAATTGTGGATTGTGACGAAAGTACTCGATATCTATTTCAATAAACGACGTTCTGAGTAAATACCATGTCTGACATGGCTACAACCTTGGGCGATTCGAAGGTCTGGGTGATGATAAACTCGTTACTTTGGGCGACAGTAGGGTATTCCATTCGCGCATATTCTGGGCGTCGCGCAAGCTTGGGTGATGCCATTATCAAATTGGTCGGCTTTTATATCGCCAACACTCCAACTTGGGCCTTTGTCTTGATTTCTCCAATTGGGCTTCATTCCTTAGGTCATTCGGATTGGACTGCACTTTTAGGGAGTCAACAATATATAATATTATTTTATTTGAAGAATGTGTAGTTAAAAGGAAGAAAGTGAAACAAATGAGAAAGAAAAAGAAAAAAAAAAGTGTCAAACAGGGGCATAATTCCATGGACATGAGCATAGCATTAAAGGTAAAACTCAACAAAGGCTCATTTTTTTCGAAAGTGACTAGAATAGATCAGTTTTTATCAAAATCTAGTAAAAGTCTGATTTTAATTTCCACCAAGTAATGGTTTTATCTGCTTATTAAGGCCCTGTTTGAGCCAAATTATTGTAGAATGAGAATGAAAAATATAGTCGTTATTGGGGTCCACACAAGAGATAAAAAATTTGAATTATATGTTGATGTAATGGATAATGGTCATATTTTTCATTTTAATGAGATAATAATGTAGATCAAACAGGGCTAAATTAATATGTTTATTTCTAAAGATATAGTTGCAAGGTTTACCTACGTTAATTTGCATTTTGATACTGACTTTTTTATTTCTATTGTTGTTAACAAAATAATGGAAATTTGGACATCCCAATACACATTGATTCCCATCTCTAATAATTGTATGAAGAAAATACGAACAATTAATTATCAATCATGTTATAGGTACATTATCTTTTACATTATAGTTTATATTGTTTCACGTGGTAATACATAATTTGACAATTTAAAAAACACATTATTTCCATTAGAGGTGTCAATCCGGGTGGTCCGGATCGGGTCGCCCGCTAACATATGAGTCCGGTAACGGCCCACGCGAAAAAAAAAAAAGCCGGCCCGCTACGGGTTACGGGCCAGTTATGGGTCGACCCACAATTTTGAACTGCGACTCAGACCCGCCCGCTGACCCATCCGGATCAAGTCCATGCGGGTCACGGGTCACGATTTGTTCCGGTTTGGCCCATATAATTGTATAAATAAAATTATAAAAATATAGAAATTTTCATATTTATAGCAAAATTTATTTTTAAAAAATGTAAACTAAGAATTGAACAAAATGATAAATTCATATTTATACCAAGAAATGTTTACATAGAATTCAAATTTAATGTTACATGAATTATTTATAACTTTGAAAAGTTAAATTTAATTTAAACGAATAACAACTAAATGCATTTCTAATTACTATTATCAAATATTTATAGTATAAGTACATCATAACTAGGTTGGTACCTACTTTTATTATAATTTATAATTTAAGTACATCTCAATTAGATTGACACCTACTTAACTATAATATTTAATTTTTTTATTTTTTTTTCACGGGTCACGGTTAACCGCGGGGTCAGACTTCCTTAACCCGTGAATTGACCGCTCGGGTCACGGGTCGGCCAGCTGTCCCGGGTCGATCCAGGCCAATTTTCACGGGTCTGATCGGCCTGTCCGTATTGATACCTCTAATTTCTATACACAATTTTTAAAAAATAAAAAATTAATGTCAAAATTAATGTAAGGAAATAAATGTACATTTAACATTATTGATTATCGATCAAGCAATACTATTCATCTCCACTAGTGTTACAACATCAGTTTAGGTGACGTTAATGTGAGATTAAATGATATGTGAAATTAAAGAAGTCGTTTAATTTCACATTTTATTTAACATATCATTTAAAGCGACTAAATTGAGACGGTAATCTCAACAAGGATGAATATCACTTTTGTTATCGATTACATGTTCAAGAATACCCAGAAGGCACGGGTGTAATTATCGAAAGTAGAGATCCAATAGTAGTGGGGTTAATTTGTTTACCTTTAGAAGAAAATATGATTATCCGGAAGCACTCTTGTCTTGTTAAGGCAGAAGTTGACATGTCTATAAAAGTAATGCAGAGACTGAGTCTATCCAAATTATGGTCTGCTATTTCTGCAATGTGTCCTTTTGCTTTTACTCATTTCTCACACAAAAAAATATGGACAATTAATCAGGGTTTAATTGTAATTAGAGAAAATAAGTGTCAAAAAATTTCATTAAAGAGAATATTATATAGGGCATGTTTGGGCCCTTTTTTTTTTTTTGCAAAAAGTGTATTTTTGAATAATGTATTGATGGAAAATATTTGGTTAAAAATAAGAAAAAGTTATGAATTTTCGTATAATAGTATTTTATTGAAAATGTGTGATTAAAAATGTTATCAAAATACTGTTCAGATATGCATTATTTTCATTAAAAATGGACTCAAGCAAGGACATAGATACCTAAATGCTACGCGAGCGTGTGAAATTCTGCAAGGTTTAATGATTCGATAGCTTTGATGACAAGTTTTGCATCAGCACGGCAGCACCACTGCGTTACCATTAAACATTATAACATTTAAAATATAAATTGTGACTCTTTTGTCACTTTTGTCATTTTCACATTTACTGCTGTGAGCGTTATTTGGTAAGATATTAATTAGTGTTGAGACCTACCTACAGATGTGGCTATGGATTGGTAAGATATTAATTAGTGTTGAGACCTACCTACAGATGTGGCAATGGATCAAGCGGCTTGGCTTAGCCTAGTGATGTCAATGAGTCAAACCAGCTCTTTCCATAAACCCACGAGCTCGGCTCGAGCTTGTGAGACACGAGCCACGAGCCCAGCCGAGCTGGCTCGTGGCTCGTTTGTTTGTGGGCGAGCTCTGCTTGGCCCACAAGCTCGGCTCGGCCCACAAGCTCGTGAGCTCACGAGCCGAGCCGAGCCGCGAGCCCACGAGCTTTTTCAAAACTTTTTTTTTTTATTTACGTTTTTTTTTTTTAAAATTTTTGTTTAGTTTTTAACGAGCCCATGAGTCGCTCGCGAGCTCGATGAGCCGAGCTCGTGCTCAACTCGGGCTCGAGCTCGGGCTTGTCGAATGACGAGCCGACGAGCCGTTTGGCCAGTTTGTCATCTCTAGCTCGGCCACGTATACACAGGAGTCGAGCTCGTGGCTCGTTTTTCTGCTCGGCTCGGCCCATGAGCTCGTAGCTCGTGAGCCGAGCCGAGCTTCGCCTCGCGAGCTCATCATTTTTTTTTTAAAAAAAAAAAAGATGAACTCTCGATTTTGGGCTCGGCTCACGAGCCAATTTTTTACGAGCTTAGGAGTCGCTCAACTCGATTGCCACCTCTACCTACCTAGCATTTCAAACTTTGAAAATAATTGTATGGCATTCAACAAGAATAATAACACCAAATTAGCCAGATGTATAATCAAATGCTATTCAATTCAAATATAAGAAATAAAAAATGCAAAAATAACAGTCAAATTTGGGGAGAGAGAAAAAAACCCTTTTTAAAGAAGTTTGATCTTTTTAGCTCAAAAATTATTTAGGGTTTAGTCATTATATATCTTAGAAGACATACCATGGTCTGAATGGATAGCCTATTCACATATGAGAAAGTATGGGCCCTTGGATTTTATAAAGTTTGGAAGATCTCAAATGCATTTACGTTATAGGTTGTGTTAAGCACGCTTTGCTGACAGAATACAAAATGATTTTATAAAATTCACGACTATAAAAGGTAATGTGTAAGTTCTTTATTGAGGACGTAAGCAACAGATTAATAAATCAACCGCTCCTAGCCTAGCCAAGCCAATTACTCAAATAGTACAAATTAGTTAGAGAACTAAAACAACACACCCGAAATAACTCAGGTTCAACAAAAAGAGTAGACTTTTTTAAGATAATGAAAATAATTCTTGCTAAGTGAAACTTGTAAGTGAAAATTACATAATTCCCTACTTTTCAAAACTTAAATTCTAAAATCAGAAATGATGTTTATTTTTTCTAAAATCAGATATTTTCATATATAGATACAGATTTTTTTTATCTTTAATTAAATATTAATAATAATATTATAAAAATTAATTTATATCCCACCCACCCCCCATTTTAAATCCTCACAACTTTCCCTGTCCGTCACCGAGGACCGCCTTCCAG
Organism: Fraxinus excelsior; assembly: GCA_019097785.1. Lineage (NCBI taxonomy): Eukaryota > Viridiplantae > Streptophyta > Magnoliopsida > Lamiales > Oleaceae > Fraxinus > Fraxinus excelsior. Next base: position 12,731,431 of record CM032644.1, read on the forward strand.
ATCTACCTTCTACGCCACCTCCCCCTTCCTTCCGTTTCATCGTCACAGCAGCGCCTCGCGACTGTCGGAGTCGCGACGCTGCTGCCGGCAGTCGCTCCATGTTGCTGTGACACAGTAGGCTCGCGCAACTGCCGACAGCAGCGTCGCGACGCTGCTTCTGGCAATGTGGTCACGACGTTGCTAAGGGAAATCAGAGGCGCCACCGTTTGATTCTAGTGTTTCTCACATTGGATTGTTCTTGGGTTAGAGACAGTGGCAACAAAAGTTTTAAATTTATGGCTCCAATCAAGCACTCAGGTAATATTACTAATGAATCATCATGTGATAACCCTAAAAACTGGTCAATGGAAATAGGTTTTGTGGTTTTTATGGTGTTGGTGGTGAGGTAGCGGTTTGACTGTGGAGATGGCGACGGCTTCGGTGGTGGTTTTTGGTGTTTTGTTGGTGATGGTTTGTGATATTAGCTGTGGCGGCGAGATGTTGGTGATGTTGGTTCTGGCGACAACAACCGTGATGTTTGGTGGTTGTGGGGGCGATGATGTTTGGGTGGTGATGGTTTTTGGTGGTGGTGGTGGTGGTGGAGGTGGCTATGGTAGCAGTGGCGGAGTAGGGTTAGAGCATGGAAGACGGTGGTGGTGGTGGTAAGGTGGTGCTGTATAGTCTCTGTAACCAATGTTGTGACCTGAGCCATGTGCTGTGACCTATGTTGTGACCTGAGCCATGTGCTGTGACCTATACTGTGACCTGAGCCATGTGATGTGACCTATGCTGTGACTTGAGCTACGTGCAAAATATTCTATGACCTATGATGCGACTATTAATAAAAACCTAAGCCATTTGCAAATTATTCTGTGACCTGTGATGTGACCATTTGAAATTAACATGTCTATCAACAAGAACCTAAGACGTGTGAAAATTGACCTGTGACTTGGGTTGTGACTTGTGACCTGGCTTGTGACCTGTATCGAAGCTGTCGTCGGAAAAACGGCGCTGGATCGATCATCGGAATAGTTGTCGGAATCGAAGGAGTCGTCAAAATGTTCACCGGAATAGCCACCGGAAAGGTCGGCCGGAATAGTTGCTGAAGCGATCGCCGGAACTGCAGGGGTGGTGAAGGTGGGAGTGGGTTATATATATATCTGTGTGTATGTATGTATAGTCAAAATATTTGATTTTTGAAATGTAAAAGTTGTTTTGTTATTTTTGAAATGGTGTAAAGTAAAAATAGGAGAAATAAATTTTTCCCAACTTGTAATTAGTATAGTTTTGGATCTCTTACATTGAACACGAGGTTCGGTACCCTAGCCCATTTACAGATAAAGCTGAGATCCCGTCTGGAAAACTATCAATGTTGATTTTTATTAAACGTAACCTTCACGTAATCTAGAGCTAAATGGAAAATCGTCACCACTTAAACATCTAATTTTATGTCATAAATTTAGTTGTTTATTTAAAAGATTTCTGTCACGGGGGAATTTAAATTCACATATTTAAATAATTTAAAAAAAAATACACAACTATAAAGATTTAATTATGCACTTTCAAAAATAAGAACATTTGAAAAAACTCTAAAAATTAGGTGGTCGTCTAATAACAATTTCATGACTTATTAAACGGATCTAGATTACAATAACACAATTTATAATTGTGATCACGTACTAATCACAAATTGCAAAAAGTCATAATCACAAAGATGTAATTTATAGATCACATTACCAATGCCCATGTTTAACACTCATTCCATTTCTTAATTTTTTTTCTCTTTCTTCATTCTACCCACATTTTATCGATAAAATAATATTACACATCAATCCAAAAATTTTCTTTACTTTTTAACTACACATTCTTCCATCAATCACTATTTCAGAATTTATTTTTTTCCCAAAATAAATGTCAAACACAAGCTTAATTACAAATTATACGTTTTTAAAAGTCACTAATTATTTAATGATCATATATTATCCATAAATTAGTCACAAGTCCCACCTAACACCCACGCCACTTCACTCCCACAGCACTCCCAAGTCCCAAGCTTCCTTCCCGCCACCTAAACTGTAAAAAATGGATTACACCAGCGGCTGAATCACGTTGTTTTCTCCCTCGCTACCTTCGACCACCCTCACGCCACATACTGGGAGCCCCAACAACCCCTAATCCCATTCATTTGGCGACAACCCTAGTTGGAAACCCCAGCGCCACCCCCATCTAAAGATTCCTCCCACCACCCAAATCGCTTAAAATGGACTACATCAACGGGGGAATCACACCACCGTCTCCCTCCATACATTCGATCAGCCTCACACCTTGGGGGACCCAACAGACCCGAAAACCATTTAGTTTGCGGCGGCCCTAGGTGAAAACCCTATCGCTATCGCTCCATCGAAAGATTCCTCCGCCACCCAAACCGTCGAAACAGTCTACACTGACAGACGAATTAAGCCATCGTCTCCCTCCCAAACTTTAATCAGCCTTACGGCACTAATTAGGCGCCGAACAGCCCGTAAAACAATTCAATCGATGTCAAAACGGGTTTGGGGTTAGATTTAAGATTATGGTTTCTACAAGTGGGATGGGTGTGGTTGCAGGCGACGATGGTGAGGGTGGTGATGATGGCATGCAAGGGTGGTGAAAGTGGTGTTGGCGGGCGATGGTTTTGGGAGTGGATGTGAATTGACTTGAAAAAATTGGATTAAAAGAATTGTGGAGTCGGGGGTGTGGTTATATACCTCATTTTTCAAAGAATAAAGGTCAATTCTAATTTTTGAAATGATAAATTAAAAATGGGGCAGGTGTTAATTTCCACATTTATTCACCCATAACTCTATTTTGAAAAGTTAAGGACGCAAACCAACCCACATGGAAGGTTGACCCAACGTCAATTTTCTCACTTTAATAGACAATTTCATAAAAAACGAAATCAAACAAACACTAAACTTTCAACATTTTTCAGGTGAAAAATTATACCAATCAAACACAATTAATTACAATTCCCAATAAAACAATTTCTAGACAATTCAATTCCTTGTAAAACATTTTCTTTCTATCCATTTTTTACCTTTGCAATCAAACGTTCTTATAGTTCTTTTCAGTCCACTCCCACCACCATCCCGACCCAATACCACACACTACACCCCAAAACAGTAGAAACTGAACTAATTATTGGCAGTTCAAGGGCAACGTGACTGGCATCTCTGCGGAAAAATAATAGTAGGAAATTTCTTAAGTCAAGCCCCCTCTCCCAATTCACCTGCCAATTCTGCAGATCTGTCCTCTCTTTTATTTGGAGAAGAAAATATATATGGGGAGGGAGGGAACAAACAGAATCACTTTTCAGTAAAATCATTGACACCAAACAGAGCACAAGTGAATATTTTTCTTGTCACGCCAGCCTCAGTTCACATCAGATTCTCACTTCTCTACTCATTAAAAACAAAAAAGTAAAAATGAAATAATTATTCTGAATCTTTACCAATAAAGAATCGTCGAGTAAAAAGAATTCAATCTTGTATTCCCACTTGCCATTCGGTTCATTTTTGTCCTGCAAATTTGTAGTACTTCGTTGGTAACTTAACATTTCGTCAAATCGAAGTTTAAATCTTATTCGCAGTAGTGTTCAGTCCCTATTGAACTGCTAAAAGAACATTCTGGAAGTGATTGACAGCTAAACGTGAAGGTACCTGATAAAGTAGGATTGAAATTGCAGTATGAAACTTAGAGATGCCATCGAATGGGAAGTGGTGAATCTTGAAATTGAATCGAACTCCAAAATGAAATGTAATTAGAGAGGAAGTAAACAGTGGTCAATGGTTAATCAAGTCTTTTCAAGTTAGCTATCAAAAATTTGAAGTATCTACACCTGAGCAGAAAACAAGAAAAATTAGAGAATGGAACATAAATCTGCAGCAACATCAAGGAAAGGTAAAAGAAGATGAAGGCTCACCTTTATCGATTTATGGGCAAAGGAACGTCCCCATCGCACTTTAGGTTGAGTTTCTTTAAAACAATTACCACCTGCAAATGGGGACCAACAACATATATCAGAGGTGCACTCGACTTGAAATTACCGTTAAATGAAGAAGCAATTTATGTGAAGCTTAACTAGACAAACACACATGCCTTGCAGAATTACTATCATGGCATGTGAAACAAGTTGCAAAACAGTATTGAAACAAAATGGGAAAAAGATCACGGGGAACCATGAAAATAGAACAAGTTCATTTAAAAAAAAATTTGTTGTCATAGCTTAGGCATGGGTGAAAAAATTACTCTGTTAAATATGAGATGCACAAGGACACAAGCATGTTTGGTAAGGTGGACTTGAGAGTCCTATACAGCATTATCATAGAAAATAAAGCTAACGTCCACTCAATCTGTGTGAGAAAGCATGCAATTGTTATATGCGCAAGGAGAGAAAGCATGCAAAAATAGAGGCGCGTGGGGGAAAGTGAGTGAGAGAGAGCGTACCTGTATCGTAAGTTTACAATCATATCCTCCTTTAAAAAAAGCAGAGCTCTGTGTAACCATGTGAGTATGGTAACAGCTCTTCCACCTCAATCCTGGAGTTCGAACAACTCATGCTCTTCCTCAACCGGTTGGGGACTGACTCAATCTCGGCCCAAAACATGCTAGACACGGGCCTATGATCTGAAAACCTAAATTCACCACGGAAGTATGACAACTGCTGAAGGCCACTCCCATGCCATAGAATTCGATCGCACCTTCAGATATGGAAGTGCCCAGATCAGTATTTTACTTATAAACATCAATAAATTAATCTAACAACGATTTCTCCAGACATATACCTTTAATCCATTTATTCATTTAATTTAGAAATATAATAAATCAAATTTGGAAAAATGAAGAGCCCTTACCATGCAGGTGTCCGCCTTTTCTCTTTTAGGTGAATATCATCACCTGTGTATCTGTCTGAATTATGTGAATATTTATACGTTGGAGGGAAATATATCTTCCCTTCTTTCCATCCATCAAAAACTCGGCCTCGCGTCTGCTCAATCCGAAGCTGTTAAGAAAAATAAGAACTGTTTATTTAGTTGGATATCAACCAATTAGTGAAGAAAATGAAGCCAGAATTTGAGAAAACATAATAGTTAATTTTCATTAAGACTGTACCTGGTCCCTTTCTAACAATGCTCTCCAGTTTTGCATCTCAACAAGTGCTTTGGCAGACCGGTAGGGCAGTGCGACTCGATAGTTCAGATCGCCAATCCAAATAACCCGACTAGATCAAAATTTAAACTATAAATACATAATAACGGTTTGCTATGCAAAATAACAAATATAAACAATGAAATAATTCCATTTTCAGATGATATGAAAACAACAACATTGATAACTCATAAAATTGAAATTTAAAAAGTGAAAGAACAATTCATTAGCACTTTTATAAGGATCAATGATTTTCAATATTGAAAAAAAAAAATCCAACTGCTCTCCCACTTATTTATGTAAAACCCATTTCTACTAATTCATTTACTTTTTTCACTTATGCATATAGAAATGGAAGTAATTGATTTGTCTGCCAGCAAGAAATCTTACTCGTGTTCAAGGATTGTTTCTGGGGATTTCTCTTCACTGATTGTGTTAACTCGTGGGAACCTTGTTTTCCTTAGGATTTCCATAACATCAGCATTTCTACGTAGCTCATCACCATCCTTTTGACCTGAAGTCAAGTGGCTGCACACGAAACAAAGGCTAGTCTGATGCAATAACATGCTGATTGCAATGGAGCCCTGTGAAAGAAAGCATTAGTTATTTTCTGAATGGCATCTAGGAACACTAGTTAAGCCATCATATTCAATAACCCTACGAGAAATTACCTTATTTCCCAGGTAACCCATCAATCCTCTGCCAACACACGATACTTTCATGTTCCGCACATGTTCCCGCAATTCACTCCGAACCCATACTGTGAGAAAAATGCCTACCATTTGCTTGCTGGAAACTAAACAGTATCTCGAATGCTCGGGCAATCTGTATCCCTCTTCCATTGGTGCATGTCCATTGTAGGGCATTGCTGAATGCAAAACTGTACTGGGTGAATTCCCGGGCATATAATCCTCATCTGAACCCCATCTAGAGAAGTCACTTGGCCTCTGACCACACGAGTAGTCACTAGGCCTTTGGCTCCACGAATAGTCACTCGACCTGCGACCAGAGGAGTAGTCACTAGGACGGTGACCAGAGGAGTAGTCACTTGGACGGCGACTAGAGTAGTCACTTGGCCTCTGACTAGAGGAACAGTCGCTTGGCCTATAACCCCATCTGATATTTGGATCAAAATCACTAGCCCTATGACCAAAAATTACCCGGTCGCAAACACTAAATCGCCGATCAAGGCGAGGTTGTGGGACATCATTCTCCATTCTCCAATGCTGTGGTGTCTGAAAAGATCGACGGTGCAACAAAGAAGAGGCCTTTTTCCTGATTGATCCCTCAAAATCTGCATTCCATTCTGCAATTGGATTAGGGATAGGAGATGGTGTATAACACCCACTGCCTGTACTAGTTCCTGGAGCATTGTTTAACGTTTTCCTTATAAGATGGAGCCAATTTTTAGCAGGGCCATTGTCTTCAGCGCCTAGAATATTACTGGCATTCAAAGGAACTATTTCTTGAAATCTAAACAGTGAAAGAAAATAAGAACTTCTGTTAGTCGAAGAATAAGCAGAGTTATAAAATTAAATGCACAAATCACAAAGTGAATCTTACCCCAGTACATAAATGTCTGCAGGAGGTGCAGAATGTAGCCAATCATCTAGATTCATGTTGCTGGGCGGTGATTTTCCTCCCACATTCCATGTTGAGACAAAGAGGCTGCTCCAAAAGATGTAAATTGTTATTAAATTCAATTACAAACAGAAGCCTATCATATGAAGAATGTCTATAAAAGAGAAGTACCTATAATTCTGGACATTTATTATCTGAGGGTGATCAAGATAACCTCTCCCTCGTCTCGAACGGGAACGAGATCGCGGACGCTCAATGTTCTTGGCAGATTTTTCTGTAGAACAAGGGGGACAAAGAAATTAAGATAAATACATAATTGGAGTAGGGAACGAAAAGCATCTAAAGTATACAGAAGGTTAATAATATACATACATACGTAAACATATATCAGTAACATAAGCAAATTAATAAGCAATTTCAACATATATCAGTGGATTTTCAAAATTATGCATGTGTGGACTAAAAAGTAAGTACAATCCAAAAACCTGTTCTGCTTTTCTTGATTGTGCAGGGTTCCCTCTCCGCAAAGCTATTCCTCCATTCAAAATCACCCCCTAGAAAGAGAATCATCATTAACAATTCAATTCTCAAATAAAACAGAGTTAATTGATATCAGTGATCGAAATTCTGACATTTCACCAAGTAAACAAACGGAATTATAATCTTATTACTCGAAATACAAGATTAAGTCTATTTAACAGTCTATTTAACAACTTCAGGAATTGATGCAGAAGGAATAAAAATAAAATTTCAAACACACAGGAAATTTAGTTTCACTTCTCCATTTTACAGCCACAAAATGAAAAATCCAGTATAAAAACTGATGAAAAATAAGCTAAAACATTGTTTTATCAATAGAAGACAAAACAAGAAAAGTGAAACGTTATTAAAGTGTTTAATTTCCAGATTTTCCCAGCAGCCAAATTCCAACTATATAAGTAACATAAAAGATTAAGATAGGACAAAAGAAATGACAAAATGAACAGAACAAGAAGTGAGAGATGTCAAAAAATTAACAAATACTATCTATCTATCAACAAATTCATAAGAAAAAAGGTCAATCAGACAAAAACCGAAAAACAGAAATTAAGGAAGACTAGAAAAATGAAGTACGCCCAAATTAAATCAAACCTATAAAATCCAGAAAATTGAGCACAGTTACCTCTATAAACAACTTCGTCAGCCTGAAATTCCTCACTTTTACATTTGATATTGAACCAGTTTCTAACCAGTTTCTTTGACCATGAGAGCTTCATGTTTCCCAAAAGAACAAGGGAAAAAAGTCAGCAAAAAATGTCAATAAAAATATCATTAAATTTATTTCCCAGGAAAATTAAGGGGAAAAAAACCTTGCTTTTCTTGAAATTTTCATCTCTCATTGTTCACCTATTGCTTCATGCGGCACTCTTTACACACTTCCTCTTCCCCCTCCTTTCCACAAATTCAGATCTTTTTCCAAAAAATCAAATTAAAAAAAATCAAGAAACTATGAAACCTTCAAAGTTCACTATTGTCAATTTCTTCTGTTGAGGCTGCAATCCAACTTCAATGCAAAATCTGATCAAAATTCCAAATAGGCGTATCTGATTTTCCTTAATTCTTCAGTTCTTCAGCATTCTACTTCCTGGGCATAATTTCTTCATGGAGCCCCTAAAGAAACTCAAGAATCACTCTTGTAGTGTTCATATACATGTATATTAATGTGTAGGTGCACTATTAAAACTGAGTTTAATGGAGATACAGTAGAAAAACAAAAGTGCCCAACTCGAGAAACAAGCAATGGAATGACCAAGAATGAGACAAGACTTCAACTTAAGAACGAGATTATGCAATTATCACAGTCTAGAGAGATTAAAGAAAAAGGGCTTTTCTTTTCTTTTTCTTGAAACACAGCCTCGTTTTTAGTAAATAGTAACAGGTATCGAATTTGAACAGAATAAAGTGCACAAACTCTCCTTACACTCTCTATCACACACACACCCATATGGGTGTGTGTTTCTTACTTTTTTTTTTTTTTTTTTTACCCAACCCCAAGGTCGGCCCATCAGCATGATTTTGGGCAACCAGCATGTTGTTTTACTCCAATTCAAAGGCCTAAAACGACTGGATCAGTAGACCGACCCCCGTCCCTTTTCTTGGTCAGCAAAGTGTTAAAATTGTGAGATCTGCTAAGACTAATACACCCCTTTTGCCATTTGGTCTAACAAACAAAGTTAAAGCACTTAAAGAAAAGACAAATAAAGAAAAAGCTTTGTATGTAGAACAAACAATATTTCTGTACCATTTTCTATATTTGATTATAATTTTTTATATAATATTTTTTTAATGTTGTCCTGTTGCTTTTTCCTATGTCATTTTTTCTTTTCTTGGGACGTGGATTTTGTCTGTAAGAATTAAGGAATATTTGGAGGAAACAGGAAAGTATTGTCAATTGTTTGTGTATAAAGAGATTCTTCTCATACATCTACATGGGTTTTAAAATCTTCAGCAGTATCACAACTGTCCATTATTTAGTATTATGGTATTAGAATATGTTGAACAGGGGAATGTAGTAGAACTAATTGAGGCTAAGAATAATGTTTTGCCATGTAGCAGGGGTAGTTGTTTGAATTTAAAGACGTGTGGTCCTCCCTTCTCAATCCAGCTACATTGCTACAAAAGTTTGACATCTTCCTTAGAAAATATCACACGACATTCTGTCATTAGACTGTTTTAAAAACAATCAGCTTTTACATTTAATCATTTCCTACAACTAATACATTTGTCATTTAGGATGTCAACATTTTGGCAAAGTAGCTTAATTCTTAGTTCTTATGAGAAGCTGTCAACTCTTGTATGACATCACTACAAATTTGTTTAAGATCTTTTCGTTATCAAGGAATATGAATGCGCTAATATTCTTATTTTATTTCAATTCGTTTTGGTTGGAGGGATTTACAAAGTCCATTGCTTGTCTTTCGATCGTTGTTTTGCTACTCAAGTTCTAGATAGTGAAGTAGAATCTTTGAACAACACCATTACTGGTGAAACCGAGTGCAAATATGTATTCTAGTTTACTAAATTTACCATATAGAAAGTCGGATAGAGTTTTGACTTAATGAAACATAGAAATGTAAAGAGAAAAATGAAGAAAACAAGAATTTGATTGAATCAAGAGTTCAACTCTCTTTTCTTAGAAAAAATTGTCCACGAAAATGTCCACAGTTGGATGACAATCATCTTCCAAAATATAACACTCACTTCATGAAATACTTCAAATCTCGAGAAATAGCGGACTGAGTAGAATTTGGAACTCTTTATAAATCCTTGACTTGTATATGCGAAATGATATTTTTGGTGAGTAATGTAGAAAATATGAAAGTGTGTCAATGAATGAATGATTTTGCAATGTTCGGGGTTTATTTATAACATCTAAAAAGACACAACTATCTGAAAATACATGATTTTTGGAATATGTCAATATTTGAAGAGAAGCGCTAGTTTGAAAAGAAAGGACTTTTCAGTCTACCAAATTTTAGAATATTCAATCACTTGGTACACCAGAGTAGATTTAGTATTCCACCATATTCTAATTCAAAGTTTCAAGTTTTAAGCAACTCGTGTCTGACCTTCATTTCTCATTCTCTTGAAATTAGTTTTTCATGACAAAATATACGAAGATAATCTACTCGGGAGCACATAACACATTCAGTTTTCAATTTTCGTGATCGACTAAGAGATTCCACTAAACAATTGATCAAAAATAGTCAAAACTAACATTCTAAAACCAATTTCGTACAACAGCTGTGGTAAAGGTTGGTAGATGATGTAGAAATGGAAAAAAAAAAAAAAAAAAAAAAAAATTGTGGGACAGAGAAGGAGAAGATTGATTAGAAGTAAGAGACAAATTTCGTAGAGGAATGATTATTTAAAAAATATAATCGCATAAAAACAAATCTAATCTAATTATATATATATAAAGCTGACTACGCTACCTATTATTGTGCGCCAGATATTTAGGAGATCAATTTCGATATATATAATTTTTGTTTCCCTAAATAGATGTCTAATCTAATCCATATAATTGTCAATACTTCAAATAATGTAAGAATGAAATGGAAAAAAGTACATAGATCGGCTAATATTAAAACTTTGTTGACTGGTTTAAATGCTTACAATGATGCTAACATGCAAGTGACTGTACTATAAAACTTATTCTCTTTATGATTATTTTGGGCATAAGCACTTAATTAGGGAAAAAAAAAAATTATGGATTTTGTAACAAAAAAATAATTTTTTTATTTAGCCGACGGCGGAAGTGCTTATTTGGTCCCATAAAACCTTTATTAATAAACAAATTTCATTAAATTTCCCACTAACCAAGTGTAGCATCTATAATAAGACAGTTTTTGGGTCCCAAAAAAAATTTGTGATCATTAAGGTTTTGTATAAAGCCATATGGTTGTCCTAACTTATCAAATTCTTTTCTTGGGTGGGTGACTTAGTTGTCAAATTAAATGCCTTGGTGTCCCATGACATTACGTTTGTGTTTATTACCTTTTTGAGGAGTGCTATAAATTATAATCACTCAAAATGAGGATTTCATGAATTAAATGAGGCTGTAATCACTCTCAAATTGAGAATATAATATGCCAATTTTACTTTATAATAATAAAAAAGTGAATAATTGTATACGCATATAATTTTATTTATTGCACCACATTTTAATTATAATTAGCGTCCTCAAGCTTTGCTGATTATAATACTTATGTCCTTAATTTTACGATCGATTTATCTTCAACCTTTTATTAACTATCACGTCTAATTTTTTGTAACCGTTATGAGTCGATCTTGAGAATTAAGCTGTCATACACAAGATCCTAGTTAGTTTCCAATCGATGAGAGTTCTATAAGAGGAATGAACTACCTACCATGTATTTAATTAGTTAATAATTTTTTAATGGATTGTTTTAAAAAAAAAAACTATCATTTTTATCAGCAATTTTAATTAGTGGACTTCCATTTACAACTATTGCCATCTCATGGGTAGTTTAGGGTTCTCCTTTGTAGAAATCAATTTATTTATTTATTTATTTTGTCTTGGAATCATTTGAGATGGAAAAAGTGGAAATTGAATAATGTAATAAAAGTTAGGAATTGTATAAAAAACTAAAGAGCCATGGCCCATAATTGGCTAATGAATATCTAAAGAGCAAGAAGACGTGGGCTCTAGTATAGCTTTGACAAAAATTGTAGATTTTCATGACCACATATCCAGGAACTAAAGTTAGTTTTGGGGTTCATTTTCTTCATCCCTCATCGTGAAAGTTGAGAAAAAGAGAGAACAAACCAAATTCTATTCGATATTTTGAAAGAAAGATCAACATAATTGAATCATTCATGTTAATTTCAGTGTATCTCTCTTTCATAACCCTTTTGTGAACGAGAGTTTCTTTCCATATAAAATGTATGAATATTTACTTAGAATATAAACATAGATGTTCCACAAATATATAAAATCTTAAGATGAGTGTATTCAATTGAGACTTTTTTTAAGTGATGACTTATGTGAATTTTTTAAAGATTTGTATAGAATTAATGGAAGTCATAAAAATTAGAATACCATAAAACTTATAAAAACTTCTAAAAAGTTTTAATTGAATATATCGTGATTTTTTGAGACTTTTTAAAAGTTTATAAGAATTTCAATTAAATACATTAATACTTTTAGAAAGTCTCCAAAAGTTTACACTGAATACCCATAAACTTTTTCAATTCCAAAAAGTCATTAAAAATCTCAATTAAATACACCCCCTTAGGTTAAATATATTTTTTAATTACTTTCGCTAAAAAATTTCAACCAAAAGCCTAATTGATACGTGGATAACTTTAAGATATATTAACAAAGTTATTTATGAACAAAATATAAGGAAAAAAAAAAAAGGGATGTAGACAATGATCGTGACATACAAGGTAGAGATGAAAGTCAATCCAATTTCGTCCTTTAGGATTGAAAGAAATTGACATGTAATGGTGGAGGCTAGTGAACTATATCTTCATCATTTTCTTGAAAAGAATCTAAGAAATGGTATCTTTGAAAATCTGTACGTAGATTGGTTTCAAATAGTCATGATGGAATCTTTATGTTTTCCGTGAAGTTCTTAGACGTGTGATAGAGAAAATTGCTTCATTGATTTTTCAAATTGAACGTTCGATTCTCAAACATCTAAAAATTATACGATTATGATATAATCTCAATTCAAGAGTGAACGAATTCTCTTGAAGTGTTAGTGAAAGAGCGAGAAAATTAGGACACACTTAATTCTAGAATTCTTTTTTTTTTTTAAAGAGTAATTTATATCTTGATTATTTTTTTTCAATTGTTTTATAATAACTTCTTTCTTTTTTATAAATTATTTACAACCTCAGAAATAAATGCAGTCTCTATACAGTTACTAGATAACAAAGTTACACATTATTTTTCATTCCTTTCAATGTTTTCACAGTAATTATTTTTAATATTTACATAGTATTTTGATATTTCGTTTTAAATATTTTAATCACGTGACATGGTTAGAAATAAAACTGTAAAGAATTAATTAACTGAACAAGACAAATAGAAATGTTTGTCATTGGTGGGCACATTGTACATGATAGATTTAATTTAAACTCACGGAATAAATACAGGCTGCCAAAGTTTAATGAGATTCTAGGAAGATTTTGGTTTCCTTTTTGTACCCAAAACTGCCCTCATTTCAAAGATTGAGAAGACGGTCAAAGAGTAAATATGATATTCGGCTTTATTGTAGTATATATTTTTTCCTGCTTTACGGCCCCATTCAACAAACATACTAACATTCTCTTTCCTTTTGCTTCACTTAATCCATTTTAGAGGGAGACACCTTTTTTTTTATTCCATTGATATTCAAAATCATCAAACTTTTGCTTTTTAACACATCATTTATTGGTAATCACTCAATTCATAGTATCATTATGTGAAATGAAAAGCAATGTGTGTGGGGGTGGGGGATGACATTTTGCAGAAATATTGGCTTAGTGGTGTCAAAACGAGGTTGTGGACATTTAGTCATTGTTAATTATGTTTTGAATGCAAAATATATTCTAATTTCTCCCACTTAACTTGTGGAATAAATGCAGGCAAAGAAAAATTACTAAATAGGGCACATTTGATGGATATTATTTTGGAAGAGTGTCTTTTGTAAATTACTAAATAGTTCATTTGGCTTCGTTTTTATGAAAATTGTCCTTTAAAGTGATAATGTTTTCTACTATTGTGTCTAGAATTTGTTCCAATTGCCAAAAATAAAATAAAAAGACTGAAAAAATAATCATACCGAATACCATTCGTTTAACTTTATTTTGCATGAAAATTGTCAATAAAAGTAAAAATCTTTTTTACCACTGTGTCTAAAATTTCTTCCAATTTCCAAAAAAAAATAGACCTAGAAAATATTTACCTACCAAAACATCAAAAATTTATTTTTCTCAAAAATGTGGGAAATTTGAAAAGTTGGAAAATATTTTCCCGAGAAAATTTTGCATCACTACAAAAGTGGATCCATTTTCCATGGAAAATTCTGCATATCAAACAAAGTCTAATAGAAAATATTATTTTATTGAAGAATGTGTGGTTGAAAATGAGTAGAAAAATGAGAATGAGATATTTAATGTGGCTCAAACAGGTGGTTTATGAAATGAATTTGACAGAGATGTCAGTGAAAAATAAAAGAATCAATACAGACTAAAGAATAAATGAATAGAACAAATTAAGAGTTCTTTATTATGCATATATGCTCAGAATTGAATAATCTCTTCTTGTAGTAGCAACACTTTGCACCACAAGAAAATAAGAACAAGAAATGTGTTGTGTACTCTCTTTTTTAATGAAAGGAATAATGTATATGTTTCACGAGGGAAGTCGCTAACAATTAAAAGATGGTTCAGACGATTGTGTAAGGAACAAACCTTTCGAGACAAACTCCCTTAGCTTCGAAGACTTTCAATAGCTACTCATAAGACCATATGTGAATCCTGCACTTTCATCATCCAATGCTGACCTCAATAAGTTCTACCTGGGTCCATCATTTCATGATGCTGATTCTATGGGACAAGCTGCGGTAAGCCAGTTATTCCATTGTACTCAAGATCCTCTTTTTCTGAACATTTTCCATTAAAGCCAATCCGTGAACGATGTATTCATACTTGGCCTAAAGCTGATACTAATTTTCGTTTTTGGCATGCACGTATGGTAAATCATGGCCCCACTAAGACAATTTTTGATCGTGCTAGGATTTCGAACTTATTAGAAATTGCTTTCTGTCCCCTAATCTACGACCCTGTACTTTTTCCTATCGCTTTAAGTTTTTGGTCTTCAGAATACAATACCTTATATTCCCACTTGGCCCAATGTCCATCACTCTGAGGGATGTTGGAGCCTTAGTTAACCTTCCGCCTCTGTGCGACACTATTTCCCCCGCCCTTTTGGTAATTGTTGCTGCCCTAAAGTTTGAAAGAAGATTTACTGATTCTTACTTGGGCATGCAATAACTTTATAATAATTCCATCGCTGAGCTTACCCATGCTGAGCGTGTTGCCTTCCTTCAAGTCTAGCTCTGTAAATATGTTCTTTGTGTACCCAGTTTGAAACATTCCATGAGTTATTTGCCCATAGCATATGAATTAGTGCGTGGTAGGCCTTTGAATCTTTGTTCTCTATTCTTAGCTGCCTTTTATAGAGGCATGGCTTTCCTTCAATTTCAATTGAGGAATGATGCATTTCCCACTAGTAATTGGTCTCTTTGGCTCGCTCAATTGTGGTTGAGAGCATATTTTCCACAACTTGGTGCTTTATCTGCTCCTCCCAAATTTGTTAGTTGTTATGGACTATTCATAAATCAGCTGACCCTTGTAAATATGTCTAGTATGGATGTTTTTACCTTATTTTATTGCTTAGATTCAACCCCTTTCTTTTTTCCTTTTCCTATTCATCAAGTTCCAATTTATGTACATCTTTCCACCATGAATGATGTGCACCTCTTTGCCCATTTGGGTTCAGTACTTGGTCGGAAAAGAATTGTTTCACGACATTTTGACTGGGACGAATGCTAAAGCAGGGTTGAGCTATATGCTCCCCAATTTGTTGCCCGTCAACTTGGTTTTGGCCAAACGCGACCTGTTCTTCCCTGTTTTTCTAAGAGCTTGATAGAGCGTTTTCATACCATTACCAAAGCAAAGGCATAGGACATTGATGCTCATGATGCTCTTTTGACATACGACTTTTCTTTGGCCCCTTTTAATCCTACTTTTGTCATCCATTCTCTTTTTGCACAAATCTGACATTCTGTGAAGCACAGATTGTTTGCAACTGATGCCAACCATGCCTACCATTTGTTGGAGAGTCCAGAGACTTCTTCTGTTTCTCCTATTTCTGCTATTCCTTTATCTGTTAGCATCATGCTTCTCCTTTAAAATCCCCTCCGGCTCACGTTAAACGCTCTGCAATGGGTCCCATTCCATTTGGTTCTTCATATGCTAGATGGGAACCACTAAGGATATGTCCAGCCGTAAACGACCAGCTTCAGCTTCACCAAGCTTGCTCGACAATGATGATGATGATGATACTCCTCTCATTATCAGGAGGAAAGTATTTGGATTTGCTTTTCATGCGAAGTTTGTTTATTCATGAAAAATCCTTCATGCGTTAATAGTTTACCTGGATTTTTCAGAAGAGTTCGACTTCTCCTTTGAAGACTCTGCCTTCACTGGTCCTTGTTCCGCCACCTTCCACTCAAACTTCTCCATGCAAGTCATCTGGAGAAGGGACTTTACCTATAGGCTAAGAGCCTTTAATTGCTCAGTTAGTTGGAGAGCTTCCACCTCCTCAGGGCGCTGACCCTCCATGTGTTGAACCGGAAGGTAATACGATTTTTATAGCTTTTCCTTTGTTTGCATTGCTAGTTTTTAACTCATTATCGCTTGCTTCTTGCAGGGATTCTCGTAAACTTGCCCGTTGTGGTAGAGCCTGCTAGTTCAGACAAAGGAAAGTCCCCACAGGTGGTTGGGTCAACCAGTGATGTGCCCCCAATTTTTCACACTTGATGACGAGGTAGCCTTAGTTTCATCTTTCGTCTTTGCTTCATTTATTGTAACGAAAATGCTAGCTACTTGCATTTTCTTTGCAGGATACTAATGCCATTTTGCGCTCTATCCAGGACTTGTTTACTTCCTAGAAACAGATAAAGGCAAGTGCTACTTCTCGTTCTTCTTCAACCAATCGGTGCTTGAATATGTTTCCTTCATGGACATGGATATCAACAAAGCCAGTGCTTTTAGCCAATGAGATAAGTTTGAGCATTTAAGTGCAAAAATGGCTCAAGCACTTGAGCTTCCTTCGCTCAAAATTTCATCTGATTTTAGGCTAGCGTTGAAGATTGTCCATTCAGAAATCAACTATTTGCTGGCCAAAAATGTTGAGCTAAAAGCCATGAAGACTCAGTCTATTCGTACTGTAAATGAAAATGAGTCTTTGCTTCAAGAGATTGAGAAGGCCAATGTCAATCTGGACGAAATCTCCTATGAGGTCATGATTGAAAATTCTTTGATGGTGAATATGACTGCAGAGATGAAGGAACTTCAAGCAAGATTGGACGACTTCAATGCTAGGTTGGCCGCCAAGAAGCGTACTGCTTCCCAAGTATTTGAGCGAAACAAATCTTTGGTTGAGCATTATTTAAAATTGGAAGTTGATGAGGAATTTATGACTGCGTTATCTACTGCTTCTTCTGAATAGGACGATGAATGGGGAAAACTTAAAGAACGAATGCGCTCTTTTTGGGGCGAGTTGTAATTAAGACATTAATACTTTGGCTTCTTTTGTAGAATGATTTCGTTTTACATTTTGTTCTTGTAATTTTGTAATGGCAGCCACTGTTAGCTGAAAGTGTAATAGCAACCAATTTTATCTATGGAATAACCATTTTATTCCTTTGTGTGATTTGTCTTTTGCATGGATCTTGCAACAACATAATTGACTTTTTCTATAGTTGTCAATATTCCCCAAAAATTTAATTACTAACCTTGTGTCATATTCACGCACTTTTCCCTTTGTAGAATCTTTATGTGGAGTGAAACTTTTGATATTCCGTCTCCTTCTCAAATTTTGGACCTTCAGTTTTGGTTACTACGCATGTATTTGGCCATTCGTATTCGTCCCTTCACCTTCAAACCTCTACAAATCTGCGTGTTTTGTTACATATTTGTTGTCTTCATCCTCATTTCCCCAAGACCCATCTATTGCCATCACTTGGCATTCAAATGGTCGATCTTCCATATCCAAGAGATCAATTGTTTCATCTTTCAACCGAAATGACCCTTTCTTTTCCCATTTTGCCATCTGTCTTGATATTTTCTTTAGTATGGGAGACATAGGAAATGTTTCTTTGGAAAAGGTCTTTTTAGTACCCTCTCCATTCATGATCTCCAATGGGAGTTCTTGATGTGCAGAGACTGCATGTTGATAGTGCTTCTTTGCCCCAGCGCCCATTATTGCAGCGATGCCTTTTGGAAGGCAATGAAAGCCGATTTTCCCTTTTTCTGTAGTAGTTGATGGGAGAACAATGATAGCCTGCTTCCTACTGCGGCTTATGTATTTTGTATCCCTTGGTTTGTAAGAAATATTTGATAATGAAAAATTTATTTGAACGTACTTCGCTCTTATTTCATTTTGCTTGTTTTGATGACGTGGTGTATGCCTAGCATCTTGATTTTACTTCATAAGATTTTCTTATATCTGTTCGCTTTCCTATATGGAAGGAACATACTTCTTTAAGTATTTACCGTAAATAAACTTTATATGCTTCGTGTCATCAAAATTTTCCAAATGGTACGCTCCATTAGGCAACACACTTTTCACTTTATATGGTCCCTCCCAATTGGGTGACCATTTTTCATGCTTTGGATCTCTACTATCTAAAGGGAGTATCGTCTTCCAAACTAAAAGACTTGGCTATGACTTTTTTGTTATAGAACTTAGCCATTCTTCGTTTTTGAACATGCAATCTATCTAGGACATCTAACTTCAACTCATCCAATTCTAACAAATTTTGGGCTAGTGACTCTGCATACTCGCCATCACTTAAATTATTTTGCAAGCCCACTCTAATTGAATGCACATTGATTTCCATAGGTAACATCGCCTCTTGTCCATAAGTAAGTTGAAAAGGCGTTACCTTGCTACTTGAACGTGGCGACGTCATGTAAGCCCATAAAGCTTTATTTAAACATTCGTTTCAATTTCCGGCATTTTCATTTATCATTTTCCTTATGATGTTTTTTAGAATCTTATTAGAA
Organism: Fraxinus excelsior; assembly: GCA_019097785.1. Lineage (NCBI taxonomy): Eukaryota > Viridiplantae > Streptophyta > Magnoliopsida > Lamiales > Oleaceae > Fraxinus > Fraxinus excelsior. Next base: position 12,750,526 of record CM032644.1, read on the forward strand.
GATTCTGTCTGTCTATTAGATTGAACGTAAGAAGGTGAGGAATTTACTAGTTTAATCCCAAATTCACTCAAAAGTTCCTTCACTTGATCCCATTCAAAGAAGTTCCGTGATCCATCATTATAGTTTGTGGTATGCCAAATTTATAAATAATGTGGTCACAAATAAAGTCTATAATACTCTTTCGAGAAATCTCCTTTAAAGGTATTGCTTCCACCCATTTAGTGAAGAAATCTGTCGCAACTATTATAAACGTATGTTGCTTGGACGACGGGGGATAAATCTTCCATATCAAATTTATCGCCCAATCTTTAAACGATCAAGGTTTAATAATAGGTGTCATTTCTCTTGCTGGCACTTTTTGTATTGGACCATGCCTTTTACATGCTAAACAACTGTTTGCGTACTAAACACATGATTTTTCCATCTTGGGCCAGAAATATCCATTCATAATAATTAACCATCTCATTCTTTAACCAGCCCGATGGGCTCCACATATTCCTTCGTGTACTTCAACCATGATTACTTTAGCTTCTTGCAAACTTACACATTTCAATAACACACCATCTAAGTGTTTCTTGAATAGCTCATCGTCTATCAATATGTAGTTTAATGAGCGTAGCTTCATTTTCCTATCACCCTGTGTGTTAGGCTCCTTCAAGAACCTCTTTATTTCTACCCTCCAGTCGATCACGTCTCCATTTTGTATGCAATGAACATTAACCCTTCGCGCCCTCCGTTGTACTACGGGCAATATTATTCCATACTCACAAGTGGATTCCAAATTTAGCACATTTGAATAACCCGAAGCCATTTGGGCTAATTCATTTGCTAATTCGTTATACATCACGTTAACGTATTGAAGCTCCATTTGATTAAATTCTTCCAACAATTCTTTTGGCGATTTCATATTGGTTTATGACAGAATCACTTTGGCACTTGAAATCACCAATCAATTGGTAAATTACTAGTTGAGAATCACCCCTAATGATTACATTCTTTACTCTCAACTCTATTAGCAACTCTAAACCTACAATCAATGCTTCGTATTAAGCTTGATTGTTGGTATACATTCTACCCAAAGTGAAAGTAAACTTATAATAAACCCTTAAAAGATTCATTAAAACTATTCCTACCCCTGCACCACTAGAAGTTTTTGATCTGTCAAAGTATAAAGTCCAAAGTTTTAGTTCAAATGAATCAACTTCCAATTCAATTTCTTTAGGCATATCAAGGCATGGATGATCGGCTAAAAGGTTAGCCAATGGCTGATTTTTAACTGCCTTTTGGAGTACATGTTGTATTTCAAATTTCGATAATGTTAAAGTCCAAAGGTCTATTATTTGGTGTAAAATAGGACGAGAAAACATATATTTAACCAGATTTACCTTAGAAATTAAGTAAACAATTACAGACCGTAAATAAGTCATTAGTTTTGTACATGTGAAATATAAAGCAAGACACAACTTTTCAATAACAGAATAGTTACATTCACATTTCGTTAACTGTCTATGCAAATAGTAAATCACCATTTCTTCACCAAATTGGTCTTCCTGTGCGACCATTCCGGCTATTGATTCTTGTTCAGTCGATATGTATAATCTCATTGGCCATCATTGGATGAGTGATACTAACACTGGTGGATTTGACAAATATGTCTTTAGGCTATCAAACGCCCTTTGATGTTTTCCCTTCCAGACGAACTTGTCCTGACTTTTCAGATTTAAAAGAGACGAAAAAGCTTTTGTTCGCCCTGCACAATTAGAGATAAAAACGTTTCAAAAAGTTTTTTTGGCTGGTGTACTGTCGTAGGCACCCAAAAATAGTCCTTAAACCTCGAAAACTAACGTAGTAGTGGAAGTAAGGGTCGATCCCACGAAGAGTGTGTAATTCAATAGTTTATGCTCCGTACAATGATTGGGGGTTTTTTTGTATGCAAATAACGCAATTAAGAACAATGAAAACTAAATTAACGAAAACAATCAAAAGACTAACCTTGGTCCAAGTCAATATCCACTTTCGAAAATCCACAATTGATCATAGATGCAAGGATAATTCAATTCATATTTTGAATATTCACCGTTGGAATAATTTTCCCATTTCTCCTTAATTTTAGTTAGTTAGAAACCAGCGTTCTAATTAACCCTAATTATTAAATAACTCCGGACCAGCGCTCAAGATTCAATTTAATAACAGTTTTACACAATAGAGAAATCGATGAACTAAATAACACAAACACCAGTGATTGCATTCAATCTATTTAAACATTCTTCTTAAGATTCAATAACCTCTATCATAGAAAATCATCAAATCCTAGTGCTTCACAAGTTAAAGGGATCAAACAATTACGGATTTGATATTTAACTCAGCGGTAGATTGCAACGAATAATAAACTAGTAGGCCTTCTAGCAATTAAACATAACAATCATAGAAATAAGTGCAGAAAAATATTCAATACTAAAAAATATGAATTACATTAAGAAAAATCATTTAGATCTCACAATATGTGGTTCCGAGACTTCAATCTCATTCGACCAAGTGTAAAAGTTTAGTTGCACATGATAAATCTAAGAAAAATAGAGAGAAAATAGGTTGGAGGTGTTCTGGTCCGTTCTGGTTGTGTTCTAGGGTTTATAAAGTGTAGAAAGATTTGTTTCCATAAGTGTTTGATTGAAATTAGGAAATCAGAATTTTCGTCCCGGAAATGAACCATGCGGCCGCAAGGAACAAGTGAAATCAGCACTTTAACTCTCGGGAATGGTCTGTGCGGCCGCATGGTTTTACGAAACTTCCTCCGGATAGCTTTCAATATTTTGGTCATAACTTCTTCTTCCGATATCCGATTGAAGTTATTCAAGATGCGTTGTAAAGATAACTCAAAGGGCTAAAACTTTGATTCCGAGACTCTCTTCAAATTCGATCGTTTACCATGTCCAAAATTGGTCTCAATATGAGGCTAAAAATCGATGCAAAACTTTTTAGTTTGAAAGTTGATATGTGAAAATGTCTTGGCCATATTTCATCCCTTTGAATTTTTTCTTCATCCAATTGACCTCTAACACTTTCGAATCTTCATCACAAGGTTAGAAACAAGTTTAGAATATTTTCACATTAGTCCTTGAACTTTCACTTTCTTCCGTTTTGATCATTTTTCACCCATTTCTTCCAAATTACGCCATATCCATAGAATTGCCACCTAAATCAAAATATGAGCGTAATGAGTACATTTTGGCACAAAATAAACATACGAGCGCATAAAATAAGGAGGGAAAAATATGCATTTTACATTCCTATCAAATTCCTCCACACTTAGCTTTTGCTCGTCCTCGGGTAAAACTCAAATTTAATTCCCAAAAAACACCAGGTCATAGTGCCAAGAACATAGAACCATCAAACTTTTTCAAAACACATAAAATATCATGAATAAACATTCCACACAACTCATAATCAACTAGCAAGCATTTTCATATGAAGATGGAGTAAACTAAACATGTAGATCTTCACGGATATAAACACTCAACTCTCATGTGTTTAAAAGGGTAAGTGTTTCACTCAAGTTCATTCCAATGGAGATGTTCTACCATATGCTTGTATATCTTCTCATTCGCCACCACTTAGATCACTTGCTTTACAAGAATCATAAGGACTTTTTCAAAGGTTGTAATGTGGCTTATGGTCAAGGTGAGAAATATTTGGGTATGTGACTCAAGAGCCTCGAAACTAGTGGAGTAAAGATAAATAGACTTAGCTCAAACATATACATAAGACATGTAAACCAACCACTCCACATGATAGTTTCATCATTTTTTCGTCTATCCCACACAAATCGAACTCTTTTTTGAGATGTAGGAAGAGTTATGAATATAGATCTTTTCACATTAAAATCACTCTCGTTCATCACTTATTTTTTTTTTCTTTTTTTCTTTTTCAATCATTCATTTTTTCCTTCTTCTTGTGTTTTTCTTGCACAATGTAAACTCCAAATTATACACCAATACTGGAACTCCCTGAATTGACATAGAAAATTTATTCCAATTCACCAATAATAGCACTATCATAAATCTTGATACCCCCACACTTATTTTCTTGCATACCCACACTTCTCATGACATTCAATAATACTCCACTAGCTCTAAGACTTGGGTAAAGACATTGTTTTTTCCAGTTTAAAATTTGTAATGTGAGTTTATACAAAGAAAAGGCAATAAAGCTCAAGGGGCTCAACAATGGAAAATTCAATTACAGGGTCAACTATTTGGCTAATGAAGTTCATTTATGTAACAAAGATGACCTTAATCATGTTCGTGCATGCGTGTGTCAATGTGATCTTGAAAAGAATCAAAGCAAGTTCTAGAGAAACAAAACCATGGAAGAATATCACACATGAAAAGAAATAATGAGACTGTTATGGATGTATCAGTTTAAAAGCTCAAAAATCTCACTGGTTTTGTCTACATAATTTAGTTACTACCATCCTCAAAGAAAATAACTCCACTAATCAACTCTAAGTTGGAGGATTATTCATTCAATCATTTTATGAGTTTTTCAAAAACTTAATTAATTCTAGCAAATAGCATACACAACCAAAAACAATCATTTAACTCTCAAATCGTTTTCCTGAAAAATCATGCAAATTTGTTTTTTCTTTTTAAAAAAAAATTAATTCACTCAATCTAAATACAACCTAGATCTAAATCCCTCCCCCACACTTAAAACTTACATTGTCCCCAATGTAAGGTCCAATGTAAAGAAAAAGACAAATATAACTAAAATAAAAAATGGAATGTGAAAAATAAAAAGATAAAGGAATGAACTCCCATTGGGTTGCCTCACAAGCAGCGCCTTTGTTTATTGTCTTTGGCTCGACTCAATGTTTCCTTATTCAGCCCGAGTCTATCATGGTTGGCTTCAATCTTCCATGCAGTGCACCAAGTCCATTGGGAATGATAACTAGGATTGTTCCTCCACCTCCATGGAATGTATACTTGTAGTGACTGGGGTGAGGTTTCAAATCCGAAATGAGAGTCTGCAAAACAGAAATTAGAGGTTTCTCATTAGAAATTGGTAATACAAAACAAGAACTATTACCTGAATGCTGTAGCTTTGGAAGATTATTCAATATTGCAACAGTTTTTTGTAACTCAGTGTTTAAGGCCAGCTCCTCTTTTTCCTTCCTAAGATGCTCAATATTGACAGCTTCCCATTCATTTTTAGCAACAGATTCGAAAACATCCTGTGCTAAATGGTCAATCACATCAATAAAATGAACATGGTTATTATTACACGGGTGTTTCATGGAATCATAGATATTAAGTTTAATGATCTTATCATCAAATTCCATGGTCAATGTGCCATTATTAAAATTCATTGTAGTTGTGGATGTCCTTAAGAACGGTCTTCCTAATAAGATAGAGGTATTATGATTACTATTACCCATGTCAAGCACATAAAAATCAACAAGAAAAATCAACTCATTAACTTTTACAAGAACATTCTCAACTACCCCCTTAGGATAGACATTAGATTTATCAGCCAGTTAGATTATCACACCAGTGTCAATTAAATGTCCTAGTTTCAAGGAAGTGTATACAGAATATGGCATAACATTAATAGATGCTCCGGAATCTAACATGACCTTCTCAAACTTAGTATTGCCTATCATGCAAGGGATAGTGAACATACTTGGATCCGTGCACTTTGTAGGAAGTTTCTTTTGAATTATTTCAGATACCTGTTCTCCAACTTTTACCCTTTCAATCCCCTTCAATTTTTGTTTCCTTTTACTTGTGCACAATTGTTTCAGAAATTTAGCATAACGAGGCACTTGTTTAAAAATATCTAAAAGTGGAATATTTACCTTACATTTACTAAAAATTTCATGCAGCTCATCATGATATCGTTCATATTTCCTAAATCTTACTAAAGCTTGAGGAAAAGGAGGTACGTGTTTATAATCAGAAAGAGGTGGAAACTTACGCTCAGTTACCTCAGTATCGTTAGGAGCACTCTTTTTTACTGTGATATATTCCTTATTTTCTTCCATCGATGATGTAAGGGCTATCTTCACTGGAGCTTCAACCTCCGCTCCACTCCTCAACGTGATTGCACTCACATTTTCTTTTGGATTTATCACTGTTTGAGATGTCAATTTTCTCGTATTCTGTGACTCCAACCTACTGACCGTGTTAGCCATTTGACTCATTTGATTCTCCAAACTTTGAATACTAGCCCTTCTCTCCTGTTGAAATTGTAAAGTGTTAGTGGCAATAGATTTAACAATATCTTCTAAAGACATACTAGAGTTAGAAGTTTGGACATGTTGTTGTCTAGGAGGGTATGCCTGATTATATTGCTGGAAATTCTGTCAATTTTGATTCATATGTTGATTCACTTGTCGATTCCCATAACTAAGATTTGGATGATTCCTCTATCCTTGGTTGTACGTATTTGAATAGGGATCATAATTCCTTTGTGGTTGTCTAGGAAAACTACCGGACGCATTTACGTGTTCAACAGATTCTTCTTGAATTATTGGGCACATATCGGTTGGATGGCCTACCAATGAAAAAATTCCACAAGTCTTTGATGTTTGCATAGTACCTACAGCCATTTGACAAATAAGAGTAGTTAGACTCGCTAGTTGTTGTTCAATGGATGAAACATTTACCTCGTTAACTTGTCTAGAAGGGGGATCAAATCTAGCGCCAAATTGTTGAGAATTGGCAGCCATATTTGCAATAAAGTTTCTTGAGTACAAGATCGAGTTATGGGTATAAACTATCAAGGAAACTAAAAAAAATATGAAAAAAAAGTTAAAAAGAAACTAGAATAAGAAAAATAAATAAAATTCTATGCTAAAATTCCTAAAAATAATAAATTGCCTAAAAACCTAAAAATTATGATTTTTTTTTCTTTTTTCAAAACAATTAAAGAAGTATAAAAATAAATTAGCACCACTCTCCGGCAACGGCGCCAAAATTTGGTGTGCTGTCGTAGGCACCCAAAAATAGTCCTTAAACCTCTAAAACTAACGTAGTAGTGGAAGTAAGGGTCGATCCCACGAAGAGTGTGTAATTCAATAGTTTATGCTCCGTACAATGATTGGGGTTTTTTTTGTATGCAAATAACGCAATTAAGAACAATGAAAACTAAATTAACGAAAACAATCAAAAGACTAACATTGGTCCAAGTCAATATCCACCTTCGGAAATCCACAATTGATCATAGATGCAAGGATAATTCAATTCATATTTTGAATATTCACCGTTGGAATAATTTTCCCATTTCTCCTTAATTTTAGTTAGTTAGAAACTAGCGTTCTAATTAACCCTAATTATTAAATAACTCCGGACCAGTGCTCAAGATTCAATTTAATAACAGTTTTACACAATAGAGAAATCGATGAACTAGATAACACAAACACCAGCGGTTACATTCAATCTATTTAAACATTCTTCTTAAAATTCAATAACCTCTATCACAGAAAATCATCAAATCCTAGTCCTTCACAAGTTAAAGGGATCAAACAATTACGGATTTGATATTTAACTCAGCGGTAGATTGCAACGAATAATAAACTAGTAGGCCTTCTAGCAATTAAACATAACAATCATAGAAATAAGTGCAGAAAAATATTCAATACTCAAAAATATGAATTACATTAAGAAAAATCATTTAGATCTCACAATATGTGGTTCCGAGGCTTCAATCTCCTTCGATCAAGTGTAAAAGTTTAGTTGCACATGATAAATCTAAGAAAAATAGAGAGAAAATAGGTTGGAGGTGTTCTGGTCCGTTCTGGTTGTGTTCTAAGGTTTATAAAATGTAGAAAGATTTGTTTCCATAAGTGTTTGATTGAAATTAGGAAATCAGAATTTTCGTCCCGGAAATGAACCATGCGGCCGCATGGTTTAGAGGCTTGCGGCCACAAGGAACAAGTGAAATCAGTACTTTAACTCTAGGGAATGGTCTGTGCGGCCGCATGGAATTAAAGGCTTGCGGCCACATGATTTTACGAAACTTCCTCCGGATAGCTTTCCGTATTTTGGTCATAACTTCTTCTTCCGATATCCGATTGAAGCAATTCAAGATGAATTGTAAAGATAACTCAAAGGGCTAAAACTTTAATTCAGAGACTATCTTCAAATTTGATCGTTTACCATGTCCAAAATTGGTCTCAATATGAGGCTAAAAATGTCTTGGCCATATTTCATCCCTTTGAATCCTTCCTTCATCCAATTGACCTCTAACACTCTCAAATCTTCATCATAAGGTTAGAAACAAGTTTAAAATATTTGCACTTTAGTCCTTGAACTTTCACTTTCTTCCGTTTTGGTCCTTTTTCACATCTTTCTTCCAAATTACGCCATATCCATAGAATTGCCACCTAAATCAAAATATAAGCGTAATGAGTACATTTTGGCATAAAATAAACATACGAGCGCATAAAATAAAGAGGGAAAAATATGCATTTTACATTTCTATCATTGGCCTAGGAACATTTGCAATTCTTTCTTGTTCCAGGTGGTTTGGCCTCTAAAATGACATTTGCCTTATTTTTATCAAGTTCAATTCATCTTACGTGCACTAAAAAATCAAAGAAATTCCATGTATTAACCCCAAATGCACACTTCAAAGGATTCAATTTTAGTTTGTATTGCCTCATTCGCTCAAATGAACGTCTTAATTGTTCAAAATGGTCTTCCTCTTTAATAGTCTTGACCACTATGTCATCTACATACACTTCGACAAATTGGCCTATCATGTCATGAAAAATTAAGTTCCTGGCTCTTTGATAAGTTTCTTCTGCATTTTTCAGGCCAAAAGGCATAATTACCCATTCAAAGCATCCTAAAGCCACAGGGCACCTAAAGGCAGTTTTATGTACATCTTCTTCAGCTATGTAGATTTGGTTATAGCCTGAGTATCCATCCATAAAAGAATACATTACATATTCGGCAGTTGAATCTACTAAAGAATCTACCGTAGGCATTGTATATTCATCTTTGGGTGTGGCTAAGTTTAAGATTCTAAATTCTATGCACACCCTAATACTATCGTTCTTCTTTAACACTGGTACGATAGTAGACAACCACTCAACATATCTGGCTGTTCTAATAAAACCCCCTTTAACAATCGTTCTACCTCTTTCTTTACTTCAGGTAACACATTAGGGGCAAAAGGCCTAGGAGGTTGTTTATGAGGCTTAAAACTTAGCTTAGTTGGTAATCTATGCGCTACCAAATTTTTATCCAATCCAGGCATGTGTTCATATTCCCAAGTAAAACAATCCTTATATTCCTTTAATAACGTGATTAATTTGTTACTTACCTCCTGACTGAGCATTTGGCTGACAAATGTTGGGTGATCTTTTCCTTCACCACCAATATTCACCTTTATCAAATGGTCTTGTGCTTGAGCATGCCTAGGTTTTGTAATCCTCATCACCTCATTGTCTCGGTCCTTGGTAGGAACTTCATCTTCTAAGCAATCCACTTTGTTGACTTCTCGGCCAATACTCTCCTCCAATTCAAGCACCGCTAACTTGTTTCTCAATGTCTTCAAAGTCTTTTCTTCTCTTGTCTTTTCTTTACTCCTTATTGAAAGCCATTAATCTGGCTTTGAAGGCCTGAATATCGGCCATATTTTCTCGCCACTGGCAACTCATTAGAGTTCCTTGATAATCCTTTTGCCAATTACTGGCTTTTCAAGGGCCACTATGTTTGACCTTATTTGATTGAACATTTAAGTAAGTGCGTCTACTGAAAATGGCTCTTCGCTCTATGCGATAATTTTATTTTCTGCCCCATCTTTCACTACCCTTACATGTCCATAATTTCCTTCATATATGAACCTTTCTACTGAGTTTGCTTCTGTAACAAAGGATCTATGGTCTGCTTGCACCACTTCGGCTTCGCCTTTTTCATTCTAGAAAACTAGGCATTGGTGGAGCGATGAAGGCATGCAACGACTCCCGTGAATCAAATCTCTTCCTAGTAACACGTTATAACTGGTAGGACCATCTATCACAAAGAAGACTGTAGTCCTAATAGTTGTTCCCACAGTTATATATAGTGGCAACACCCATTTAGCTGTAGTTGCTCCCCTATTGAAACTTGTGAGGATAACTTCTGTTGGGATCACATCGCTTTCTGTCTTTACAAATATTCTCATCATTCTGGATGGGATGGTATTTATGGCTGCTCCATTGTTGTGAGCACTTTTGCCACGGGTCTACTATTGACTAGTGCCTTCACGTACAATGGCCTCAAATGTTTAGTTAACTTCATAGTTGGTCTCTTAAAGATGACTTTTTTAGCTGCATCTATTTCCACTTCCTATTGATACCATTGGATTATCCATTTGTGACAAGTTCACGTGCAATATTTCACATTGGGTATCTGCTTCTTGGACTTCTTCCTTGCTTTCTTCCAACGATTCTTCTTCGGTTATCCAATCTGTAGGGGGTGGTAATATTTTCGGAGGTGACCCATATTTCACGACGCGTGGCACTCTCACCTCTCTCTTGGGCGTCCTATGTAATACATAGAAGTTAAAAGTGCACTCAGATGGTTCGTCCAACAAATCTACCTCGCGGACACTTTCCGATATAGCTGCTTCAACAAAGTGTTGCGCGACACTCCTCTTCTTTTCCTTTCTGCTTCTAAGTCGATTTCCTCTTCAACGTCTGTCACGTCGTCATCCTCTTCTTCACCATACACCTCCTAAGATGTTTGGTCTTCTTTACATTCCAGCACACAGGCTTTTTCCTCATTATCTTCCTTTTCCTCATCTTCATTCTCATTACTCTTGAATTCATTGGCTAGTATATAGTTATTAGCCATAACAGGAGGTAACGCGCCAAATTGAATAGTGAGGGATTGCCCTAGATCTCCCTTATCATTATCATCATCTTTCTTTCTACACTCAAATTTTGATCGTCCAGAAGAACTCTTTGACAATTCCTCCATTGACTCACCCATACTGGCATCTTTATCATCTTTCAGAACATTTTGGTTAGCCACTTTAAGAAGTTTAGGTGCCTTAGGACGTGATAATCCTCATTGTTGTCTCATCATTCGTCCGTAGTTCCATTAAAAACGCCTTGGTTGGATTCTAGTCATCTCGTTAAAGGGTACAATTCTTCGTGCATTATACTGGAATAAATGCCATACATTTTACTGGTGAGGTTGCGGCCTGAACATTCTCCCAAAGTTTGTCGGCCTGAACTGCCTCTCAAAAGGCGGTTTCCCATAAAATAACATACTCTGTCCTCTACCGGATTGGAAACTCGGCACACGGTTAGAACTATGGTAATGTCGCCACGTTCTAAGTCCTTCATTCACTTCTCCCTTGTATCTAGCACACAAGATACTTTCATCATAATGTGTATTCCCATTTTGGATAAACCTTTCCATGTTATGAACATTTCGTAAGTTTATCTATTCAACAACATTTTGTGTAAGTTCACCGAGCAATGCACGCATGGTCCGAGGACTCAACTTGTCACTGGCTCGTAACGACTTTGACTCTGTCCCTCTATTCCTAAAGTGTCTTGCTACTCCTTATATCGTTCGATCACAGACTGGACTATTCCTTGACTTGCTGGCTCCTTATCGTAGTTCCTATGAGGCATATTGCTTCACTCTTCATATCTTCAGACTTCGAACACCAATTGTCCCACTGGGCGTGCCAAATTGTTTCGCGCGGGAAGTCACTAACAATGAAAAGATGGCTCAGACGATTGTGTAAGGAACAAACCTCTCGAGACAAAGTCCCAACAAGAGGTGCTTTATTTATGAATATTACAATTTACAAGAAGCGAAACGCCTCCAAGGAGCACAAGCACACAAAGCAATTGAAATGTTAACAAGAAGGAAATGAAAGAAACGAAATTACATATTCTCTGTTCGAGACTGATTTGATCGGGGCTTCTTCCATACTATCTCTTCTTTTTTATACTTCCCTGACAGTTTTGTTGTGGAATCGTTTGGCAACTGCTTGTCGCCTTGTAACTACCCACTTTCTCTATAACGACTAACTAATCAAGGAATTGTTGTTTTAACCGATGTCATTACTCCTATTACTTAACTTCTTGTAACCGAGATTCTTGGATCGTGGACTGTGATAAAATTGCTCGTTAACCGTTTCAATAACTGTTGCTTTAAATGATTCACAATAAGTTACACTCGCCCAGCCTTTTGGCATATCGCGAGCTTGAGCGATGATGGGGCCGTCGCTCTAAATAACAAAAAGGCGTTATATTCGCTCTAATCTTGGACGTCTTGCAGGCTTGGGCAATGATGGGCCTCCACCACATAACTTTATCTTGAATTTTTTACATGGTCTTATTTGGGCTTGTCCTTCGAATCTCCTAATTGGGCCTCATTCTTTCGACCATTTAACTGTGCTTCATTTTTGTATGTCAACAATACAATACTTTTGAAGACTGTAGGGCAAAAATGTAATTGTTAAAAAATGAATGAATTCTACAAAATATGAATATTGTTGTAAATTATATGTGAACGACAATTATACTCCCTCCAACCTTAATTTTTATTACCATTTTATCTCTAATTATTTCCTATAAATATGAGATTTTGGTTTTTAATAAAATATACAAATTTATTGATTTCTTTAATTTCTTCTCTCTTTATCTCTCTTTATAACACGTTATCAGCACGAAAATTCTAACAATTTGAGTTAGCAAAATTTATTTATTTTTTTACTTTTAAATCTTTAACTAGTTGAAGTGGAATTTTTTCATTCAATCAAAGAAAGAAAAGCCAATTGAGTTTACAAAGATTCAAAGAAAATCATTTAGCCCGCTCAAAGAAAAGTTTAGTATTATCTTAATTTTAGATTTTATAACAAGGAAGTATAGTTATTCAATTTGATTATATCGATTTGACTATACCAATTTATGATAAATATATATTTACATGAATATAAATTTTTTCATTCAATATTATTGTAATATTGTATTATTGTTCTTGAAAAGAATCAATCTAAATCAATATTTTAGAAGATTCTTTTATTATTGTTCTTTGAAAAGAAACAATCTAAATCAATATTTCACAAGAATATTTTATTATTATTTTTAAAAGAAACAATTCAAATCAATATTTCAGAAAAATATTGTAGCATTACTTAAAAACGAATATGATATTTGTATTATTTTGTTGCTCCTAAAAAAAATACTAATTCACACATATAATATTTAAAATAATATTGTATTATTACTCTTGAAAAAGTATAATATTTTTTCGTATTATATTTTTAATAGAGTTTGTTTCAAATTGTGCTTTTATGAGAAAATACAATTCACACTTCCATTATGGAGATTTTGAAAAAAAAAATTATATTATTCTAATATCCCAACAAAATATTACTTGTTCTAAAAGGACATAATATTACAATTTCAATATTGCGAAAAAATATTGATTCATTGCTCTTGAATAAGCAATGATTATCGTATTGTACACATAGTAATTATGTTTTTAAAAACCGGACCGGGCATTGGCCCAAAAAAATGGATCAAAGGTTAACGGGTCGAATCGGGTATATTTAAAAATTTAAAAGAAATAAATGTACAAAAATTAGAAAAGAATGAGAAGCAAGGTTAAAAAAAAAAAACTTTAGTAGATTATTACTTACTCAAAACGTATAATTAACAAAAATAATGAAATACAATCAACAAAGTCAAGCGTTGCTCAATCCAATTGCATATAACGTAAAATAAGTCGGTAACATTAAGGTCATGTTTGATTGGGCTATATTTTTCATGGAATTTTATTTTTCACTTTTTTGGTTTGATTGCCTAGATTTTCCATGTAATTGGTTTTCCACATTTTTTTGGTTTTTGAGGAAAAGCTTTTCTCAAGATTTTGGTGGGAAAAGCTTTTCTTGGTTGAACCGATCGGTCTGATCTAATCCGAACCAATTCGATTTTCAAAATATTAGAATTTAGAACTCATATATATGTCTATTATAAAATATTGTTGCCCTTAAAGTAGTACATTATTATTGATATTCTAGTTAGAATTTACTTGCTCCCGAATAGCATAATTAAGCAAAATCTAACATAAATTATATTTTTGTTCTTGGAGGGTAAATATTTACATAATTTATATTTAAAATAATAATATGTTATTGCTCTTGAAGAGCATGCCATTACAATTTTAATATATATATATATATATAAAACAATAATAAATACAACGTACTCCTAAAATAGCACATGTTTCGAAAAAATATATCATTTTAAATGAGTTTTTATCCCTAAAGAAAAACATACTACTCATACCATGTAAACAATGATTTTTATATGACTATATCATGATTAATCATATTTTCGAGAATTAACTATATTTTTCGTCTGATTGAATAATTATTCAAAAGGCATACATTATATTGATATAGAAGTTCAATTACTGAATGTATTGTTATTTGGGAAGACCAATTGGACCATCACTGTATCAATAACGATGCGAAATTGAGAATTCAAACATTTAATGAAGAACCAAAATTTTTTTGGATCCAACTATCAGCCCCAAGATTGTAGAGGGAGGTGAGATGGTTTGAATGGTGGTGGGGTCTGGTGGTTTAGGTGGTGGAGGGAGGATAAAGTTAAGGGATGAAGAAAAGACTAATGGTTTGAATGTTTTAATAAGATTTTTGAACTCATTTGCACTTTTTAAAAAGTTTGGGAGCAGAATTGTAATTTATTTTTATTTTCCTTTTTTTGTTTTATTTAAATATGAGGGTATATTGGTCATTTTACATTGAAAAATAGTGAAAATGACGTTTTTCCGCAATGAAACGTTGAAATAAGGACGAAAATGTAAAAAGAAATGAAACGTAAGGACGTTTTACGCAATAAGTGTCAAACGTAGGGACATTTTGTGCTATTGAGCAAATACAAACATGTTTGAAACGTAGGGACGTTTTCCGCATTAAGTGTCAAACGTAGGGACGTTTTGTGTTTAAGCCTTTTAATAAGACTTTTGGATTCACTTGCACTTTTTAAAAAGTTTGGGAGTATACTTACAATTTATTTTTTTATTTTTCATTTCATTTTCTTTGTTTTATTTAAATTTGAGGGTATATTGGTCATTTTACACTAAAAAATAGTGAAAATGACGTTTTCCACACTGAAACGTTGAAATAGGAGCGAAAATGCAAAAAAATGAAGCGTTGGGATGTTTTGCACACTAACGTTAAACGTAGGGACGTTTTGTGCTTTTAAGCCATTTGAAATTGGTAAAACTAAACCTCTTAGTTATGAAATCTTTTGTTTTTTTTTTTTTTTTTTTTTGCTTCCTATAGAACTTCCTAAAAAATGTTTATAAATTTTATTTTAGCCTTCTTTTCCGTAAGCACTTTAGAGGAAGTTATATTGAACTACATTCCTCTAAAAACTCTTCTAATTAAAGAAGCATTTTCATAAAATTAGCCAAATGGGTCCAAAAAGTCTTCTGAGTCTCAAAATCTCATTCTAACTTTTCTCAAGTCATGTCAAATGGGTCATAAAATAATTAGTGTGAGCACCTACATTGCACATGCACAACCAATTGAGAAATCATTAGTCGTAAAATGAAGAAAGACAAGAATATTACAATATTTTGTAATCTTGAGGGTAGGGGTGGGCAATGGGTTGGGTCGACTTTGGCCCAAAACCGACCCGACCCGATAATCCCGATTTGGGCTCTTTTTCAAACCGACCCGACCCGGATCTTACCCTAATTCGACCCAACCCGAATTGGGTAAGGTCGGGTCCTCGGAAAAAGTCTGCCAAGTCCAAGAAACAACCCAAGCCGAAGAATCCTGTTGTACCCAAAAAAAGCAATTCTCCATCTTATTTGGTAAAGAAAGTATTTCCGCGTCTTATTTGGTAAAGAAAGTTTCATCCAGTTCTGATGATGATGAACGATCCAAGAAGCCAAGTGAAAAAAATAGCAAGAATAATAATGAGAAATCTTCCAAGAAACCAGATTAGCTCAGATCTGTTGGGCTATGGAATCAAACCCCAGATCCAACCTCAGAAGAGGTAATATTATTTATGATATTTTTGGGGTTTTGTAATTTTTATAAAGATATGATTTTTCAAAAAAATTTCATATTTTGGGTTGTAGGATTTTTTTACCCAAAAAGGAAAGTTCTTGTGCATTTCATCCGTTCAAGGGAGAAGATAAAAGTGTAGGTACTGGAAGTGCTACTGCACGAGGGGTAATGAACACGTCAGTGCCGGCAGCGGAGGCGATGAAGAAAGGTGCTGATGGAAATAAGAAAGAAGAAGGGCAAGCTGACAAAAAGTCAAGGAGAACATGGTCACATGAGCTGCATAAAAGATTTTTGCAAGCCCTCGAACAACTTGGTGGTTTATCGTAGGTGAAGATGATGCTAGGGTTTTGAAGCAAGTGGGCGGGTTGGGGCTGAATCGACCCGACCCACAATCATTTTAAATTTAAATGACCCGACCCGATCCGAATTTATCCCTAAACCGACCCGACCCGAAATCGGGTCGGGTCAGGTCGGTTTTGCGGGCTGTGGTTTTCAAGCCCACCCCCCTACTTGAGGGACATGAAATAAAAGCTAGTGTTAGAAGTGATTTAACTTTTTCCTTCATTTTTCTTGATGCGGTAATTGAATAATTTTTCTAATATTAATATTTTCGTATAAATGGACTTGATATTGGAATCGAAGATTTTTTTAGAAATCAAAGAAATGAAATAGAAAATTATGCACTAATAAATGAAGCATTGTATAGAGAGCATAATTGGTTTTCTACATTTGAAGAGTCAAATACAATCTTTATTCTAATTTGGTGCATTGAGCATCTCAAAAAGAAGATTGACTCTCTAAAATAGAGGAATGAGGTTAACGAAGAGCTCGTTGGAGATGGGGTAAAATTTTCTCAGACTTTTTTTGAAAAGTCTTTTGCTCTAGAATTTATGTACAAAAATTGAATTTAACATCTTTATCTTCTATATAGTTTAGTGTTTGGTTTTATCTAAACACACTCTTTAGTTATTATGTAAAAAGTAAATATTGTTATGAAATTTCTTTCATTGTTGCTTATTGTGCTAAAATTCACAAGTGGACAATATCATAAACAATTAATAAATTGGACATAAGAGTCTAAGTATTGATTCTACGATGACTAAATACCTAATCTAGTTTTCGGTCAAACCCAACTTTAATTGAATAACAAGATTAGTTGAATTTTATACTAACAGCCTAAAAGTTAATAACCAATCTGACTAAACTAATGAACCAGTGGAAAGAGATTATGAAACTCAAGTTATTGACAAATATTGGACTTCAAATCCCTTACATTCATCCATTTTAATATCTACCCAAGATTTAGACAACACTGGTTCGTACATAAAAATCAATGTTCCTAATTTATTTAATAATCTCTCTATCATCTCATATGATTACTATGCTCACATCTTTTTCTATACTTATCAGAGCATTGATCTTCGATGAGCTGTTAAAGCATTCTGATGCTGCTATACAAATAGTCATTGCTTCTTGCCTTTGTGAAATTATTTCAGCACCTAGCACCCCCTTATAGTGATGAGACAATGTTGAATAACTTTCAAATAATTATATCATTATTTGCTTCTCTCATTGACACATTCAACAACTTGTATGCTAACGGAGCTAGGATTTTTAAACTATGGCTAATGTGATGTACTGATCATCATGATGGATTTAGACGTGAGCATACGATACTAACACGTCCCCCCCCCCCCCCCCCAAAAAAAAAAAAAAAAAAAAACACACTAGGGAACATCTTCACATCCTTAGAGACAATTATGACCCTATATTGGAAGACAATGACAATCTCTTTGGACTTGATGACCCTTCTTTTCAGTAGAGCGAAAAAGAAAAATAAGGAGATTTGTCCTATTGCAATGAATGTGGTAAAAAGTTTGAGAAGTTTGCTGACACGATTAAACTTTATTTGCCACAATCTATTAAATCTTTAAGGGTATGTTTCGATGATTATAGAACGGTTATTTCCTCTCTTTGCACAGAAGATGAGAGTTCCAAATAGTGTATTATGTCCTGTATCATAATTACGCAGGTAGTCGATACACTTAACACTAACATAGTTGGAGAATTACCTATAGCATTACCACCGAAGTAAAACATTTCATGTGTTACTAACCTTGTGCCAAAATTGATATCGCCTATCCTTTTGCATGACTTTGATGTTGATTTTGTTTTGTTTTGGTGTTACCTTATGAGCATGATACTCCCCAGGTCGCCACGTTATTCTTCAAGGCCATCGATCGATTGCATACTTTCCTTGTCAACATTAGGTTGTTGCCTACTCATTATTGACATATTGCTTTAGCTCCTCTTTTGGTTGTTAATTTTCCTAAATTTCGGGCCAAGAGTTTTGAATTGTTTTAACTTACTTTTGATTTGTAATATAAGTTAGGGTACTCTAATGATAATTTTTACGCTTGTTCCAGCGTTGCTCCAATCATGGCCATGTGGCTGCCATATAGCAAGTAAACTTCAGCCCACTCCATGTCATTTGGCCTATGTAGCAAAATTAATCAAACTCATGAAAATGTCGAACTTCTATGAAGAAGACTAACCTACGTGCAGGGGCCAAATCCATAGAACCCTTTGGACGAGAAGAGACAATTTCTGAACGTGCAAAGATCTTTAGTACAAAATCCTTTGTGATTGAATGACGTGACCATTCATTGCAGTAGCCACTCTACTAAATCAATATGTTAAATCTAGTCCACACAACCTAGGCTATAAGGCTGAAATGGTCATAACATTAAACACGCTTGAGCCTAGGATTGAAAGAATGATGCTTCCGATAAGGCGTCTCAACTGTTAGGATGAGGTCGCGTGTCTCTTCGTCCAACGATTAGTATTTACTCTCCTCTAAAATAAAAGCTCACACTTAGTGTGATTCCAAGCTAATGCAATTTTTTGCACTCAAACTATAACTTTGCTATCACATTTCTCTCTATACCCTTCACAATCTGAACCCCTTTTACTTATGTGGGTGTGAGATGAGCCGAGATCTGTTGGCTATGTCACTCGTACAAAAAATGATGCTAACAAATTGGCGTCTTCTATGGATAAATGCATTATAACCACGAGCAATCTCGTGGACAAAACTTGCTAGAAAAAAGTAAAAATTCTCCCTTGAAGAAATGTTTTGTTCTTGAATAAAGAACAAGTGAAAGTTTCAAAGAAAGAAGTGATTCTAAGTGTTCTATGTTAATTTTGGGTGTTTACATTATTTGAAAAAGGAATATTTTGCCCAGAAGACAACCTATTTGACCAAAAGAGATGTCCACCCACAAGAATTGATAGTGAGGAGGACACGCATCCAAGAAGAGTAAGAGAGGTCTCTGAAGAAGAAGTCCTTTGAACCAATGTCACACACTCTTGACCACTACCATCATTATTGAGGTGGACGGGTCACTGCACACCTTACCAAAGAGGTGGCGGACGTGGCCACCAATATGAAGAGTATGCAATAGCTCCTCATGCATATGCTAGAACATGCAAGCTATCAAATGCATCAAAATACTCCTCAACTAGGCATCTTCCCATTACTTTCTATACCCTTTCGGGTTTGAACCCCCTTTTACTTATGTCAACCCCTTTTGCCCTTTTTTGAAGGTTTCGATTCATCCTTTGAAGGCGCTCACATGAAAGCCTATAGCCCAAGCCTGTAAGGTACTTCCCACCTTCATCAAGTTCATTGCAGCGCACTCGATATGAATGACATATTCTACATCCAATAGTTATAGTAAACCTTTGTAACAGCTTGGACGTCGGATGGAGTTTAAAGCATAGGTAGCAAGTTCAAGCTTTTTAGTGCGATACTCCAGGAAGCTTTAGGCCTTGCCTTCAGCAGGCCCCTCACATGCAACCTCCTTTCCTCTTTTTTAATTAACCCTCATTGGGCTGCTCCTCATCCGGTTCAATTATTTTAATAGTAATGATATGTTCTATCACTATGGGTTTATTTCTAGACTCGTCAGAGTCATTTGTCTTTTTTATGGGGTGATGGCTTAATATTTTTGGTGACGATGACTTTTCTCTTTGGTGGATTCTTTGGTTGAGGCTCTTTCTACTTTTATTTCCCTTTCTTTTTAGGGGGAAGGTGGAGGTTCACCTTTGAAATTTGGGCGAGTTCATGTTCATCCCATTGATGGCGATAAGTTGAAGTGTTTGTGTTTAAAACTTGACCTTTATTGGCCTCCTCCATCCGCCTCATAAAGAATGTGTGATTTCATATATCATTTCTTCTCATGTTGTTGTACAAAGAGCCGAGGCATTACTACTTTAAAAACAAATTCAAAAACAATTAAACACAAATGATGAGGTGTTACCTCTTGAGGCCATCAGCCCGTATTTTACGAATAGGGTTCACTTTGAAATTATGTTATTCAAGAACCTATGTTCAATTGGGACCTAATACGCACCTCAAATGTTGGCCTAATCCTAAGGTTCTAACTCGAACCAATCAACTATAGCTGGCAAAAGACAAAGTTAGAGAATAAAATTTTTTTAGTACGTGTAGAACTATTGAAACAGAGCTTTGGGGTCAGAACTCATTATATTCATGGTATTGGGTTAACACGATTATTTGGGAGACCACATTGCCTTCCATAGTCTACCGCGATCACTAACCTAAAACCAAAATGCTTTTTAGTTCTTTATAGTGTAGGGGTGTCCTAGACAAAGGGCAAATGCCAATCCGATGGGTTAATACAATAACACTCCTTAAACGACTCTTCCCGCCAAAAGTCCTAGGCTGGAACAAGGATAAGAAGACTTGGGAAGGCATATCTTTGCCAAGAATAGCCTCCTTCTAAAGAACAAAGGCCCTTGCCAATTAGCTCCATGCATTTGGAAGGAGTTGGGTAGGGGCTATGTTATATTGCCTCAATAGATTCTGTAATGCCCCCGAAAATCTTCATAGAATAGAAATTAAATATTGTGTGCTATAACTTGATGTTTTGAAAGTTGGGGACTAAAATGATATATAACAATTTCAATTTTATTTGGGTCAAATATTTATATTTTTGATCGAGTATGATAAGTATATGAATATTAGGCTCGTTGGATATGTCGTAATTAATTATGCACTTTAGGCTCGAGAAAAAGTTAATTTGGATTAACGGAGTCCAAGTTATCGAAGTCGAAAGAATTAGCCTTAAATTATATTTTATATTAAATGAATTTAAATATTATGAGAGTGACACGTGTAAGATTGGCAATATATTAATTTGTTTTTAAGGTTTTGTTTTATAGATCACATGTGGGAGTTTGTTGAAATGATTAAGTAATAGTTTTTATTATTATCCTTATATTTTAGTAAAAAATTTCCTAGCTTGCCAAGTATCCCACTAGGAGGGTGGTTGAGATATGTTACATTTATGATAGAGATGTGTGCATGCAACCTACAATTTTCTACACCCTTATCCCACAAGTTTCCCCACAAAACACCAACTCTTGTATAATTACATATGTATATAGTACATGGTAAAATAGACACTAAAAATATACATACAAGCACGGTACAAGAATAGAGGGTGAAAAAGGAATTGTTGGAACGTGATTTTTGTTGTCTTCCAAAATTAAAGCAAGTAAATTATTTTCCTTTCATGTTGATGAAATTTTATACCTATGAAAGTTAAAGATATGATATGATATGATATTTTATGATATGATGTTATGACCATTCTGTTACAATTACTGATATGATATGATATGAGCTCTTACCGATTTCTAAAAATATGATGACGTTATGATTTTTCTTGATGCATGATTTAAGTATTTTATTCGGGATTGCACCATATTTTGAAGTTCCTACTGAGTATTCTCATGTACTCACCATTTTCCTTACTCCTCATAGGTTAGAGCGGGTCGTTGGTTGACAGGGATGATGTACAGTCGTAGTGCCAAGATTTATAGGACACAGTAAAATAAAATCAATGTAACGTACCTCAAATTCCAAATTTTAGCAGTAATCTTTAGTTGTTTAAATTTATTAGACTCATTCAATTTATTTTTTTGATTTGTGGGACAAATTTATTTGGACATGTAATTTCTCACGATGATTTGAAAATCTTAACTTGTTTATTATTTGGTGTTTATCTCACTATTTACATTTTTGTATAAATAATTGAGTTGTGCTACTTGTACATTAGCATGTACATAGGGGTATCCATAATGGACACCCGACGCCCCTCTATTGGAGGAAGTGTCGGACCCACAAGCACTCCCTCCAATAGGGGGCGCCGGGTGTCCATTATGGACACCCTTATGTACATGCTAATGTACAAGTAGCATTTTCCTAAATAATTACGTCAAGCTGGTGGGTTGAAAATTTTTGATGCCTATTTTTTTATTCTCATTTCACATTTGTTAATCTTCACTAAACTGAAACATCATTTTTCTGTGTTGCTCGAGTCATGATAAACACGTAAAGCTTAAACTATATTTATGTAGGATGACGTGGAAGTGGATTAAGCCATCATGATTTCTCTTTTCTAATTTTATTTCTTGTTATATGGGTAATCAGATATATGATCCTTTTGAGTTACATTCTTCTACTTTTAGACATTTCCTGTGCAGATTGAATTATTTGTTGCTGATAGTTCTTTCTATTTTCATAAATAGTGTCCTACTCATTGGTTATCATGCTTCAAATTACCAGAATAGAAAAAGAAACAACGTTTACTTCTTTAAGCTTCTGCAGTATTTATTGGTCTTATTTTATCTCATTCGCACAAGCATTCTCAATGAAATTTTTATCTTTCAATTTTGTCCTTAACCAACTGAAATTGGGAAAAAGGTTGTAGGCCATATAAGTAAATTGCTCACGTCAAACTCTGTCCTGTCAGTTGCCGTTCAAATGTACACAATATATATTTCTACAAATTTGAGAAAAGTATTGTTTCATAAATATCATATATTATTGCATGTCATTTTAAATTTTTTTTAATGAAAATTTAGCTAACAATTCGAATTTTAATAAATAGAAAATCGGTCGTTACAGATTCTTAAAAAATGGGCGTAAAGGTAGACACAACCTCGCACAAAGGATCACCTCACTTATAGCCACACACTCATCTCTGGAAAAATAGTCCTTATTAGGGGTCAGCAACAAAGTTCTATGGTGTCGATATCTTGAACGCCTCCCTAACTTAGCTAACTCCTTTGTAGTTATCTTAAAAAGTACCCAGTCCTCTCCCATTTTATACTATAGTCAATGAGATCTTCTTGCATCATCCATGCACTATGGGGTCCTCCACCACCTTCATAACCTTTTAGTATGAATGACATTTGGCAAACCCTCCTTGATTCAGATGATCCTTATATCCACTCACAGAAGAATTCGTAGTGTTTGTATTCTTAAAAAAAGAAAAAATTTAAATAGTTTGCATTTTTAGGTGATCTGAAGAAGAAATCAAATAGACAAAAAAGAGCTTCTAAACTACAAAAAAACCTAGGTAGTAGAAATCTTGCCAATAATTATAGCTCGTCGAAGAATAAAGTGCAACTTTTTCTGCAACTTAAGTAATCTTCATATTGAAAATCACTTATGTCCACAAATAATAATCACCATTTTACAAAATATGTGATGGGTTTGAAGGTCGAATTATCACAATTCGATGGAAAGGGGGATTACTCGATTTGGAAGTAGAAAATGAGGGTCATATTGGTCTAACAAAGGGTTGTTAAAGCTCTTGATGATCTTGAAACTTTTTCTGATAAATTGAATGCTAAGCCCGACAAAATTCTAGATATGAATGAAATAGCATACATTTCTATTATATTGCACCTATCTGATGATATAGTAAGGCAAGTGGAAGAACATACCACCCCTAGGGACTTGTGGACTGCATTAGATGCTTTGTTTCTGACCAAGACATTGCCTAATAAAATCTACCTCTTAGAGAAACTGTTTAGCTTTAAGATGGATAGTGGAAAGAATTTGGAAGCTAATTTGAGTGATTATAGTATCCTAGTTAAGAGCCTTGCTCATAATGGAAATAAATCTGATGATGAAGACCTTGTAGTGATTTTCCTTAATTCATCACCTGATTTGTTTAAGGATATAAAGAATGCGATAAAATACTCTAGTGATGCTCTAACAAAAACCATTGTCACTAATGCTTTAAGATCTCGAGAATCGAAGAGCAAGAAAGAATCTATAAGTACAAGAGAGGAGAGCATGTTTGTGAGAGGGGGAATTGAGAAGAAGGAAAATAACTTCAACAATAGAAGTTTCAAATCCAAATCTAAAATCAGATCTAAATCAAGAGATAGAAGCAATAAGAAGTGTTACCATTGTGGAAAATTAGGTCACTTTAAAAGAGATTGATTTGAAGGGAAGAAAAAAGATAAGGATCACAATAATGATAAATTGAATAATCCAGCTGTAGGTTCTGAATTAGATAGCTTACTTGTAATGACTTTATCGGATGAAGAAGTTGATAAGGACTAGATCTTGGATTCGGGGTGTACATTCCATATGTGTCCTAATAGGTCATGGTTTAATAATTACAAAGAAGTTGAACCCATGAAAGTGTATATGGGTAATAATAACTCTCAGAGTGTTCTTGGTATTGTTGACATTACCATTAGGATGCATGATGGCATTGTTAGACAACTAAATAATCTAAGATATGTCCCAAATTTTAAAAGAAATCTCATTTCATTAGGAATTATTGAAGATGATGGACATTCTTTCAAGTCAGAAAATAACACTTTGAAAGTGATGAATGGATCTTTGGTAATTCTCAAATGACCTAAAAGAAATGGATTTTACTATCTTATGGGAGAGACTGTTACTCCTCAAAATGCAAAATCTTTGACCATAACTAAAAACAAATCTGAATTATGATATAACAAAATGGGGCATATAGGAAATAAGGGTTTGAAGTATCTAAGTAAACAAAAATTACTTGGGAAAGATATGATTTAACCCCTTGAATTTTGTGAAACGTGTGTGTTGGGTAAATCACATAGGGTGAGCTTTGAAACTGTGTTACATACCACCTTTAGGCCCTAGATTATGTCCACTCATATTTATGGGGACTGAAAAGTCACCCTACCTTGGGAGGCAATAAGTATTTCCTTTCTATAGTTGATGACTACTCAAGAAAGGTATGAACTTATCGATTGAAAAATAAATCTAAGACATTTCAAAAATTTAAAACTTAGTTAAAGATGGTTGAAAATCAACTTGATAAGACATTAAAAACTCTAAGAACTGATAATGGTTTAGAATTCTGTAATGCTGAGTTTGATAACTTTTGTAAACAAAAGGGGATTGTAAGACACTTGACTGTTATACACATACCTCAACAAAATGAGGTTGCTGAAAGAATGAATAAGAGTTTAATGAATAAGGTTAGGTGTATGCTGATTAGTTCTGGATTAGCTAAAGGTTTTTGGGCTGAGGCTGTAACTACAATTGCTCATCTTATAAATAGATCTACATGCTCTGTTGAGTTTAATACTCCACGTGAACTTTGGATTGGGAAGCCCCCAAACCTTTCTGGTGCTGATTAAGGGAAAGTTAGATCCTAGAGCCACTAAATGTGTGGCATATGCACATCAAATTAAGGGAAAGTTAGATCCTAGAGCCACTAAATGTGTTATGCTTGGGTTTCTTGAAGGGGTGAAAGGATACATGTTGTAACGCCCTGAGTTCCGTTAACCCGGATTGCCACGTCATCGTCTTTTGCCCTAATTTAATAATCAAAATCGCAGAAATAACCTAATTTTTGAAATCACATTTGTAATTGAAAATTTCGTCGGCAAGAAAACTCATAGGATAATTGTTTTAAAAATTTAAATATCATGTTTTTGGAATAGCGGAAACGACAATACGTTAACAATGTTCAAATACATAAATTTCAAAATTTAATAATTTCGATAATCAAATTTTTGTGTCACACTGCCCATCAATCACGATCGCCTCAGAAGTCTGCAAAGATTTGTTAAAATAACAGAGTGAGTATTTCAAAAAAATACTCAGTAGACTCATCGCCGATAATTAATTTGCAGAATAATTGAATACACACTTATGCAATACAACGTGATATCATCATCTTCTTTGGCTCATTTTCTTGAAAATCATAGGCTCTTTAAAATCATAGGGTGTGGGTAGTCTTTCTTTCTCGTGCGTATAAAGCACATAAGTTATGCATAACATTCTCATCTTATCTCATAAGAGATTCTCGTCTTTCTCATGCATTAAAATAAATAGGTTATGGCAAGCATAACAACCTCATAACAATATGACATATTTTCATCTCATGCATTAAAGCATATAAATCACGTAATTTCACATAAAGCATGCAATTATAATTTAAACTAATTAATGGTGGCGAGTCTATCTCAATATCTTGAGTTTCGTGAAAAATGGAGCGAGAAGTAACTTCAATCTCTTAATTGTCCGTACGTTTCGTCTAGCCAAAATAGAAAATAAGTTTGAATTAGTATTTCGAAACTTTAAAGTTTTAAAGTGTTAAAATAAAGTTTCAGGGCTTAATTGAAAATTATTAAAACTGAAATAAATAGCTTAAAATGATAAAATAAAGTTTAGGGGCTAAATTGAAAATTTATTAAATCTGAAAATAAAAGTTTAAGGGCTGAAATAGTAATTTTTGAAAGTTAGGGACTAAACTGTAAATATAATAAAGCTGAAAATAAAAGTTAAAAGCTGAAATAATAACTTTTAGAAGTTTAGGGACTAAACTGTAAACATAATAAAGCGAAAATAGGACTGAATGGCTGAAATTAAACATTTTATAAATTAGGGACTTAATTGAAAATTTGCTAAAACTGAAAATAAAATATTAAGGACTGAAATAATAATTTCTAAACTTGGCGACTAAATTGAAATTATTTAAAACTGATTTAGGTACTGAAACGGTGACTTTTAAAGATTTTGGGACTAAAATGAAAAATTTATAAACCTGTAATTTAAATAATTAAAACTTAAGAACTGAAAATGATATTTCCTAAACTAAAGGACTAAAATGAATGACTTTTAAAACTGAGGACTTAAAAGTAAATTTTTCAAAATAAAAAAAAACATAATCTTCCCATTCTCTCTCTCTCTCATTTACGTTACAGAGAGAGAGAAATGGAGAAATGGGAGGGAGTGACGGAGCTCCCTCCAATACCACCACCATCGGCCGTTCGATCGGTGGCAGGGCCACCATGGTGGTGGCGCCGGACTAGTAGGGTAGGTGGGGGGTTTTATTTGGGCGAAAAGGTGAAAACGAGACTTCGAGGTTTCGAGTTTCACCGGTGGTTAAAGAGGTGAGTGTGTGGGTTTTTAATTGTTTTCTTGGTTTGGGGTTTCTTTGGTGGTCTTGGCCTTGGTGGCTTCGAGTGGTTTGGGGGGTTTTGGGCGACGGGTTGGTGGCGGTTTGAGGTGGGTTTGGTGGAAATGGTGGCTTGAGGTGGCTGCGTGTGGGGCTAGGGCTTTCGGTTTGGTGGGTTTAGGTTGGCTTGGTGGAGTTGGTTCGATTGGTGGTGAATGGAATGTGGATTTGCAGTGGCTAATGGTGAATGGTGGTGTTGCAGTGGGTTGAGGCTAGCTTGTGTAACTGCGGGCATCGATGAGGAGCTGTTTTGAGCTCGTGGTTTGCTGCTTGTGGTGTGGTGTTGGTTGTTCTTGGTTTTGAGGTGAGGGCAGTGAGTTTGTCTTGAGGTTGATGGTGGTGTTGCAGTGAGTGACTGCTTGTATCGATTTGGGTTTGAAAATGGTGTCGTTGGTTTGAGCTTGGCAGTGTTGGTCTCGTGAGAGTTGGATGTGGTGTTTGCAGTGGAGGTTGGTGAATGGTGTAGTGACTGCATTGTGCATTTTTTGTGAATTCACTATTGATGCTAGAAATTGATCTTCTAGCATCAATGGTGAAATTACAGTGAGAGGATTGAGGGGGAGAGACTTACCAAAAATAATGGTTGCTAGAATGGTGATGATGGAAGGGAAATGAAAGTATATAAATAGTGGCAATTAGGGCACAAAATCCTAGGTGGGTAATTGAGTCAAATAGTTGGGTTTTAGGGTTTTCTAATTGGGCTAAAATAATTATTTCCGGTTTTGGACTCATTTAATTGGATTTAAATGGATTGGACTAAAAGAATTAAAATTTAAAATCTTGGACTTATGTAATTGGACTATAAACATTGGACTTTAATAATGTGGCTTGAAATTATTAAAAATTGGTTTTAAATAAAATAAATCAAAATTGATAATAAAATTATTATTCAGGATTTGATTCGATCGAATAGATTTGAATTCGTTTTTATAACGGCTAGACGAACGCGCTTTCTCTTTAAACTTAGGGTTAACGTTTAGCGACACGTTTTTCGAGAAAACTAATTTTATATTAATTATAAGTTCTCGGTCGCTACAACTTTACCCCCTTAAAATAATTTCATCCTCAAAATTTAAACTTACTTGATCTAAAATATCTGGATGCTTGGCCAGAATCTCCTCTTCTTTCTCCCAGGTAGCTTCATTGCTATCATGTCTACCACATTGGACTTTGACTAAAGGAGTCTCTTTGTTTCTTAAGACATAGACTTTTCTTTCTATAATGCACATAGGTGTCTCCTCATAGGACAAATTCCTCTGAATCGAAATAGTCTGAAAATTTACCACGTGACTTGGGTCGTGGATATATTTTCTCAATAAAGAAACGTGAAAACCATTGTGTACGGCCGATAGCTCGGGTGGCAACGCCAAACGATAAGCCACGTTACCTACTTTCTCTAATATCTTGAATGGTCCGATAAAATGGGGTCTTAACTTCCCTCTCTTTCCAAAACGGATACTTCCTTTCATAGGAGCTACTTTCAAGAATACTTTCTCTCCAATTGCAAACTCCAAGTCTTTTCTCCTTTTATCCGCATAGCTTTTCTGTCTGTCTTGTGCGGCTTTGATCCACAGTCTAATCTTCTCAATAGCCTCTACGATCCTTTCAATCAATTCTGGACCCACAATTCTCCTTTCGCCTACTCATCCCAATAGACTGGTGATCGACATCGTCGTCCATAAAGTGCCTCATATGGTGCCATACCAATAGTAGTCTGAAAACTATTATTGTAGGCAAATTCCACTAATGGGAGATGAGTCCCAAATACCACTCAAGTCTAGTACACAAGCTCTAAGCATATCCTCTAGTGTCTGAATAGTGCGTTCAGATTGTCCATCGGTCTGGGGATGGTAAACAGTACTAAAATTTAATTTAGTACCCATAGCTACCTGTAAACTCTTCCAAAATCTCGAGGTAAATCTCGGGTCTCTATTTGAGACAATGGAAGCTGGTACTCCATGAAGTCGAACAATCTCTCTAACATACAACTGGGCTAACTGATCCACATTGAGAGTCATTCTGATCGGTAGGAAATGAGCTGACTTCGTAAGTCAGTCTACAATAACCCAAATAGCGTCATGTCCTTTCACTGATTTTGGTAACCCTGTTACGAAATCCATGGAAATCTTCTCCCATTTCCATTCTGGTATATCCAAAGGATTTAACAATCCTGATGGTCTCTGGTGTTCAGCCTTAACTTGCTGACACGTCATGCATCGAGGTATTTGAAAACCTTGCAATACAACCCTTCATGTTTCTCCACCAAAAGGTATTGCGCAAATCACGATACATCTTTGTCCCTCCTAGGTGGCATGCATATGGTGCTGAATGAGCTTATGTCAAAATCTCATTTTTGATATGCTCATCTTTAGTACACAGAGACGCCATTTGAACATAAGTGCTTTATCAGCAGCAATCTCGAAACCTATTCTCTTGTCAGTCCCAACTTCAGATCTGATCTTTTCTAGGAATTTATCTCCGGCTTGAGCCGTCACAATCTGACCTCTCAAGTATGGTTTAACGGTCAGATTTGCCAATCTAATAGATCCTTGGACTGATGGGGCTCGCACTTCGATTCTTAAATTCTGAAAATCTCGAATCAATTGATCTTATGTTGTTCCCAAAACTGATAACTGTCCGGCGTTCTTTCTGCTCAAAGCGTCTGCAACCTTATTTGCTTTAACCGGATGGTAAAGAATGGTGCAGTCATAATCTTTTACCAGCTCTAGCCATCGACGTTGTCGCATGTTCAGTTCCTTCTGTGTGAAGAAATACTTGAGACTCTTGTGATCGGTGTAAATCTCACATTTACTACCATACAGATAGTGTCGCCAAATCTTAAGAGCGTGCACTACCGCTGCGTGTTCTAAATCATGAGTTGGGTAATTCTTCTCATGTGGCTTCAATTGTCTTGAAGCATAGACGATCACTTTGCCATTCTGGATCAATACACAACCTAAGCCATGCTTAGATGCATCGCTGTAAATAACGAAACCATCAGACCCATCTGATATAGTCAGCACTGGTGCTGAGACGAGTCTGTTCTTAAGTTTCTAGAAGCTTTGTTCACACTGTTCGGTCCACAGAAACTTAACTCCTTTCCTGGTCAACTGAGTCATAGGACTTGCTATTTTAGAGAACCTTCTACGAATCGCCGATAGTATCCGGCTAATCCAAGAAAACTTCTCACATCTCCAACATTTGCAGGTGTCGGCCAATTCGTTATAGTTTCCACTTTAGAAGGATCAACTTCAATACCCTTGGCTGTAACAATGTGACCTAAGAAACCTACTCTCTCAAGCCAAAATTCACACTTCTTGAATTTGGCGTACAACTTTTCTACTCTCAGCGTTTCCAATACAATCCTCAAATGTTCTTTATGCTGTGCCGAATCTCTGGAGTAGATCAGTATGTCATCGATAAAAATAATAACGAATTTATCAAGATACTGATGGAAAACTCTATTGATCAAATCCATAAATATCGCAGGTGCGTTCGTGAGTCCGAAAGGCATCACTACGAACTCATAATGTCCATATCGTGTCCTGAACGCTGTCTTTGGTAAGTCAGCTGGCGAAACCTTTAGCTGATGGTAACCAGATCTCAAGTCTATCTTGGAGAAAATAGCTCTACCTTTCAACTGATCAAATAAGTCCTCGATTTGGGGAGAGGATACTTATTCTTTATCGTCAACTTGTTAAGTTCTCGATAGACGATGCACATCCTCATACTTTCATCCTTCTTCGTTACGAACAAAACAGGTGCTCCCCATGGAGATACACTTGGTCTAATGAAACCATTCTCTAGCAATTCCTCCAACTGTACCTTCAGTTCTTGCAATTCCTTTGGCGCCATACGGTACAGAGCCTTGGAAATAGGAGCAGTTCCTGGTACCAAGTCAATGGAAAACTCAACTTGTCTATCCGGCGGAGTACCGGGTAGATCACCGTACTCACATACTACTGGAACTGATTCCAGAGTAATCTCCTCTACGAGTTTATCTTGCAAACTAACCAAAAAGCCTTGATAATTGTCCTTGGCTAAAAACCTATTGGCTTGTAAAGCGGAGATAAGGCGAGGAAGTGACTTGATCCTCGTCCCATAAAACCTGAATACTTTTTCACCATCATTGCGAAAAATAACCTCTTTATCGTGAAACATGATTGTGGCACGATTGGTGCTGGCTAATCCATACCCAGAATAATATCGAAGTCTTTCATTCGAATAATATTCAACTCTACCTCTAGAACTTGACCATCAAAACCTATTTGTATGGCCTTGACTATCTTATTAGTATCGATAGTACTTCCTGATCGCAAACTAACCTCGAGAGTACCACCAGTCTCTACTCCTATCAGGTTCAGTCTTTCTAAACATGCATCAGATATAAATGAATGTGTGGCTCCCGAGTCTATCATAACATATACAGGTATCCCAGAAATAGATAGTATACCTGATATCATATTAACATACTTAAGATGGGAAAGAAAATATGGTATGGAAAACAGTTAAGACATGTACAAGAATACCAGAGTAACTAGTATACCTGCAATCACGTCGGAATCCTCGGCTGCGTCCATAGTAAATACTCTTGCCTTTCCCTTCCTGTTCTGATCTGGGTTCGTCCTCTGATTGGAACCCTGGGCGGGCTGAGCAGACAGTCCGATGCGAAGTGACCTGACTGGCCACACTTGTAGCAGATACCCTTTCCAAAAAGGCATTCTCATTTATGCATCCTCTAGCACTTAGGGCAGGGAGAAATGAAATTGGGTATCTGCCTCCCTGTTGGTCCTGGATTCGGTATCTTGATGAATGGTTGGTTCCGGTTCCGATTTTGGTTGCGGCTCGGACCTTGCCACTTTCTCTTTCCTAGGTTTCTTTGTTCATAATGATTTCCTTGGCTTCCCGTTCTCCCACCGGCATAGGCTACTACTTGAGCCTTCTTTACAACCTCCCGGTAAGTCGGCAGCTCATGTGAACTGACAATTTGTCTAACATCAGAGCGTAGACCTCTCTCAAATCTCCGAGCCTTTTTGAACTCCGTCTCCACCAGATGTGGAGCATAACGTGACAGTTCTTCAAATTTCCTCTCATACTCGGTTATGTCCATTTCTCCTTGTACCAGTCGCAGAAATTCAGCCTCTTTGTGATCTCGAAGAGCCTGTGGGAAGAACTTGTCCTTGATCTCCTCCTTGAAATCATCCCAAGTCAGGGCTGCTTGTTGTTCTTCGCTCCTTGTGCGGGATGCGGATTCCCACCAAAATCCCGCTCTTCCGACTAACATGAATTCTGCACAACCTACTTTCTTGTATTTAGGGCAGGCTATGTGCTTGAAAATATTCTCAAAGGTCTGAAGCCACTCTTCCACCGCCAGTGGCCCATCTCTGCCGTCAAACGTAGGCGGGCTGTACCTTCTAAACTGTTCAATCACTGGTACAATGGGGTTGGGGTTGACTGGCTGTGGAATCTGTCTCATTTCCTGCACAGTCCTGAGCAATTTTCGGATGATGTCAATTTGAGTAGGTGGTGCTATGACCTTCAGAAAATTAAAGGTAATTTTTAATAGTTGACTAGGCGTATAAACAATAAACGATAACTCGAAAGATGAAAAATAGGATTCAAACATCATTTCATTCATAACTCAATTTCTTTTGGTGCGGGTACATGAATAGGAAGGCATGTATGCCGAACATTTCCAATATTTTTTTTACAATGATGTCAAACCTACTCTAGATCCTATCTCTCTATTCTTCTTCAGTTATACATGATTCAGCATCTGAGAATTCTCCGAGCGCTTCTTCTGGGTCTTCTTTCGAGTCTTCCTTGGGATCTTCCTCGGGGTCTTCCTTAGGTTTTACTTCGGGAACATTCCCGGGTACTAACCCATCTCCTTGCCCAAGTTCGAGCTCGGCCTCGAGCGTTGGCTCAGGTTCTGGCTCCCCTTCAGGTGCAACCCCAAAGCGGTGCTCAAAATACATGGGCCAATATGCCACAAATCTTACGCAAAATGTGTCATATTCAACCTCCACATTAGGTGACACTAGTGCCTCAATGTATATGCTGCGAGCTACCTCCGCGTAGTCGTCCCGGAAGGTCGATAGCAAATGATGGATCGATCGGTAATCAATTGTCACATAGCCATGTATGGCCCGATCACGTACAATGTTCAGTTGTTGTACGTGTTGGGCTATAGTCCAATCGAGTCTAGGCCTGAAACGATCGTAGTCTCTAGTGGCTTGTTCCACGTCACTGGGTGCATTTCTACGAATGGGTGCCATGTCCTAAACCCATTATGCAAAGTCCAATTATGCGGGGTTATTCATCTCTCTTAGTTAAAATTACGAGGACGTAGAAATTTAAAAACTCTTGTAATTTATGCACAAACTCGTCTTTCTTTCTTTCTTTCTAATTCGGATACATTTCTTTCTCTTCTTCTAAATCTCGTAAATTGCAAAACATGTATCCGAAATAAAATAACGTTAAACTTCATATACTTCCGTACCTTCGAAGTCGGTGGATCGAATGATGGCAATGGCGACTTTCACTAATAATAATTAAATAATAATAAGGAAAATCTCTTTGAAAATTTTTCTCTTTTTTTTTTTTGAAAATTTGCCAGTCTACAGAAGCGCAGACCAGCTCTGATACCAAGCTGTAGTGCCCCGAGTTCCATTAACCCGAATTTCCACGTCATCGTCTTTTGTCCTAATTTAATAATCAAAATTCGCGGAAATAACCTAATTTTTGAAATCACATTTGTAATTGAAAACTTCGTCGGCAAGAAAACTCATAGGATAATTGTTTTAAAAATTTAAATATCATGTTTTTGGAATAGCGGAAACGACAATACGTTAACAATGTTCAAATACATAAATTTCAAAATTTAATAATTTCGATAATCAAATTTTTGTACCACCACTGCCCATCAATCACGATCGCCTCAGAAGTCTGCAAAGATTTGTTAAAATAATAGAGTGAGTATTTCGAAAAAATATTCAGTAGATTCATCGCCGATAATTAATTTATAGAATAATTGAATACACACTTATACAATATACAACGTGATATCATCATCTTCTTTGGCTCATTTTCTTGAAAATCATAGGCTCTTTAAAATCATAGGGTGTGGGTAGTCTTTCTTTCTCGTGCGTATAAAGCACATAAGTTATGCATAACATTCTCATCTTATCTCATAAGAGATTCTCGTCTTTCTCATGCATTAAAATATATAGGTTATGGCAAGCATAACAACCTCATAACAATATGACATATTTTCATCTCATGCATTAAAGCATATAAATCACGTAATTTCACATAAAGCATGCAATTATAATTTAAACTAATTAATGGTGGCGAGTCTATCTCAATATCTTGAGTTTCGTGAAAAATGGAGCGAGAAGTAACTTCAATCTCTTAATTGTCCGTACGTTTCGTCTAGCCAAAATAGAAAATAAGTTTGAATTAGTATTTCGAAACTTTAAAGTTTTAAAGTGTTAAAATAAAGTTTCAGGGCTTAATTGAAAATTATTAAAACTGAAATAAATAGCTTAAAATGATAAAATAAAGTTTAGGGGCTAAATTGGAAATTTATTAAATCTGAAAATAAAAGTTTAAGGGCTGAAATAGTAATTTTTGGAAGTTAGGGACTAAATTGTAAATATAATAAAGCTGAAAATAAAAGCTAAAAGATGAAATAATAACTTTTAGAAGTTTAGGGACTAAACTGTAAATATAATAAAGCTGAAAATAGGACTAAAGGGCTGAAATTAAACCTTTTATAAATTAGGGACTTAATTGAAAATTTGCTAAAACTGAAAATAAAATAGTAATGACTGAAATAATAATTTCTAAACTTGGGGACTAAATTGAAATTATTTAAAACTGATTTAGGTACTGAAACAGTGACTTTTAAAGATTTTGGGACTAAAATGAAAAATTTATAAAACTGTAATTTAAATAATTAAAACTTAAGAACTCAAAATGATATTTCCTAAACTAAAGGACTAAAATGAATGACTTTTAAAACTGAGGACTTAAAAGTAAATTTTTCAAAATAAAAAAATAAAATACATAATCCTCCCCTTCTCTCTCTCTTATTCACGTTACAGAGAGAGAAAAGGGAGAAATGGGAGGGAGCGACGGAGCTCCCTCCAATAGCACCACCACCGACCGTTCGGTCGGTGGCAGCGCCACCATGGTGGTGGCGCAGATACTAGTGGGGTAGGTGGGGGGTCTTATTTGGGCGAAAAGGTGAAAACGAGGCTTCGAGGTTTCGAGTTTCACCGGCGGTTAAAGAGGTAAGTGTGTGGGTTTTTTATTGTTTTCTTGGTTTGAGGTTTCTTTGGTGGTCTCGGCTTTGGTGGCTTCGAGTGGTTTGGGGGTTTTGGGCAACGGGTTGGTGGCGGTTTGAGGTGGGTTTGGTGGAAATGGTGGCTTGAGGTGGCTGCGTGTGGGGCTAGGGCTTTCGGTTTGGTGGTTTTGGGTTAGCTTGGTGGAGTTGATTCGATTGGTGGTGACTGGAATGTGGATTTGCAGTGGCTAATGGTGAATGGTGGTGTTGCAGTGGGTTGAGGCTAGCTTGTGTGACTGCTGGCATTGATGAGGAGCTGTTTTGAGCTCGTGGTTTGCTGCTTGTGGTGTGGTGTTGGTTGTTCTTGGTTTTGAGGTGAGGGCAGTGAGTTTGTCTTGAGGTTGATGGTGGTGTTGCGGTGAGTGACTGCTTGTATCGATTTGGGTTTGAGAATGGTGTCGTTGGTTTGAGCTTGGCAGTGTTGGTCTCGTGAGAGTTGGAGGTGGTGTTTGCAGTAGAGGTTGGTGAATGGTGTAGTGACTACATTGTGCATTTTTTGTGAATTCACTGTTGATGCTAGAAATTGATCTTCTAGCATCAATGGTGAAATTACAGTGAGATGATTCAGGGGGAGAGACTTACCAAAAATAATGGTTGCTAGAATGGTGATGATGGAAGGGAAATGAAAGTATATAAATAGTGGCAATTAGGGCACAAAATCCTAGGTGGGTAATTGAGTCAAATAGTTGGGTTTTAGGGTTTTCTAATTGGGCTAAAATAATTATTTCCGGTTTTGGACTCATTTAATTGGACTTAAATGGATTGGGCTAAAAGAATTAAAATTTAAAATGTTGGACTTATGTAATTAGACTATAAACATTGGACTTTAATAATTGGGCTTGAAATTATTAAAAATTGGATTTAAATAAAATAAATCGAAATTGATAATAAAATTATTATTCGGGATTGGATTCGATCGAATAGATTTGAATTCGTTTTTATAACGGCTAGACGAACGTGCTTTCTCTTTAAATTTAGGGTTAACGTTTAGCGACACGTTTTTCGAGAAAACTAATTTTATATTAATTATAAGTTCTCGGTTGCTACACATGTTGTGGATGTTAGGTGTGCAAGGCATGAAGATCATTAATAGTAGAAATGTGGTATTTAATGAGTTCGAAATGCCGCGTTTGAAAAATAAAATTGGTAATCCTAAAAAACAAATCAAAGAGAATACTTCACAGTTTGAGAGAAAGTTAGCTAGACTCAGCTACACTCAACCTGAAAAAATGTTGAAACTGATGTTGAACAATCTGATGAAAATATTGTTAACAAAGATGCAGGTGAAGTAGATCTACCTCAAGCTGAGGTTGAAACTGAAATTGAAAACATAAATATCCCCACAAATGAGACTAGCATTCAAGATTTTCAATTGGTTAGAGATAGGGAAATAAGACAAGTCAAACCAAATCCAAGATATGAAATGAATAATTTGACTGACTTTTCTCTATCTCTGGTAAATCTCTAGAACATTTAGAACCTCCATCTTATGAAGAGGTCATGAATAGTTCTGAATATGAGAGATGAAAAGACACTATGAAGGAGGAAATGAAATCCTTACTTGAAAATAAAAACATTTGTAAAGAAACCTGAAACTCAGAGAGTTGTTCAATGTAAATGGATTTCCAAAGTTAATGAAGGGATTAATCTAACTAATCCTTTAAGATATAAGGTGAGACTTGTGGCCAATGATTTTACTCAAAGGGAAGGTGTTGATTATAATGAAATCTTCTCTCCTGTAATCAAATACAAAACAATAAGATTGATTCTTGCACTAGTTGCTCAATTCAATTGGGAACTTGAACAATTAGATGTCAAGACTGGTTTCTTACATGTGGAGTTAGAAGAGGACATTTATATGAGTCAACCCCAAGGCTTTGAGAAAAAGAAAGGAAAATTTGACTTTGTGTTCAAGTTGCAAAAATCTCTGTGTGGACTTAAACAAAGACCTAGATAGTGATACATAAGGTTTGACAAATGTACTGAAAATTGATTTTAGAAGAAGTGAATATGATCATTGCTTGTACTATAATAATACTAAATCTGGCAATGAGGTGTACCTATTTCTATATGTAGATGATGTATTGCTAGCTAGCTCTAGCAAAGCTGAGATATTAAAGCTTAAGAATCTCATAAAATTTGAATTTGATATAAAAGACTTAGGGAATGCCAAGAAGATTTTGGGAATGGTTACTAACAGGAACACGAAAGAAAATATATTGACCATAACTCAAGAAACATACTTAAATATAGTTATAACCAAATTTGGAATGAAGGAAGTTAAGTCGGTTAATATTCTCCTTGTTGTCCACATAAATCCCTCTTCCGCCCAATGTCCTAAAATTGAATGTGAAATTAAAGATATGAAAAACATTCCATATGCCAAAGCCATAGGGCCTATCATGTTTTCTATGGC
Organism: Fraxinus excelsior; assembly: GCA_019097785.1. NCBI lineage: Eukaryota > Viridiplantae > Streptophyta > Magnoliopsida > Lamiales > Oleaceae > Fraxinus > Fraxinus excelsior. The sequence continues at coordinate 12,788,696 of CM032644.1, forward strand.
TATAAATAGGCCCGATTTGGCATATTCTATCTGTTTTCTAAGTAGGTTTATGTCTAATCCGGGGAAATCTCATTGGGCTGGGTCAAAGTGGTTATTGAGATATATAGATGGAACACTTAGAGTATGGTTGGTGTTTAAAAAGGGATCTGATACATTAACATTGAAAGAGAATGTAGACGGATTTTGCTGCGGATAAAAACCAAAGAAAGTCTACCACTGCATATTTCTTTACACTTGGTGATAATTGTATCACTTGGAAGTCATAACTTCAACCTATTGTCACATTATCCAGAACAGAGGCTGAATATGTGGCAATAGCTGAATTTGTAAAAGAATGTATCTGGTTAAAGGGAATTTTCGGAGCATTGAATTTTTATATGAGACACCTACAATTTTCACTAATAGTCAAAGTGCTTTACTATTATGCAAAATCCTGTTTATCATGAAAGATCCAAGCATATTGAGGTGAAGTACCATTTTATATGTGAAAAAATTGCATATGGTGAGATTATTCTTAAGAAAATTCATACTGATATAAATCCATCTGATATAGGAACCAAAATTCTATCTTTGAATACGTTTAGAACTTGTTTATCTTTACTGCATATTGATACTAGTTAATCTTTTGCAGGTACCTGGGCGATGATGTAGGGTAAAATACCGTCCTATGCATTGCAGCAACTAGAGAGAGCGAGAGGTTTCAGAACCAAGGTGAAGATTGTGAGTTGTGGTTCTTAAACCCGGTTTTAAGAATGAAAATGTTTTTTTTTGCTGGCCTGTTCACTTGGCATGATCTTATTGGCTCATTTAACTCCACCCGAATCTGTGTTTGATTGGAACTTACTTGGGCCGTTGGATTAGATCTAAGGCCAAGGATTAATGTATATATCTCACCTAAGGCTACTGTATCATCACTTTTCTTCTTCGCTTTCATACGGTTCTCAACTTAGTTCTATCTATGAAGCAGTTCTGAGTGTTTCTTCGAGCATTTCCATTTGAATCTTGAGTTGTATTAATATGCTAGTTTTGTATTGTTGAATCAAGATTGAGCCTTGGTCATTGAGTGTATTTAGTGGGCTGTGTACAGTGTTTTAGGTTAGGTTGTAAAGTTTTTGATTTTGTGTTGTTTAGGCAGTATTCGGAGATCCGATGGTGGATCGATGACCGTGTGTTGTGTAATGGTCCGAGTTTTGGTTTTGTACTGATTATTTCACTCTCTCTTGAAGGTTCTTGTATAGTGACGGGCTTGGTTTACCTTTGAACCCCTCAGATTAGGCTTTGCCGAAAATGGGTGAACAATATGTTGTTATTTTCTTTTGCTGCAGAGTGAGTTCTGAGGTATTATTTTTTTGTCTGTGCGGTTGTTTGGTTGAAATAATCCCAACAAAATGCGTAAAAGACTATATTCGGACATGATATGAAATAATTTTAGAAAGTGTATTACCGTGTTGTGCAATTTTTATAAACTAAGTAAATAAATAATAAGATTGTCTAGTGTGAAAATTTTATACCTACAGTAAACTTAAATTTACTTGGTACTTTTAGTCCATGTGTGCATTTTATATAGTACACGATCAAGTTTAATATTCTTAGGCATTAATGTAAACTCTATGTTAAGATTCATGGGAGATTTCGATCATGAGCAACCACTTTTAATGCATCAAATCTTAAACGGAGAAGACAATTGACTCATAATTAAGAGGATAACTCTAGTTAACTTTGTAAATTGTAGAACACCAATTTGCACCAAGAATAACCGGGCTCAGTCTCCAAATCGAACACCACAATCCACAAAACCACCACAAACCTTCACTACCCAATTCCTTTGGTTGCTCCAACCAAAGTGACAACCCACCAAGGATTTCAAGAGGAGAAGGACAAAGCCAAGAGAGTTAAGCACACAGATTAACTAAAGAAGAAGAGAACAATTCACTACCAAGAACACAAAGCAAGGCAAAGAAGTCACAAAGACTAGAGGTGAAGTCGACTTCTCCAATGCACAACGAACGGCTATTGTTTTCTCCTTGTTAGACAATTAAATGGGTAAGTATATATAGAATGGGATGGACTTTTAGGTCATGGTCTATGTTAGGCCCAATAGCAAATAGAATGGTGGGCTATCAACCGGTAAGAGCCATCCTAATTCAGGTTGGGCCATGAGCAACCCTAATTAAATTAGGTTGCTTCGAATGGCCCAAGTGGGTTACGTGGATAGTTCCAGTAATTGTGGCGTTGATATATATTCAGTCAATTGGCCAATGCCGACTGGATAAAAAACAAACGAGACTTTCATCATCGCCCAGGGAGGTCGTTTGACAACAAATTGCCTAACAAACCTTCACCTTGGTGTCAAAGGACCTGCAAAGAAAGAAATTACTCAGCATTAGTAATAATCCAAGAAGGTAAGGCCAATAAAATTGGAAATCATTTACCTCCACCGATGTTTAGAAGATCTTTGCAACTTCTAAACTTCACCAACGGTAACACCTTAGTACCCATGTCTGAAGGGTTATATTGTGTGTATTTTCTCAAGTCTTACAACTTCTTGAGACACAATATCTCTAATGAAATGTAGTCTAACATCAATGTGCTTGATGCGTTCGTGAAAAATAGGATTCTTACATAGATGTATGGAAGACTGACTATCTGAATATACTACCACATAATCATTTAGAATACACAGTTCATGTAAAAGGCCTCTAAGCCATAAAGCTTCTTTTATAGCTTCAGTGATTCAGATTCTGTAGTGGATAGTGCAACTATGTGTTGTAACTGTGATTTCCAACTAACACAAGAGTTAGACAAAGTAAACACATAAGCAGAAGTGGATTTCCTATTATCCCTATCCCCAGCATAATCAGCATCAACATATCCATTTAGTTTAACACCATCGTTATTAACACCAAACTTTAGACCTACATTACAAGTATCCTTTAAATACCTTAACAACCATTTTAAGGCTTCCCAGTGCTCGGGACCAGGATTAGACATATACCTACTAAGAGTGCTCACAGCGAAAGCTAAATCAGGTCTAGAACAAACCATCAAATACATAACAGAACCAATCACATTTGAATATGGAATTCTACTCATGTATTCTACCTCCTTTTCATTACAAGGAGCTTGGTCTTTAGATAGAATGAAATGACTAGCTAAAGGTAAAGTAACAGATTTGCACTCATGCATGCTAAATTTCTTTAGCACTTTAGAAATATATGATGATTGATGCAAAAACAAGATAGAATTTGACCTATCTCTTTCAATTTCCATACCTAGAATTCTTTTAGCTTTTCCTAGGTCTTTCATGTCAAATTCACCATTCAAACTTGTTTTTATATCACTTATCCATTTAGATGTTGAACCAACTAAGAGCATATCATCCACATAAAGCAATAAGAACACATAGTCATTACTTGCATCATTATGTTGGAAATAAAGGCAATGATCAAACTTACTACGATGAAACCCTATAGATAGTACAAAAGAGTCAAAACGTTTATACCACTATCTAGGCGATTGTTTTAAGCCATATAAGGATTTTTTTCAGAAAACACACATAGTCAGGTTTTAATTTATCTTTAAAACCTCTTGGTTGATTCATAAAGATTTGCTCATTAAGTTCACCATGTAAAAAAGCAGTTTTTACATCAAGTTGTTCAAGTTCCCAATCAAAATGTGCAACCAATGCAAGCATGACCCTAATAGTAGTGTACTTAACAACTGGTGAAAAAATCTCATTGTAATCAACTCCCTCCTTCTGAGTGTATCCCTTGGCCACTAATCTAGTCTTAAACCTTAAGGGTTCAGATGCGCTAATACCCTCCTTAACCTTAAAAACCCACTTACAGTCAACAGTAGATTTATTCTTAGGTTTTGGTACTAACTCCCAAGTTTGATTCTTCTCTAGAGAACTCATCTCATCTTTCATTGACTTGAACCACTCTTCATCGCCTCCTCAAAGGTCTTTGGTTCCCTATCAGCCAGCTCCTCATAACTCGCATGAGCAAAAGCTAACTCGGATTCATAACCAAATCTCACAGGTGCTCTAGTCTGTCTCTTCTCTCTATCCCTAGCTAAGTTATAGTCTGCTAGAGGGTTATCTTCTTCAGGGTGTTGTTCTACTACTACTTCATCTCTATTCTCAACATCAGGTTGTTGTTCCTAAGTCTCCACCTCACTCTGTAACAGTGACAGATGTGCTAGGTTTTTCTAACTCCACCTCCAGCTGACCACTCTCTTCACCTTGAATCTCCTCACTCACAGGTTCAGATTCAACTTTCAAACATGGCATTTCACTCTCATTGAATGTGACATCTCTACCCACAATGATTTTAACTCCCTTATGGCTCCTATCCCACAACCTATACCCTTTGACACCTTCTGGGTAACCTAGAAAAACACATTTCCTAGCTCTCAGTTCAAGCTTTCCCTCACTCTGATGAGAAAATGCAGTGCAGCCAAAAGTTCTAAGCATGGAGTAATCACTTAGTTTACCAAACCATTTTTCATGTGGAGTGTCACCATTCAATGCAGCAGATGGAGTCAAATTAATCAAATAACAAGCAGTCATAACAACATCGCCCCAAAAGGACTTTGGGACTCCAGAACTTAACATCATGCAACGCACTTTATCAAGTATAGTTCTATTCATCCTTTCCGCTACCCCATTCTGTTGGGGAGTGTAAGGAACCGTTTTATACCTTGTTATTCCACTTTCCTTGCACATATTATCAAAATCAGTGTTACAAAACTCTAGGCCATTATCAGTTCTCAAAAATTTGATCTTCTTACCAGTTTGATTTTCAACTTGTCTTTTCCAATTATTAAATTTATCGAAAGTGTCGGATTTATCCTTTAAAAGATAAACCCACACTTTCCTAGTGTAGTCATCAATAATAGACAAGAAATACATATTCCCACCTGGAGTAGGCGTACTGGATGGACCCCACAGGTCCGAATGCACATATTCAAGCATGCCTTTAGTTTTATGAACACTCGAGGAGAAAGTAGTTTTGTGATGTTTACCAAGCACACAATGGTCACAAAAAGGCAAATCAGACACACAGCCATTTCCAAAAGCACCCTTATCATTAAGAAACTTAACCCCCTTAATACCCACATGTGCAAGTCTATTGTGCTATTTTTGTGTGTGATCAGACTTAGCGGAAGAGATAGAGGAGTTTAAGCCTCTCATCACTTCCCCAGTAGTTATGTAAATATCATTTTTTCTAACACCCTTAATAGAGACAAGTGGACCCTTAATCAATTTCAAAATTCCATTTCCAATTTTACCAGTGAAATCAGATTTCTCAAGTCGTCCTACTGAAATTAAGTTTCTAGACAATTCAGGGATATATCTAACATCTTTTAAAGTATACACAAAGCCAGTATCAAAATTTAAAGTAATATCACCCATGCCAACGACACTGTAAGCAGAATTGTCACACAACACAACATGCCCATTATTCGATTCATGCAAATTTTCAAACCAATCTTTATGCGATGTCACATGAAAAGATGCACCAGAATCAAGAATCCACTCATGAAAACGAGAATTGGCAGTTAAGTTCAATTCAGCAGGAGAAACATCAGGACTTGTAATCAAATAGACTTCACCATCACAATCATCAGAAACAGAAGATAACACATTCACCTCATCTCGATCTCCCCCCTTTTTCTTGTTTTTCTCTTTATAGAAATCCTTTATAAATGCCCCGTGTTCCCACAGCCATAACATTTTCTTTCCTTAGTCCTAGATTTGGACCTAGTTTTACCCTTGCCCTTTTTTCTATGTCCATTACTACTTGACTCGCCACTACTTTGGTAACCATCATGATTGTTTTGCCTAAACTGAGTTCTACCTCTCATTATGTGAATCTCACCGCTTTTCTTATCATGTTTTTCAGCTCTCATCTCCATCTCCTTACTTTTAAGGAAGTCAACGACAATTTCGGGTGTCAACCTGTCTCTACCATGCTTAATAGCATTTTTTACTTCACGATAAGTATCAGGTATAGCATTTAGCAAAATGATAGCCTTATATGTTTCATAGCAAAATGATAGCCTTATATGTTTCAGACACTGACTCACCACAGTTAACAATATCTTGAACAAGTTTGTTAAACACATCCAAATTGTCATCCAATTCTTTTGAAGAATCCATTTTGAAACTGAAAAAACGCTCAAGTAAGTAAAGCTTGTTGGGAGTAGATTTTAGCAAATACAGATCTTCCAATTTTTTCCAAAGTTCTTCAGTGGTTTTCAGTTTACCCACTTTTCTTAAAACATCGTCAGCCAAGTGTAAAATAATAGAGGTGTAAGCGAGCTCATCAGCCTCTTCTTTTTGTTCTTTTGAAAAATCAGCGGGAAAACTGCCATCAATGGCTTTTGAAACTTTTTGTTGAACCAAAATACCCCTCATTTTCTGTTGCCAAATAGAAAAATCACATTTTCCAGTAAAAGTCCCCAAATCAAAATTCTGCGTTGTCATTTTCAAACAAGAAACACAAAGTCACAATTAAGCCACACAAAGCAGACCTAGGTTCACAATTATACACCGTTTTAAATTCCCAGGGTTTCGTAAGATTCACGATCTTAGATCAAGGAAATTTTCAAACGGGTAAGGTCTAGGTATTCTAGAGACTTAACAAAAACAACCAGAGAGATAATAACAAAATAGTTTCACTCACAGTATATTAGAAAATCGATAATATGCTGCAATTAATCAAAAGAACAAATTTCAATCACGTAACGAACGAAAAGAGCAATTACTTCCTAATTTCTAGCACAAGCAATGGTTACCCCTTCACGGTAACCCCAATCCTAATGTCACCCCACACGATGACGCGCTAGTGCTGAAAATTAACGAGAGGATCAGCCAATTTACCAGAGCGGACTTGTCTGAGTCCGTAATTATCGAGAGTTGCGAGTTTACTGCTTTAGAGCCACAATTTATGGTCTAAAGTAATTCAGTAATTGTTTTGCAGCCTCGACCGTCGAATAACCGGGGGCAAAATCGTCCAACTTTTCCTGCGTAACCTGAAACACTTAAACAAAAATATCAGTACGTTCAGGAAATCAAGATAAACAAACTGCCTGAAGAAGTCGAGGTCTGAAAACGCCCCACGCGCTGTCACGCGCCGCTTCTCTCCTCTGCGCGTGGGCTTCACGCGCCGCCACACGCGCCGGCCAGGGAGGTTCGCCTCCACCTGCAGAGGCCTCCTGTGGTGTTGGTTTCTTGAAATGGTCGCTTGTTTCACCGGAAAAGCCAAAAACGTTCTCGGACTGATTGAAGAAACCTGCCTGCACTGTTCACGCGATTTCAGACCTGTTCTTGGTCGATTTTGGATCTGGAAATCACTCCTAAAGCTCTGATACCATATGTAAATTGTAGAACACCAATTTCCACCAAGAATAACCGGGCTCAGTCTCCAAATTGAACACCACAATCCACAAAACCACCACAAACCTTCACTACCCAATTCCTTTGGTTGCTCCAACCAAAGTGACAACCCACCAAGGATTTCAAGAGGAGAATGACAAAGTCAAGAGAGTTAACCACACAGATTAACTAAAGAAGAAGAGAACAATTCACTACCAAGAACACAAAGCAAGGCAAAGAAGTCACAAAGACGAGGTGAAGTCGGCTTCTCCAAGGCACAAAGAACGGCTATTGTTTTCTCCTTGTTAGACAATTAAATGGGTAAGTATATATAGAATGGGATGGGCTTTTAGGTCATGGTCTATGTTAGGCCCAATAGCAAATAGAATGGTGGGCTATCAACTGGTAAGAGCCATCCTAATTCGGGTTGGGCCATGAGCAACCATAATTAAATTAGGTTGCTTCGAATGACCCAAGTGGGTTACGTGGATAGTTCCAGTAATTGTGGCGTCGATATATATTCAGTTAATTGGCCAATGCCGACTGGATAAAAAACAAACGAGACTTTCATCATCGCCTAGGGAGGTCGTTTGACAACAAATTGTCTAACAAACTTATTTTAGAAAAACCATTTAGTGGAAGTCGCAACATAGGAGCATGAAGATACTATACGTGCCAATGCCCTATTTATCTGCAATGTTCCAATTTCGAGGACGAAATTTATTTTAAGGGGTAGGATTTTGTAACACCACGTGCTTTATTCGCGTAATTATCATCTCTATGCCAATTATACCTAATTATATGCCATTAGATTAAAAATAAGGATTTTGCCCATATATACAACTATTGCAATCTGGGATTGACGTCCACTTTGAAGCTGCAGCTGGATCAAGTTTGAATCCTCAAGGTATCCACAATTTTGATTTTTGCTTGGCAATCATTAGTCAACTTATGAATCATTATAATGGGCAAATTGAAGGTTTGTTGAATTAGGGAATAAACTATGTTTTGAATCCCAATATGCACGCACATACAAATTAAATTTCCATGGTAATAGAATTTAATTCATAGCACCCGCTTAGTTTTAATTTGGACTTTGAGGGTTAAAGCCTAGTTTATTCTTTTGATTTTTTTGTAGCTCTTGATTTCTAGAACGATATATGATCTAAGTTTATTTTATCTCCTAAATTCTTCATATCTCATATTTTGGCTTTGTATTGAATCTTGCCTAACATAATTGATTTTTGCATGTATTTAATGTCTACTGCCATCATTTTTATGAATCAAATTAGTCTAAATTGAATGAAGTTATGGCAACTCATGGTCTTCACTTTTCTTCAGGTCTCTCTATTCTAGTATTTTAAGAGCATTAATTTAAGTAGAGAAATAAATTATTTTATCATTAGGAATTTAACCAAACAAGAACCGAGTGAGGCAAAACTGATTTGTTTCAATAGTAGATTCGCTTTTAGTTCTTATAATTCTTTACATAACAATAAATAAATTTAAATTAGTAAAACAATGGTCTAGACTTGAGTAATATCTAATAATATTGTTGATTTTTTTTTAAATAAATAGTTTGTACTAGGATTTTTGGTACGTTGACTTCGTGGGCGACTTGCTACACTCCACTCACCATTCAAAATTTAACTTCTACAGATTTCATGTAAGTGAACATCCCCTCATTTTCATGTGTATATATAAACGTGTTACTTAAGTTGTCATTATGTAAACATGATATTTGATCATTACTTTTTATGCCATAAATGCTTGTCATGACATATTTATGCATGTCAATGTATTCATAAGAATACATGAAGTTTTAAGAAATAAAAAAAAAAAAGTTTCCAAATGTCAATGAGTCAAGGTTTTTTTTTAAAGATATGTATTCTGAATATTTTATTATGATGTCCATGTCTATGCCATAAAAATTGTGAGTGGGAAATGGGGCGTGGAGGATCGGCACACCCAACCAATGTTCAATGATAATATTAATGTTAATGTTAACCGATTTGCGGTACTATCGTTAGGACTCGATCGGGTTCCAAATAATAATTGCCCACTACATTCTGATTGGCTAGGCTATACACCAAGTGAGCTCGCATTGTTAATGTTAAGTTTTTAAAAAAAATGAAAGAGAGGAGATACATAATGAGAAATGCCTTTTATTTTAAAGTAAGTCGTATGCATGTCGTATGCATGAGTTTGCTTATTGATCGTTAGCTCATCAAGCTCATCCCACGATATCTCTATCCATTTTTAGATGATGAAGGCAAGATGATGCGAGGTGACGACTTTTGATAACACGGACTCAGTACTATTATATTTAAACGTTGAGTTCATTTTAGTAATTAAAGTTAAAATTTGATTTACTTGTCTATATTTTGTTGACCACAAATTATTTTAAAAAATAAGTCATTGATATTTATTATGTGAAAGAAAAATTTTAATAGCTTCTGCATTTATGATTTTAAGAGATTATTAAATGATAATACTTCCAGATCAGGTATCTAGATTTTGGGACGTTACAACATATGAGGATGGACGACATAACTCTTACCCATTATGGGCAATAGATCAATTCTAGAACATAATTTTCGTCATCGTTGCAGGATCCATGTTTGACTCTGTTTCTTGTTAATTAAATCAACTACTCAAGAAAATTCAACTAAAGCTAATGATTAAGACACCATTTGACATTTTTAAGTCTCGTAAGGTACAAATTTCTTTTATGTTGAATTTTTTTATTTAGGTGTTTTAGCTTGTCTAAAAAGAATAAAATAAAAAACAACAAAAATATACATTTTTGCGTTTATCATTTTCATAGAAAAAAAATAATTAAAAAATGTCATGGCATGAGGAGGACCAATATGGAAGAAAGAATGAAGAAAAAGGCGAAAAAAGAATATTTATCCTGGACAACCTTGCCCAGTTATTGACCGCCCAACCCTCAAAAGCATTAAGAGAAACAAAAAAATTGTACTGGAGGGCAACGAATCTTGGGGGTATTTTAAAAGCCCATGGCCGTCCAAAAAGTGGGGACAGGCATTACAACACAAAGAAAACCCTAGAATACATCAAGAAGAAGGATTTTGGGTCAAAGATTTGAAGAAGAACTACAAGAATTCTCCGATTTGAAGCAAGATTGTGATTTTGGTGATGTCTTATTTCACTTTAATTTTGTATTTTCTTATTTTCTCCATGTTAGGCTAGATCTATTGGTGCTAGGAGATTGATGAACTTTGCTATGTAAACTTTGGATTTTAGTTTTATAATTATTGACAATCAAAACATGTTTTGAGGTTTGAATGACTTTTATTCACTTATTTTGTTTCCACAATTATTATGCATGTGATTGTGTGAGTGTGGTGGTCTATTTCATGCATTCGAGAGAAGAGGAATAGACTTGACGTGGTAATAGTAATCGTACGATCCGATAGGAGGATAGAGATATATCCCTATGCTTTGCATAAATCTTTAAGTGATCATAAAAATGCATGCATTCTTGTGAATTTATATTCGTCATAGTGATATAGTCTGGTGGTTTACATGAATAGGTCCAGAAATTCTCGAGAGAAATTGTTGAATAGGTTATGATCATTGATTTTTCAAATTATTAAGTATGTTGTCGATGTTGTAGAACTAGATTCCAAGGTGACCATTGCATGGGAATTCGTGATCCTAGTACTCATTTGTTATTCTTAAGAAAAATCCAAATTGCATTCGAACATTTAATTGCATTTAGTTGAGTTGCATAGTTTAGTTTAGTTACAAATCCTCACAATCATCTTAAATTCTATAGATTCGATTAAGGTTTCAGTAACTAGAATGAAATTAATTCAATTCATGTGGGAACGATATTCGGAATTCTAAACTCTAATTTATGACTTGTTACGAACCGTACACTTGCGGTGATTTAAAACGAACAAATATTTTCGTGAACAAGTTTTTGGCGCCGTTGCCGGGGATTAAATTTAGTATAATTTTATTTATCTTGACACTAATTCGAACTTTTCTTTTCTTTAATTTTTTTATTGCTTTCATTTTTTGCTAACCCCTACTATTAATCTATCTCGTGTTTGTACTCTCTCTATACTTTTTCAGGTAATTGCATGATTCTAACATGGTAAGGCAATGAAATTTTTGCAATGGATAATCTCTACATACATTATGAAGATACATTTGGAGGATACTCGAGTTGTAATAATTGATACGCGATGCATTGTACTAGGCAATGTTTGTTCTTGTACTCTGGTTTTCACACGCCGAAACTTTTGAGGTTTAGAGAATATTTAAGGTGTCGGAAGCAAGAAATTGACAAAAATGATGAAGGGTACATTCTTGTTGGAGATTTTGTAGCTTACAATTGGGATAAGGACATCAAACTTGTAGGAGATGGTCCTCCTCTATTAGAAGACAAGGTAATTGCAAAGTACTTCGAAAAATTGGTCAAGTTGGATGAAAGCAAGATGTTTTTGGGAGATTGCATGTACTGGGAAGAATTTCAACATTGGGGGTACAATCCACTTGAAGGGGTCATCGGGACCGACTTCTCATTGCCCATGGATTTAGATTGCGAACCAATCATTTCACATGATGAGAGTTCAACAATTGAAGAAGAGCAAAAATGAGTGAAAATTTAATCACACTGGAGCTAAACGAGAATGGGGCGATCAATGAGGAGGAAATCCACTCACATTTTTCTGACTTTATTGATTGTCCAAAAATCGATTTTGTGATTAAGCCTAACGAGGAGATACAAATCTACATAGTTGAAGTTGAATTAGATGCATTAGACAAGTCCTATTATGTTGAAAATGGCAAGGAAGATGTGTGGATATCAAATGAAAAGTGGATCAAAGCCAAAAGAAGAAAAATTGACAATGCATCAAAAGCCTTCTTTAGGTGCCCATGATCAGCCGTCATATAGTCGAGCTATAGACTATAAACTTAGCGCTGGTTGGGAGGCAACCCAACAATTCTTCCTTTTTTTATCTATCTTATATTATGCATTAGATTAGGAATTTTTTTTGAGTTTTTTTTATAATTTTTTTTTTAATATTGGTTATTCATCGTCTTTACAGGACACATAGAGTTTATGCATGGTCTACACTTCTTTTATTCCATCATCTTCAAATTCACATCTACATTAGTCAGGGAAGTATCCCTAACCCATTGTTCTTTATCTTTTGTGAAATTGTCCTTAGCGTTATGTGTTGTTAAGTTACATTTTGCCATTCTTTAAACATTGAGAACAATGTTCTATATAAGTTTGGAGATGGGAATATTTCATTCATCATGTTAATGCAGTGTTTGTGTGATTGTGTAAAAAAAAATTTGTGCAATTTTCTATTAGTTACTTTCAATTTTTAGTTGTTTATTTTTGAGCATTAATTTAGAATTTTGTGTGTTTGTGTGGATTTGATAACTTTACCAACCATGATGTGAATATTAGACTAAATATGAACTGTGAATGGTGAAATTAGCGCACTATTAGATTAGTCAAAGCTTGTTTATGTTAAACTTGACATTTTTATTGCACAATAATCATGTAACATATTTGGTTGGTAATTTGGTTCATTATTTAGAAATAGTTGAACATAGTGAACAAACCCAAATAACCTCTTTTGTACTAAACCATGTCCAATTTTTAGAATAGTTTGAGGTAGTTGAACTGTTGTACGGGAACATTGAGATGAGTAGAGGTTCCGTGCATGATATTTCTTATGTGGATTATCTTAAGCCAATGAGATGAAGACGATGTGAAAGTTTTAAGTTAGATGTTAGTTATAGAAACTGGATGTCTAAAAGAAAATGGACATTTCACTAATCTTTGAGTAAATAAAAATATCTTTTCGAGCTTGTATAACTCAAGTGATTAAGCTTGAGTTATAATTAGTATGAGTTCTCAACACATACACGTCAAGTTATGTATGTAACATGTGGAGATTGATTTGATTTTGCACTGTTATAGTTGTTCATTTTGTTTAGTACTGAATCCAATCCTGAGATACAACATGTTGTTGAACCATGTTTTATGTGGAATTAAGTTTTAGTTTTGTTCGAGGACGAACAAAAGTTTTAGTTTGGGGGTGTTTGATAAGTGCATTTTTGTGCACTTAGTCGAGGCCATATTATTGAACTTTTGTGTCGTTTTATTATTACATTTTACTTAACTTAGGTTATTTTCATCTTCTTTCAGTTTTGGATCTGTTTCTAAGTAATTGGAAAAGAAAGAAGGATAAATCGACTAATTGATGGAAGTTTGGGGACTAATATGCATTTGGGTAAAAGTTGAAGTACTAAAATTGAAGTAATTTGATGTGAGTGACCAATATGGAAGAAAGAATGAACAAAGAGCGGAAAAGAAAAATGGCGAAAGTTTAGCATGAGCAACCTCCCAAGGTTGCCTAGTTATTTTGGTTGGGCGGCCGCCCAACTTCAAAATCATCAATTGAAGCCAAAAATTAAGCCTGGGCGGCTGCCCCATTTTATACTGGGCGGGCGCCCAAGCCATTTCGGCGGAGAAAATTCTAGTTTCCTTATTTCAATAGAACTCTTATGGAAACGAATCTTAGGATGCCATTTAAAACCCTAAGGCAGTCCAAAAGTAGGGGGAGTTTTTATCAAGATTTTTAGAGAGAAAAATGGCAAGAACACGAAGACTCAATTGAAGATTAATCGGGGTGATGTCGTTCTTCATCTATGAAAAACACAAGATTCGACCCAACTACACCTAGAAGGGGTGATTAGGTGTAAATGTGGAATTATCAATTTAATTAACAAGCAACAAGTCACAAGTTAATTATGTTTAGATGATTATTCATACAATTCAATTTAGTCTATCTTTGAATACCGCAGTTAAATCAAATCAATAAAAAAAACAGTAAACAACACCAAAATTGTTCACAGAGAAACCCAACATGGGAAAAACTCCAGGCGCTTTGCCAGTCAAAGATCCACTATAAACTGTCAATTAACTTACAGACCACCAGCAAAGTTGACAACACAAGCTTTCTGATCTCTTGTCTGAAGTGCGAAGCAACCCTCCTGGAATATGCACACGAACACCAATCTCGGCTCTTCTTTGTAAAGCAGTTCTCTTAGAATGAGCACACGAACTCTAATCTTGACTCTTTACACAGTTTATCTCCTGTAGATCTTCCCAAAGAACTCTTTGTTCTTCAGTTCTTCCTTGATCTTTAATGCAGCACAGTTGACGAAACAGTCTTGCAGTAGATTCAAGTGAAGAAAGCAATTCAGTGTTTGATTTGGCTTTTTGATGTTTTCACAATGAATGACGCATGAACAATGGAGGATTTGAACTTTTGATATGATGAAGCACGAATTCTCTCAAGAATGTAATGTGTTCAACCTTTCTACAGCAGAAGACGCGGCGCCAGTATTTATGTGTTGGACAAAACATGTTGTATGGGCCAAGTAAAATTCTCGGAAAAGGAAAATTATGTCTGGCCGTAAAAACGTCGCTTGAGCGAGAAGGATACTTCTCTCGAGCGAAGGGTCTATCGCTCCAGCGACAGTAGGGCGAAGGTCGAACGAGGCAGTCTCTAATTCCTCTACTCGAGCAGCACTCCGACGAGCAGCTAGTGAAAAATCGACATGATTCCTTCTTGTTCCAAACATTGAACCCCGAACCCTACGCTATCCTACCAATTATGAAACTTTACAATTCAGTCCCTAAACTTTTTTAATTGTTCAAGTTGGTCATTTTGTTCACAGAATCGCCAATACAAAATATAAAACTAACAATCTGATTTTCTTCTTTCCACCATGTTAGGCTAGATTAATTTGTGTTAGGGAACGATGAACTTTGTATTATGATTTTTAATTATTAGTTTTACATTCTTGACATCAAAAACATGTTTTAGAATATTTGAATGATTTATATGATCTTATTTTCTTCATGATTATAGTGCACGATAATTGTATGAGTTTGGTGATTTATTTCATGCATTCGAGAGAAGGGAAATAAATTCGACATATATAAATCATCATAGGGTCCGATAGTGGATAAAAATATATCGCTATGCCTTGTGTAAATCTTTAAGTGTTTATAAAAATTCATGCAATCTCGTATGTTCGCATCCATCATAGAAATATAGTTGAGTCATATATGAGAATATGTTTAACATTGCTCGAGATAGATTGTTGGATAATTTAGGAACATTGATTTCTCAATATTGCAATCGTGTGTCAAGGTGTAAAACTAGTGTTCAAAAAGATTATTATTTAGGAATTCGCGATCCTAGCACATTCATCACATATTAGAAAACACCTCAAATAATATTCATATCCAATTTGCATTTAGTTAATGAATTCATTCATACTTGCATATTTTTCATTAATTCATTTATAATTTCATCAACACAAACACTTTCCTTTATTTGTTTCGGTTAAGATCAAAATAATTAGAATTAAAACTAATCAATCATTGTGAGAACGATATTCGGACTCAAAAAGTCCACTTTATTACTTGTAACGAACCGTACACTTACGGTGGTTGTAATTCGAAATATATTTTCGTGAACATGCATGACTATCAAAAGTTATGAGTCCAACTGTTGAAAAATGGATAAAAAAAAGAGAGAGACTTATTCGACATCTTTTATCTTTTAAAGAACTCCTATCTTTATTTGAATAAAATTGAGGATTTGCTCTCACAAATGGTTTAATCACTTGCCGTTTTCATGCTCACATTTCTTAATGCACTTGTCACAATATTCCTATCTGATGAGCTATTAAAACATTTCGATATAGACATCTAAGTAAAACTCATCTGACAAGTGGATTAATCACTTGCTCTTTTCATGCTCAAATTTCTAAATGCACTTATTACAATATTGCTCTATGAAGATCTATTAAAACATTTCGATATAGACATCCAAGGAAGATTCATCTAGAGAATATCTTCATATTCATAGAAACAATTATGACTCTTATATTGAACGAAAACGACAATTTCTCTCTTTACTTGATTACCCTTCTTTTCAATAGTATGAAAAAAGGAAAAATAAGGAGATTTTCCCTACTTCAATAAATGTGTTAAAAATCTTTTTTTAGAAAAGTGTACTGACATAATCAAACTTTATTTGATGGAATCTATAAAAAAAAAATTAGGGTTTGTTTTGATGATTATTGTACAGTTATTTCCCCCCTTTACATAGGGGATGAGTGTTTTGAATATTATATTGTATTCTCTATCATGATCACACTTGCAGTCGATACACCTAATACTGGCATAGTTGGAAAATAATCCATAGCATTGCCATTGAAGTCAAACATATATGTAAACTTTGAACAGTTAACTGAATTAGAAGAAGTAACAAACAAATTACAGTGGACAGAAAATAAAATATTGCAGTTGGCAGAAAATAAAATTGGCTTCTTTGAAGCTGGGGTCTGTGTCCAACACAGTGTCCCTAAAGTAATATTCACCCCCTCACCGAAGTAATGCGAGGGCTTGCTTCCCAGGATACAGCAGCATGAACTGCAGTTTGTACAGTCGAACTGAACGAGTGTACCGGAACGGAATCACCAAGTGACTGGAAGACGACAGGAATTTGAACAGGAAGCAGAAAGATTTCGTGGTTGTTGTGGTGTGTCTTAACTGAAGAGATTATTCAGTATATATAGGAAATGAGGAGTCTTTGCCTTTTAATGCAGCCATAACTCTGCCATTTGAATTCTCACGTTTTGGAGTTACAAAATAAATGAAAACAGTTTTCAGGATATGTTTTAAATGGAAAAACCATAAAAGAAAATTTCCAAAATGTGGCTTGCACTTCTGGCCAATTTTTTACTCATTCGGTCCGACATTCGTGTACTTAGGTCACGCCCGCACACATGTTCAAGGCTCGAATGCCAAGTCGGTCCAAGATTTGCACCCCTCCCCTGTGGGCCCGTAAACCATAGAGGAGTCTCTATGCAACAAATGGTTACACCTAACAAATTGTTAACCATATATAAATTGGTCCAAAAACTTATTCTTATCCTATGTGGGATAACTATTTAAGTTTTCCCACTTGCCACTTTCTTTTTTTTTTCCAATGTGGGATGGTACTATTTATAGTCCCCATATATTCTCACTTTTCCATTTCTAACCAATGTGGGATTGTTAATCCCTTTTAAGGCTCCTCTTCAAATTCCAACTTTCAATCAATGTATGATTAATTTCATATACACAAGTGAAAATCCATTTGCCAAATAATATATTTTTCAACAATCTCCCATATGAATGGAAATTAATAGAGACACGGAATACTTGTTGACAAAGTTCCACAGTTGAAACCTGCATAGGATAGGTAGGTGTTACCCTTTGAACCTCCCCTTATGAAAATACATTTACTTTACTAGCTGATCAGTAGACATGATGTCTTTGAACTGTTCTGCATTTTGTGTAAACGATGATGTACCTCACACAGGATTCTTCCTAACACAATTCAGTTATCATGGTTATGTTCGTTTGTGGCCATGAACATATGCCTAGTTCAGTGAGAGTTATTAAGAATTGAGCCTCACAATTCTCTTTGAAGCGGCCCCACTTCTCTCTTACATAGGTGATTTCTCAATTAAGAGTAACCCGCATTACTCCGCTCGAATTTTTGACGCATAAGAATCATTAAAAGCCTTATTGCTTATCCTTTTCCCACGGGCATCACTGTTATTACAGGAATGGACCGGAGATAACCCCCACAGTGATATAGTTAAGTATTTGCAATTAGGTTTTCTCATTGAACCTAGATCTTGGGATCTCCAGTCAACTATGTTGAGTTTCTACTACAATAACTTATT
This sequence comes from Fraxinus excelsior, assembly GCA_019097785.1. Classification (NCBI taxonomy): domain Eukaryota; kingdom Viridiplantae; phylum Streptophyta; class Magnoliopsida; order Lamiales; family Oleaceae; genus Fraxinus; species Fraxinus excelsior. The sequence continues at coordinate 12,806,889 of CM032644.1, forward strand.
CTTTTAGAGGCTTAAGTCCCATTTCTCTTAATGACTTTGCAACTAACTCTCTATTTAACCCTTTGGTTAGCGGATCCGCAATGTTATCTTTAGACTTTACATAGTCAATAGAGATAACTCCAGTTGAGAGTAACTGTCTTATGGTATTATGTCTACGACGTATGTGTCTAGACTTACCATTGTACATGTTTCTTTGTGCCCTTCCAATCGCAGATTGACTATTACAATGTATGCAAATTGCTGGCACAAGTTTTGACCATCTTGGAATATCCTCTAAGAAATTGCGTAGCCATTCAGCCTCTTCACCACATTTATCTAAAGCTATAAACTCAGATTCCATGGTAGACCTCGCAATAACTGTTTGTTTAGAAGATTTCCATGATATGGCTGCACCTCCCAAAGAGAACACAAATCCACTAGTAGACTTTGAGTCTTTAATATCAGATATCCAATTCGCATCAGTATATACTGTAGGATATCTGGTATAGTGCAGTCCATAATTACGAGTATATCTCAAGTATCTTAGTACTCTTACTATTCCTTTCCAATGGTCAGACCCTGGATTACTAGGATATCTACTCAGCTTACTAACTGCGTAAACGATATCTGGTCTTGTACAACTCATTAGGTACATAAGACTTCCGATTATTCTAGAATACTCTACTTGAGAAATACCATTGCCTCTATTTTTTGATAGATGTTGACTTGTATCTATCGTTGTTCTAGCCACGCCAATATCATCATTATTGAATTTTTCCAAAATTTTGTCCACATAATGTGACTGACTTAGAACGAGTCCATCTGATGTTCTTGAAATTTTAACTCCAAGAATCACATCAGCTAAACCCATATCCTTCATGTCGAATCTTGAATTCAACATATTTTTAGTAGATTTAAGCATGTTATCGTTGCTACCAACGATGAGCATGTCGTCAACATAAAGACATAAAATAACATAACCATTTCCTATGTTTTTTTATGTAAACGCATTTGTTACATTCATTGATTTTAAATCTACTTTCCATCATGGCATTGTCAAATTTTTCATGTCACTGTTTTGGTGCTTGTTTTAAGCCATATAATGACTTTACCAATTTACATACCTTGTTTTCTTGTCCTGGTGCAGAAAACCACTCAGGTTGTTCCATGTAAATTTCTTCTTCTAAATCTCCATTTAGAAAAGCAGTTTTGACATCCATTTGATGTACTTCGAGATTGTACAAAGATGCAATTGCTAATATCATTCGAATAGAAGTTATTCTCGTTACCGGAGAATAAGTGTCAAAGTAGTCAATGCCTTCTCGTTGCCTATAACATTTAATTACAAGTCTGGCCTTGTACTTATCAATAGTTCCATATGCTTTCGCCCCTGTTTGAAACCCATTTTTAGAATAATAGAAATTTTGGAATAGTGATTGATGTGAGAATGTGTGGTGGAAAAGTGATGAAAAGTTTTTGATTTGTGTGTAATATTATTTTATTGGAAGAATGTGTGGTTGAAATGAAGAATGAGAATGAGAAAGAGAAAGAGAAAGAGAAAGAGAAAGAGAAATTAATGGGTGTCAAACGGGGGCTTCATTTTCCTTTTGAAAATCCATTTGTAGCCTAGTGGTTTGCTTCCCGGGGGAAGATCAACCAGCTCCCATGTACGGTTTTGCAGAATAGAATCTATTTCACTTTTAATGGCTTCTTTCCATTGAGGATCTTCTGAAGAGTTTATAGCTTCTTTGAAGCTTTGAGGTTCAGTTTCTAGCATATAAGTCAGAAAATCAGGACCATAAGATTTTTCTGTCCTTTTTCGTTTGCTACATCTTGGTTCAACCTCAACTTTCTCTTTTACTTTTTTTTTATCTTGACTATTCTCAATCATAGTCTCATATGTCCGTTTAGAAGAGCTTGCTTCTTCTTTGGACTTACATGGAAATACATGTTCAAAGAATGAAGCATTTCTCGATTTCATTATCGTGTTTTTGTGTATATCGAAAATTTTAGAATCAAACACAAGAAACCGATAAGCACTACTGTTATGTGTATATCCGATAAATATACAATCAACAGTTTTTGGTCCTATTTTCACCTTATTTGGTGTAGGTACAGCCACTTTGGCAAGACACCCCCACACTCGTAAGTATTTGTAAGAAGGCTTCTTTCCTAACTCGTAAATGCTCTTTTCTTCTTTCTTTCGGGGTAACCTTATTTAAAAGGTAATTAGCTGATAACACAACTTCCCCCCACATGTTCTGAGGTAACCCGTAACTTAATAACATTGCATTCATCATTTCTTTCAATATTCTATTTTTCCGTTCAGCAACACCATTTTGTTGTGGTGAATAAGATGCTATTGTTTCATGTTTAATTCCGTGTTGTGCACAGAATTCAGCAAATGGTGATTCATATTCACCACCTCTATCACTTCTTAACACTTTGATCTTTTTGTTGAATTGATTCTCAATTTCATTTTTATAGAGAACAAATTTCTCTATAACTTCATCTTTACTTTTAACCAAATACACAAAATAATATTTTGTGCTGTCGTCAATAAAAGTAACAAAATATTTGTTGCCTCACCTTGTTTGTACAGATTTTAAATCACATATATCGGTGTGAATTAAATCAAGAGATTCAGTTTTTCTTTCAACAGATTGAAATGATGACCTTGTCAATTTTGCTTCAACACAAGTTTCACACTTATGTTTATTATCAATTTGGAATGTAGGTATGCAATTTAAGTTAATTAGTCTACGCAAAGTATCGTAATTAACATGTCCTAGTCGACCATGCCACAAATTGGAAGACTCAAGCAAGTAAACAAAAGAGTTATTCATTTTATTAATTTTTGGCTTAATAGCCATTACATTGAACTTAAAAAGCCCATAACTTACATAACCCTTTCCTACAAACATTCCAAATTTAGACAAAATAACTTTGTCTGACTCAAACACCATACGGAAGCCATGCTTGTTCAATAGCGAGCCGGAAACCAAATTCTTGCGAATCTCCGGCACATAAAGCACGTTGTTTAGAGTTAGCTCTTTCCCAGAAGTCATCTTTAGAACCACCTTTCCATGGCCCTTGATTTCGGAGGTCGTTGAATTTCCCATATACAGTTTCTTCTCATCCGCTGCTTCAAACCCATTAAACATCTCCTTATCGTAGCAAACATGTCGGGTGGCGCCGGTGTCTATCCACCATTCTCTCGGATTTGAACCCACCAGGTTCACTTCATAAATGACAGCTGCAAGGTTGATGTCAGATACATCTTCAACCATATTTGCTTCTTTTTTCTTCTTCGGCAAACGGCACTCCGTAGACTTGTGACCAATCTTGTCACAATTGAAGCATTTCTCTTGAAACTTCTTCTTGGAAATTCCACATTTTGGCCCCAAATTGGGCCTTTTGCCACCAGATGGCCCAAACTTGTTCTTATTGGTCTTGGATCTTTGGTCATGCTCCACAACATTAGCTTTAGCCACAACCGGATTGAACCCTCTTTCAGAACTTTTGTTGTCTTCTTCAATTCGAAGTCTAACAATTAGTTCCTCAACGTTCATTTCCTTTCGCTTGTGTTTTAAGTAGTTTTTGAAATCCTTCCATGCAGGAGGTAGCTTTTCAATTATGCAAGCCACTTGGAAGGATTCACTCACAACCATTCCCTCGGAATGAATTTCATGCAAGATCACTTGTAATTCTTGTACTCGACTGATTATAGATTTGGAGTCTACCATTTTGTATTCCAAAAAGCGGCCAAATATGGTTGAAGAAACTTCTTGGCTCCGACATCTTCGGTTTTGTACTTTTTGTCCAAAGACTCCTATAATTTCTTGGCCATTTTCATTGTGCAGTATACATTGTACAATGAATCAGCTAAAATGTTCATCACATAATTTCGGCACAGGAAATCAGAATGCTTCTAAGCATCCACTGCACTGATTGCACCCTCTTGGAGCACTGGAGCATTTTTAGTCAAGAATCTCGCAAGATTCAAGGTCGTGAGGTAAAACAGCATTTTTTGTTGCCACCTCTTGAAATTCGAACCATTGAACTTCTCCGACTTTTCCCCGTGATTAACCGAGACTATCACAGTTGGACCAGTAGCCAAACTTGGCATGGGAGCCACAGTCTTAGTCCCACTTGGACCAGCAGCTAGACTTGGCATATTAGCCACAGTCTGTGTTACTGGAGCCACCACTTGAGCCACATCAGAACCTGGCATAGCCACAGCCTGAGGCACAGTTTCGTTTGCAGATCCCACAACGTTATTGGTAGGTGTATTTTCCATTTTCTGAAACACAATCAGAATATCAGTACGAAAATATTGCTTTAAGATTGTATATAAACTTTGAACAGTTAACTGAATTAGAAGAAGTAACAAACAAATTGCAGTGGACAGAAAATAAAATATTGCAGTTGGCAGAAAATAAAATTGGCGTCTTTGAAACCGGGGCCTGTGTCCAACACAGTGTCCTTAAAGCAATATGCGCCCCCTCACCGAAGTAATGCGAGCACTTGCTTCCCAGGATACAGTAGTGTGAACTGCAGTTTGTACAGTCGAACTGAACAAGTGTGCCGGAACGGAATTACCAAATGACTGGAAGACGACAGGAATTTGAACAGGAAGCAGAAAGATTTCGTGGTTGTTGTGGTGTGTCTTAACTGAAGAGATTATTCAGTATATATAGGAAATGAGGAGTCTTTGCCTTTTAATGCAGCCATAACTCTGCCATTTGAATTCTCACGTTTTGGAGTTACAAAATAAATGAAAACAGTTTTCAGGATATGTTTTAAATGGAAAAACCATAAAAGAAAATTTCCAAAATGTGGCTTGCACTTCTGGCCAATTTTTTACTCATTCGGTCCGACATTCGTGTACTTAGGTCACGCCCGCACACATGTTCAAGGCTCGAATGCCAAGTCGGTCCAAGATTTGCACCCCTCCCCTGTGGGCCCGTAAACCATAGAGGAGTCTCTATGCAACAAATGGTTACACCTAACAAATTGTTAACCATATATAAATTGGTCCAAAAACTTATTCTTATCCTATGTGGGATAACTATTTAAATCTTCTCACTTGCCACTTTTTTTTTTCCAATGTGGGATGGTACTATTTATAGTCCCCATATATTCTCACTTTTCCATTTCTAACCAATGTGGAATTGTTAATCCCTTTTAATGCTCCTTTTCAAATCCCAACTTTCAATCAATGTGGGATTAATTTCACATACACAAGTGAAAATCCATTTGCCAAATAATATATTTTCCAACAAAATATTCCATGTTTCATTGACATCGTACCAAAATTGAGTAGGAGTCTTTTGTATGACTTTCATGCTGACTTTACTTTGGTGTTACCTCATCTGCTGATACTCACTAGGTTGCCATGTTATTTTTCAAGGTCATTGTTCAATTGCATACTTTTCTTGTCGATATTCGATTTTTGCCTACTAATTATTGGCATATTTATTTAGTTCCTCCTTTTGTTGTCGATACTCCTAAAATTTTATGCCATAAAGTTGAAATTTTTGAACTTACTTTTGATGAGCAATATAACTTGGTGGACTCTGATTATAATTAATGTGCTTTATTGCGTCTCTTTGATCCAATTTTCTAAACACGTTTAGAAAAGAGTTTTGAATCACTTTATTAGGAGTTCTTTTGGTTTTTGATTATTTGCTTTATAAATAGAGGATGTATTTCATTGTAATATTAATCCTTGATTACATGAATAATAATTGATTTCCTTTACCTTCAATTATTCTCTTCTTGGACCCTCTTTCTATCCTTGTTCATTATCGAATTAGTACGCTGCTGTATCACAATGTGAGGTCATAGACCTCTTCTATTTTGTGGGTTTAATTTATTTTAAGTTATTTGTTTACTATTAGGTGAGAATATTTTCAATCTGTATACTCATTATATTCTTTGATAGTGTGGGTGTGGCATAGGTCTGGCTTGGTATAAATTTCAAACGAAATAAATGATATGGGAAAACTGATGTTAATATCAGTACACCTTATGTTACCTTGTTACATCCCTATAAAGAGAATGCTTCATCAAAATCTATGATTTTCGATAACCCGTGTCTCGAAGGATGTTTGAGAATTAAAAAAAACAAAATCTTCAGAGGCACTTGCTTTGATCATTTTCTCTATGCACCGAATCACCACCTTATCCATCAAGTACCGAACCCAAAAGAAATGTGGTTTAGCATTTTCTTTTAAAATTTTCCAAGGATTTTGGTATCGTTAGTGGACTAAGCGTTCAGGTGGCGATAAACGGATGAAGTATGACCTAAGATATCGCAGGATCAACAAGAGTTTGCTTCTTTTTTTTTTTTTTTAAAACTATCTAATGACAAAATATCACATGGCATCCTATCAAGAAAGTTGTCAAGAAATAGGTATAGCAAACATGGTTGACCGAAGGGATTTTGCCATTTGTATAACTCTTTCTACCACATTTGTTGACACAAAGTGTGTTGCAAAATAAACTATTGGATGAAAAAACAGTTTTTTTTAAATCAATGACAGTATGCCATATGGCATTCTGTCAAGGCAGATGTACACTGATCATATTTGGCTGAAGGATTTGCCAATTTATACATCAATTTTTACCACCTTTGTTGACGGAAAGTGTGGCGAAAAAACATTTTTTTTTTTCAAACACGGGACGTCATGTTTGTCAAGGAATCTGTACAACATAAGATGTGATGCTATGCAATGGGAGATGAAGGCAAAACTGCATGTTAACCACCTTTGACCATTGAATATGAACATTCATTTTTCTGCTCCCCGGATTCTTCATTTATGATAATTCTTCAATTTTTGAAGTCGAACAGTAATATGCTGGGGTTTGTTTTAAATTTCCAGTATTTTCCATTTTTGAAACACATAAAGGTATATGTAATTATCCCTAGAATTTATTGGAAAAACTAGTAAACTGAACAAACTTAAATTTATTTCTTACAAAAGCATGGCAAAGTATTTCATCTTTTGGGTCTATGGGAAACCCCCATTGGTCCGGGACGAGAGAGCCTTAGAAATATCTCTGATGGTATTCGGGGTGGTCCTGCAGCAACCTCCAACAAGAGAAGCCCCAGCTTCACACCATTTGCCCACGTACGACACAAAATCTACATCTGAAACTCCACTCGATGGCTACAAGAGCGAAATCATCGTTGATTGTGAAGATAGTGTAAATTTCATTTCTTCGTTGCAACAAATTTTTAGGCAAAAGTGAATGTTCAAAGTTATATAATTTTCTATATAATCAAACAGAACATTATGTTTATGGCCCTGAAATGCACCAAAAATAAAATTGAGGATCCTGACATCTCTGATAAGAAAGAAAAAGCATAAGAAGTTTATCATAGAAACAACTAAAGATTCAATCTTAGTCGACTCACCAGCCACTCCTTTCTATCAGCATCGTAAGTCTCACCACTGTTTGGATATATGAGGATTGGCTTAGTAGTTACCTGCAGAAAGTGTACCATGAAAGCATAAGTTATAGAAATGGTAGTTTTGTTAAACTTAATGATCATCAAAGTACTCATAATATGTACCCTTCCAATTGACTGGATAAGTCCTTGAATGTATCGTGGTGGGGTACAATTGATTCCAACTCCGATGACTTGATCACACAAATGAGCTATTAAGGCACAATCTGCAATGGGATCCCCACTGACGACATTGGTTCCATCCTTGGAATTAAATGAAAACCAAGCTGGAATGTTAATGACCTCTTCCTCAAGAAGCTCAGCATATGCCTACATCACATTGGAGTACTAAAAAAGGTCACAAATCAATAGTTTACAACTACTGATTTCAACATTCTTAGTATATGAAAATCCACCTAATTCCACTATTCTTAGAACCCACGATTTGCATTAGTGACACAATGCATATGTGCAAGCATTTATGAACAGAATTTAGGCCTAAGCAATATTAAACCTTGTGAGGCCGCAAAACAACATTCACAGTCCATCCCTCTCGAAAAACACAAGCTTGTAGTTGGGGCGGTTTAGCATGGTATCAGAATAGGCAGAAATCTCGAACTCATAAAACAAGAAAACAATAATACTTAAAAGGGGTACGAAAAAGACCAATGTGATTAACAAAATGATTGAGATACATTTCAAAGCACCGCTAAATTTTGTCAATGATCCTAATAATGAAAGATTAAGGGCCTATGAAAAATCTGGTTAACATCAGCAACAAAAATACCTTAGCTTCCAGTTTACTCGGAATAGTCTCAAATGCAATCAAATCAGCACCAGATTCAGCTAATACTTGGACCCTTCTCCGGTGAAAATCTTTAAGAGTCTCCAAACTGACGTTTTTTCCATAAACTCCACTGTAAAAGTAAAATTATAATAATAGTTAAAGCTTCTAAAAGACTGCAACTAGTCATTTGTGATTCAAGACCCATTAGATTGCCTTATGGCAAAGAATTATTCATTTAACAAACCTATATTCAGAACCATCAGCCAAATAAGCTCCATAGCTCCCCACAGATGCAGCAACCAGAACTGGACGTTGTCTCGGGATTATTTTATCTTCGTCTCCTATAATATCCAAGGAACCTTTGGCAGCTCTGTCATAATATATATCTCGTGCTTCACGTGCTATTTCAACACTTGTTCTGAGTAAATTTTCTCCTTCTTCTCTGGAAAATCCCTTGGATTCAAACCCCTGAAGCGTAGCCTGCCTCATGCCACCAAAAAAGATATTTGAACAGCCGATGAGTGGTAATTCTGCCTACTATAGCTTACACTTTGATTATGAAGACACATAAGGAAAACTTCAAATACCTGATAAGATGAAGATATAATGATATTCGCGCCTGCTTCAAGGTAGTCGAGGTGAACCTGTATAAAGGAAGGATGTAGATCAACTTCGAATGATTGATAGGTTATATTTTGAATTAAGCTCAAAAATTCTGCCGTCTCAGCATTAAAACACTTCATTTCTATCCTAAATGAATTCGTTACAGTGCTAATCAAGTAACAACATTAACCCCTGAATTAAGTACATCAAATTTGACTTGAAATTGAAACTTACAAAACACACAAGATTGCACTTTGTTAATGTTAATTAATTATACACAGATCAATCCACGTGCAGTAAGTTATATAATGTATTATACTGACACCAATAAAAAAAATTGCGCCGAGATAAATATCATGTCAACTAAAAATTAATGCAAAGAAAGAGGTCTCATAAATCCTTTAATTTTTAATTTTTTAATTTTTTGCCTCTTCTTCTTCCTCTTGATCAACAAGATCTTCCTTTCAACTCCAGTCGATAATGGATCAAAGAAAGTTTATATTTTTTAAATTTCGGGGTTCGAATTTTTTCCACTCCGTTTGGCTTCAATGAAACTCAAAAGATATAGATATTAAGACATGGGTTTCCATCTTAAAAATGTCAATCTTGTTAAGAGAAATAGTCAAATTTCTTATATGTTGGTCTATATTTTCATCTTTATTCGATATATGATTATCTTTTAACATGCTCTGCAAGATATTGGCTCGTTTGATCAAACCAATCTGGAAATCCCCGTGCTCATTTTTCTAGGTTTAATCGAATTGAATTGCTCTTGGAAGTTTAATGGCCACTGATATCATAATAACATTTGGAGTTCCATCTTAAAATGTCAACTAGCAATCCAAGACTTTATATGTTTCCTGTATTTTCATCTTTATTCAACTTGGATTTATCCCTTACCAATAGATGCAGCCAAAATTAAGAGCAGTTAGCTAATACCGGCATCAACTATGGAAAATGAAACACGAAGATTTAATTACGGACTTGTTACAAGAAACTAAATTACCAGAAAATCATACTTATACACCAAATAAAAGTATTAACAAAATAAAAATTTATAGTGTGAAGATATAAATAATAAAATTATAAAAGTGCCAAAGAGGGTACCCTTCTAATTAGGTGGGGGGAGCTAATAAGGCACTTGGCGCTCCATAGAGGGTCATTGAGGTTAGCACCATGCCTCTCGAGCTCCGTCGCTAGGCCACCGTCAATGACGGCGTAACCACCACACTGGCGGAGGAAACTTTCCATCACTGCTGAATATGATCCAACTGTTCCTATCTCCATTTTGCCTTCAAGAAATTTCAAGATGGTTATGCTTTTTTATCTTTTTCTAATAATGTAGGTGTCGTGGCCGTAGGAGTTAGCAGTAAGCAGAGCTGGCAGAAATGTAAATGTTTACAGCAACTTGAGATTTTATGTGTCACCTTCAAAATGCCCCGTCTGGCAAATTTATAGGACGAGCATTTCGGAAATTTATATTATTGGTCCCAAATGTATTGCTAAATTAACAAGCTAGTCCAAAACTTTTAAACATGAACAAATTGATTCCAATATAACTCCGCAGTCAATCTCCAACTACATAATCCATTTAAACGTATGTGCAATGGTCATTTCATAAATTTGAATTTTTGCATTTCAACATAATCCGTTAAAATTTTTGAGGTGAGGCAATTTTAAATTTCACAAAGGTCGTGTGATAAATTACTAAGATGTCATCATTTTCCGTCATTACGAACATAAGGTGTAACTTTAATAAAATGTGAGGAACAACTTTTTTTTTTTACTAAAATACACGATTAAGGGCATGTTAGATTATATTTTTTGAAATAGATTTTGTAAAAAAAATGATTTTATTTATTTATTTTGAGAATTTGTGATTTAAAAAGTTGGAAAAAAAATCTGTCTAGGTACAAAATTATTTTATAGAGCGAAAAAAAAAATGTTGGAGGCTATATATAATATTCAAAATCTTTTTGGTTACTATAATTAATTCCGTTTATATATGTATAATTATATATAATTATGATTGATCGAATTAAATTATACAAGCATAAATGTCGCTTTAAGTAAGAACAAAAATAACAAAACTCAAATACTTTATATTTTATTTTTATTTTTTAATTATATCTAAATCTACTTATACTTTCTTACATTCAAATCTTCTCATATAAATCTTATTATACATCTAGTCAAATCTAACAGTAAAAAACACAAAAAGTATTCACATCTTTGATAGAGCTGTATTTAAAAAAAAAAAAAAAAAAAGAGAGAAAAAAAAAACTTAATTTAGTGTTCTTTGTTATTATTATTTTATATGAAGCTTTAGACAATCTCGTATCAAAACACGAAAAAAAAAAAGTTTAGAATAAATTGCAAAATCTTATCCTTTATTGAACCTTGTACCAGATGTATAGTGCCAAGTCACATAATCAGATAAATCATGGTTATATCTCCAATAATTGATTCTCTCTCTTCTTTGGGGTCTAATCTGATTGGAATTTCCTTTTGATTGCTATTATAATATAATTAAATTTATATAAATCAGAATATATGAATAGTATAACTCCTGTCTTGTATAAGTAAAATAACATTATTTTAAGGGGATAATTGTAGAAAGAGCCCCAAACATTTCAAACACTAGCAAACTTTTTTCGAACATTTGATTTGTTGTAGACGTCACCCCTAATATTTCCAAACGTTCGTCAGTTGACCACCTAAAAAATGATTGACCACTTTTTACCAAAATATAGGAGGGTAAATTCATCCCTACACTTTAAACACTGACCTCCAAATAAGTTACTGTTTATTTCCTTCCAAATGTAGTATAGTACCACCATAATAAATTGTCAGTTTCTTACTCTTCATCAGCATACTTAATTGAAGGTTGAAGAAATGGAAATGCTAGTTTGCAGTTGCGGAACCCTTGCTTAGATGAAGACATCGTAGGCTAATTTGAACCCAGGCAGACCTAGTCTGTGGAATGACACTGAGGCAGACCTAGTCTGTCCACGCGGAATAGATCTGCAAAGTTATACATTCTTTCTATGGTGGGATCCCTCGATGTGTTAGAGATCAAGGAAGCTAATACGTAGTCTTCTACGGTCGAGGCTAAAATTAGGCAACTCCATTTGAATGTAGGTGGTGTATGGAAGATTTGGTAGTGAAAACCCCAAACCTTTTGTCCATGTTGAGTCAAAAGCCCGAAACATTTTTAAAATGGCAGAAAAACCCCATACCTATTAAATTGCTTATAGAATACACCTATAACTTTAATAACAGTTTCCATTACAAATGCACTTCGAAACGTGTATATATTGCTGTCACATATAAAATTATGAAATCCAATATATCACATAACTAATTAATAGTAGAATCAAAATGAAAAGTATTTTTACACATATAAAGCGATACTACAATTCCCAAAATATAAAATGCCAGAATTACAGATTCAAAAACATCAAGTACATTTCAAGTTCACAATTCATAAGCACAAGTTAAGTTTCAAATGACATGAAGACTACACTGTTGTCGACTTTTTTTCTTTTTGGGGTTGTTTCCTGTTGAGGTGACTGCACTTCTCTTTCCCTTCTACTTCTATGTATGCGGTGCTTTAGGAGGTTGTATCTGTGCAGTGCATGCTCTCTTATTATGTCTTGCTTCTCCACACCTCTTACATATCTTTTTCATGTCCGTTCTTGTCATTTTAATTCCTGCTGGTGGTTCAGTCTGGGATCTTTTCCTTAACTTTTTAGGTCTACCTACATGCTTCTTCTTCACTGGTGGCTTCAATGGATTTTTCTCAATATCAGGCCAAAGTTCAAGCCCTGACATTGGATGAATCAAAGGACTATGTCTCCTTTTTGTAATATTCATCTACAAATTCATCTGTATTTATTTGCCTACATGCACATGTACATTCCTTCTTCACCAAATCCACATTCCACCTCAAACCATTAATGTTGCAAACTTCAAATTTTTGATTACCTGCATAATCTACTCTCATGAACCTAGTATTTGATTTAACATTCTCAATTATCCCTACAATTTTTAGACCATATGTATGATCCCATCTTTGAACGGCCTCCCTCTTTGCATTCATCCGTGTCATTTGTTGATGCCTAATCTTATCCAACATTGTGATTATAGGCTTTTCCCTAGCTACTTCAATGGAAGTATTGAAGGCTTCACAGTGGTTATTCAACAAGATATCGCACTTAACATGTTCCTTAAAATAGGATCTTTTCCATTGAGCTGTTGGCTTCTCACTAAACTAATTGAAGGCTTCTTCATTAACAGTCTTCATCTCATTCATAACTGCATTCCATTCTAGTATAGTATTAGGCTTGGCTGCAACCTAGAACAAACTCTTCAAAGTTAGGCCTTTATGTTTGAGAGTGAAATTGTTATACAAATGTCTAGCACAGCACCCGTGCTCTACACATTCACAACACTGATTCAAGGCTTCAACCAATCCTTTTTGCTTGTCAGAAATGAAAGTCCAAGCCCCGCTATTACACATTCCTATGTCAATCCAAAAGTTCTATGAACCAGGTCCAATTGGCTATGTTCTTTGCATCCACAACTGCCCAAACAACTGGGGACATACCATTACCACCATCAATCCCCACTGCTGCCAATAATTGCCCTCATGTGCACTCTTCAAAAAGCACCAATCTAGTCCTATCACAGGCCTACAATCAGCTTTCATACCTTCTTTACAAGCCCTAAAGCATACATACATTCTTTTAAACACACATCATGTTCCCCCAACCTGCACTGTAGTTCCAGGATTAGTTATCTTCAACTCCTTACCATAGTCCCATAGAATCGTGTAATGTTCCTCAACAAGTCCATTCACCGCTGCTGCACATTTTGCCCTTGTTCTATAAAATTGATATTTGGATATTTCATACATACAATCATGCTTCACAGTTTCTATAAAGCTACTTATAGACAAATTAGGATCCGACTTCAACTTACATATGTATTTCTTGGCCAAGAAACCTACATGGACCTTACTGTTTTGCCATACCAATGTGCAGCTATGTTTCTCTCTAAAAGTGTTGATTCTTAAGTTGTCATCCGGCTGTTTGTAGGTATACAATTTGTAATATCCCGAATTTTATATTCTTAATTTAGTTGACGTAGCCCATTTAAGAAACGAACTTGGAAGCTCGGCCCATTTAAGGTTATGAAAGTACAAGCTATAAGTTATTTATAAGTCCAATAATCTAAGACATTAAGTTTAAGTAAATTTGATTAAAAAGATTTAATGAATAACTATGTTGCCACAATGGTCATCTGCGTGGTATTTCATATAGGCAATTTATGTTCAAATCACCATGCAGATGTTTTTATAAAGTATTTTATAAAATTATTTTTGAAAAAAATAATAAAGTCCTTATCGTTGCATATTAAGAACAAGTATACCAAATTAATTGGATGAAATAATTATTTTATTATTGAGCATTCATAGAGATAAGTTACAATCATATGAATAGTTCATTTCCTTAATTTTTTTATAATGTAATTGTTTCATAAAAAGTTTTTATAAGAATTACCTTTTTATGAGCTTAAAACTCTTTAAATTCCTAGTTAAAGACTCAATTTAACAAGATTAATAATAATATAACTCTTCAATTTAGTTTTTCATCAAAAAGGGAGGTTACAAAAAGAGGAAAATAATCTTTTAACTACACCTCCCCTCAAATCCGAAATTACTCATATTTCTCTCAAAAAATATATTTATATTAAATAAAGTTTAAAATAATAGGAATGGTGTGAAGGAGAAAGTGCACACTTTGATCAAGGAAAAAGAATTTGGAAAAAAAAAAGAAAAAAAACCATAAGAGAGGAGCAGATTTCTAAAAGTTCCCGTGCCGTTGGAAAGCAACAACTATCGTCCAACTTTATACTTTCAAAAGTTTTTAACCGAAGGTAGGTAGAGGTGCAAGTGTATATTTCGTTTTCAAATTATGATTTCATTAAAAATCTGAATGAATTAGTACCTCTGGGTACGGCTCTTCGACACTACTATAGTTTGAATGATCATTCTTCGGCTCTACGTGTTATGATAATGCTATAGAAATCGAATTTTGCCAAGAATCCCTCTACGTGCGACGGTACGAATCTATAGTTCGAGATTTCTAATTTGATAACAAAATGCACCGATGATATCTATTGAGTTTCAAACTCATAGGTTAATTCTCATCTTACGTGTTGATTTGATATGCTTGGGGCGTGGATGATGATAGAGGATGATGCAACATGCTATGGAGATGACGGTAACTTAACATTTTTAATTTGATTATATGCAACATTTATTTATTTTTTTAATTAGATTTCTATGAATATCATATGTGGAACTATTTTAAGTACATTTTATGAATAATTTATATTTAAAAGTAGTTATGTGTTATAGAAATTAACTTACAAGTCATCATTTACTACACAAGTGTTAGCAATTTAGTGTTGCTATTTGTTTATAAATTTCAGCTTCTACCATGGAATTCAAAAATTCATAATTCAATATTTACTTGGAAATTTTTGACAAAATCGTGGAATTTGATAGCCTCATAGGTTAGCTACTAAATAAACTTGGAATCATGTCAATCCGATGTCGGTAGAATTTTATATGTTCCTTAAAGTAAACTACACTAAGTAGTGTTGTTGTTTTCAGCTTCTGTCCTTGAGTTTAAAATTTTGTAACTCAATTGTTACTTAAAATGTTTGGACAAAACTAGCGTTTGATAGCCTCATGGATTAGCTATTGAATAAAGTCAAAATTATGTCGATTCGACGTCTGTAGAATTTTATATGTCATTTTAAGTAAACTGCACTGAGTTACCTTCTAAACCGAGTCGCTGCGAGGTTTTAAAAAATATTTTAATACCTCATATGTTTCCAACGGAAGCTAATTTTTGGATTTGTCATAATATAAAGAATTTCCTACGTTACTCTAAAATCTTATGAGGTTTCGAGGCCGATAGATATGCGAACGAATTTAATTTTGAAAATTTAACTGAGATAGAAAACAAAAGCAGCAACATTTATTTTTCATTTTCTTCATAGAATTTTACGTCAATAATGTGACTTTACTTCTAAGAGATTATTAGATAATCCCTTAATACGAAATAGTGTTATTTAGAAATAAATAATTCTCAAATTAAATTTTTAAGTTAAATTTTTATGTTTTCCGCTAAATGTATAGTTAATTATTTTATTAAGTCTACGGGTAAAGTAAAGTTAATTTAGTGACGTTTCGATCCATACGGATCGGGGCGTTACAACTAGTATCAGAGCACGAATTTAGTCGATTCTATACACTTAGTGTATTTTGTTTTAAAAAAAATTCTTAACTACAAAGTGGGAATTTAAAAATGAGAAAAATGAAATATTTAAGGCACTTCCCGGTGTCTCACATCCATTAGTCGACCTCTCCTATGACCCAAGTATGTTTAACTAAGCAAAGTTTAAATTCTTGTTATAAAACGGTTATGATTTTACAGTTATGTTTTCCATGTTTCGCTACACTTTACATTTTTTCTTTATGTATATCTCGTATGCAAAGATAAAAGTAATTGAGAAAAAAGTGTGTTATGTTAAAAGATGTGTATGGGGCTAGAACTGAAAGTTGTGGGTCGCAAATGGCAAAGGAAAGACAAGATTCTAGGGAAGGAATCATACTAGTCAATAGGAAATAGATATCCGAGCTTACCTAGATTTTGAGGTAGACGAACCTATAGACCTTGACAATCATATACGCTTCGTGTGCTAGCAATGAAAAAAAAAAATCAATTCTGATCAAGTTGAGAAATAATTCCTTATTTTTTTAAGTATTCCGGTATCGGTAAATGAATTTAATGAGAGATATTATATTTAAGTCTCAAAGGAAATGTCTTGAGCAAACAAGAACAATTTGATAAGGGACCTCTTGCAAGCGGTTCAAGATATTGACAGGCTGAATCAGAATCAAGCTCCACTTACACCACCAGCTCCTATTACTTTTCTGACTTGTGTTTCGATAGTTAAGTTATTTCGAAGGCATAAGCCACCTACCTTCAATGGAGCATCTGGTCTACTGGTAGTTGAGGAATGACTTTGTAATACCCAGATCAGGAAAGCTTAAAAAGATTTGATAGGTACTACTCATACCAATAAAGTGGACCTTCTTTTTCGGAAGTCCATCATTAGAAACTCCACAGTTAAGCATGCTTGGCTTGGAGAAATTCTATGATGGGTGACCCCCTGAGAAGTTTTCTCGGGGAGCGTACGAGTGAGAATAAAGTATGCTGAAAAGACTCATATTGGTACAGTGGGGACAGTACGTCGTCGATCTAACGACCGGGCCAGCCCGTTAAGTGGGACCCGAGTCATCTCAAATGGTATCAGAGCAAGGTTGCCAGCCGGAAATCGAAAACTAAGTGTTATGTGGGACAAAGTGCTACGCCATAGGGCGGAAGCCATCTCTTGAACCCGTGGAGCCACCTCTAAAATCTCAACGCCTGGAAATGGATCCTCAGTTAGATAAAGCGCGATAAGGACATCGCTAGTCTATTGAGGGGTGATTGTAATACCCAGACCAAAAAAGCTTAAAAAGATTTGATAAGTACTACTCATACCAACAAGGTGCACCTTCTTTTTCGGAAGTCCATCATTAGAAACTGCACAGTTAAGCGTGCTTGACTTGAAGCAATTCTATGATGGGTGACCCCCTGAGAAGTTTTCTCGGGGAGCGTACGAGTGAGGATAAAGTATGCTGAAAAGACCCATATTGGTACAATGGGGACAGTACGTCGTCGATCTAACGGTCGGGCCAGCCCGTTAAGTGGGACCTGAGTCGTTACACGCTTCGTAAGTTGGAACGAATTTTTCGACTTATAGATTGTACTGATGCCCCCAAAAGGTCCAGTGTGTAGAGTTTATGTTTACTGGTGATGCAAGTTACTGGTAGGATTTGATGTCCCAAACCAGGACCCCGGAGCAACAATTGGCGTTAACTCGGAAACAATTCAAGGAGGAAATGATGGATAAGTATTTTTCTAAGTCTCTATGAGAATTCAAGGAGAGCGAATTCCTTCAACTCAAGCAAGGTAATATGTCCCTGAGTGATCACGAACGAAAATTCAATCAACTCTCAAGATTTTCTCCACACCTGATTGACAAGAAAATTAAAAAGATTCGAAGGTTCGAGCAATGGTTAAACCCAAACATAAGCTCAATTCTTATGTCACAATGTGAGATGTTGGAATGAGCTCAAGTTATTTGGTATCAGAAGGCTAATGTAGAGCAACACAGTCAACTGTTCAGCTAGTAAGATAAAGGGCAAATTAGGAAGAGAAAGTAGAATGGTCAAGACAAAGGAAATGGCAAATGATAAAATAAGAAAGCTAATATCGAACCTAGTGCCAGTAAGGCCATAGTAGTTGCAGTAGCACCGTGCTCTAAGTGTGGTAGACCTCATCGTGGCGAATGCTTGTACGAGAAGAATGCTTATTTTCGGTTTGGTAAGCCATGACATATTGCTAAGGATTGTCCCATATTTACTCAAAAGAAGGACGATAACAGTTATCAAAACAAAAAGGTAAAAGCACAAGTTTTTACAATGACTCAGAAGGATGTAGAGGAGAACTCAAACGTAATAGCAGGTATTTTATTAATATCTAATACACTTGCTTGTGTACTGTTTCATTTGAGAGCTACTCATTCTTTTGTATCAACATCTTTCATTGTTGAATCTAGTATTACTTGTGATAAGTCAGAGAGCACACTAGAAGTTAGCATCCCCTCAGGTAGAACATTAAATACAAATCAGTTAGCTAAGTCGGTGAATCTTAAAATTGAGGAAAAAATATTAGAAGCTAATTTGTATCTGATAGAGATGAAAGACTTTGATGTGATTTTGGGTATGGATTGATTGAGACGTAATTATGTAACAATTAGTTGTAGAGAAAGGGAAGTGTCTTTTTAGAAACTAGGAGAAGAACAATTTTCTTTTCCTAGAATAAAGACCAAACCCCACCTCTGGGTACGATGCTTTGACACTACTATGTTTGAATGATCATTCTCCGACTCTACGTGTTATGATAATGCTATTGAAATCGGATTTTGCCGAGAATCCCTCTACGTGAGACAATATGAATCTACAGTTCGAGATTTCTAATTTGATAACAAAATGCACCGATGATATCTATTGAGTTTCAAAATCATGGGCTAACTCTCCTCTTACAGGTTGATTTGATATGCTTCGGGAGTGGATGATTGTAGTGGATGATGCAACGTGTTATGGAGATGCCGATGACTTAACGTTTTTAATTCGATTATCCAATATTTATGTTTTTTTAATTAGATTTCTATGAACATCATATGTGGAACTATTATAAGAATATTTTATGAATAAGTTATGTTTAAAATATGTGTTATAGAAATTAACTTATAAGTTACTTTTTTTTCTAAATTTTCAGCTTCTGGCCTGGAATTCAAAAACTCATAACTTAATCGTTACTTGTAATTTTTTAACAAAATCAGTGGTATTTGATAGAATCATAGGTTACCTACTAAATAAACTTGGAATCATGTCAATCCGATTTCGGTAGAATTTTATATATTCCTTAAAGTAAACTGAACTGGGGTAGTGTTGCTGTTTTCAGCTTCTACCCTTGACTTTAAAAACTCGTAACTCAATCGTTACTTAGAATTTTTGGACAAAACCACTGGAGTTTGATAACCTCATCGATTAGATACTGAATAAAGTTGAAATCATGACGATCTGATGTTTGTAAAATTTTATGTCATTTTAAGTAAACTGCGCTGGTTACCTTCTAAACCGAGTCGCTACGGGTTTTGAAAATTATTTTAATGCCTCATATGTTGCCGACGGAAGCTGATTTTTGGATATGTCTTAATATAAAGAATTTCTTAATTTACTATAAAATTTCATGAAGTTTCGAGGTCGATGGATACGCAAACAAGTTTATTTTTAAAATTGCCACTGAGATAGAAAACAAAAGCAGAAACATTTATTTTTCATTTTCTTCCTAGAATTCCACGTCATTAGTGTGACTTTATTTCTAATAAATTATTAGATAATCCCTTAATACGAAATGATGTTATTTAGAATTAAATAATTCTTGAATTAAATTCTTAAGTTAAATTTTTATGCTTTTCGCTAAAAGTATAGTTAATTATTTTATCAAGTCTACGGTCTACGGGTAAAGTAAAGTTAATCTAGTGACGTTTTCGATCCATGCGGGTTGGGGCATTACACAATTTTCAGGGACAATTCTCTTGACATCTTACTCTTATCCTATATGGGTTGTTCCTCGCATATCTCAGTTCTCTTGCATTCTTCATGTAATATTGCACAATAGCTTATCTCAAAGTTTCTGTATTCTCAAACTTCGTACCTGTAAAGCGCATGAGAACCTTTTAAACATATTATTATGAAATTCATAACGGGCCCTGAACCTATTAAAAATAAGCAAAAGATGCCCCAAACCTATTACAAAACTTTGTTCGTAAGCCCCGAGAATTTTAAACATTCTTCAATTCTCTTACAAATCTTAAATTTGGGGTCCTCCATGTCAGTTACAGGGTTGAGCAAAACTTCATTTCTTTTGTTAGATGTGGCACCCACTTCATCACCTCGCTCAATCTGAAAAATGTATCTTCATCTTGGTTATCCTCTTCCATATCCTCCTGTTCGTATTCATAATATAAAAAATGTTCTAAACCAATCTCATTATCATCTTCCACTTCTGACTTAGCACCAGGAGAACTAGTGCCAATATTTTGAGCATTAATGTCTTCTACAACAGAAGGCTCAACAAGTACATTAGAAGGCCTAACATTTTCATCATCTTCTACTCCTGTACCACCGTTAAATATGGATGGTTTATCAACTGTAGAATACTCAAACTGTGTATTTCTAGGATCTTCCACTCCTGTTGCACTCTCAACAGTGGATGATTGTTACGTTTTTTTATATCACAAGTAACAAGTAGTATTGTGGACCTTTGAGTTCGGATATCGTTCTCACGAGTACTATACTTTAGAACTTAATCTAATTGTTCTAACTCCTGTTTGATAAAAATAAGTAAATAAAGAATGATAATAGTTGTGAATATATATATATATTTTTTTGTGAACTAACTACCTTAAACTAATGGAAAGTATAAGAAGATTGCAAATACTGATTGATAAAAGATTCAAACATGTAATCAATATTAGGGCAAAACAAGTTCATCTAATGATCACCTTAATTTCTTAATTCAAGATTCTAACCTAATATAGTGTTCGATCGAATCCTTCTATTGTATTCAATTTATCCCTCTCGAGTTCTCATTGAACCTATTTAACTAATTCAATTTCATATCTCTATGCGAATTACCCTTAGTTAAACGAAATATAGTTCTAAGAATTCCTATAATGACCATAACAATAAGTATAAGTATCTCTACACATTATACTACTTTACCGGATTTTATTATAGGGTCTAAACCTCAAACTCACCTCTCGATTCGTAAGAGACTCAAACAATCATCAAACTATTGGCCAGATAGTTCAAAGCATTAAGCTCATAACAAATCAACACGTATAAGAATAAACTACAGAAATCTTTGAATAAAGGAATCAAGGATCACAAAAGACTACATTGTTTGCCCTAATCCAAAGTTTAGGTACACATAATGTAAAATGAAAAAAAAAATGTCTTTGAGTACATCATCTGATTAATTGAATAAAGATATAGAAATAATCAACTTTTGTACCAATGTCTACTTCTTCTTTCAATCTTTGCTTTAAACTTAAATCCCGTGATGAATATATTCTTTGGATTTAGCTCTTCGATCTCTTGTTGTATCTCTTTTTTTAGTGTGTGAAAACCTCAAATCGTGCCTTTTTAGGTCTATTTCTACTTCCCTAGGCACCTGATAATTCGTCCAGGCAGTACCTGGGTGCTATGGTGGCAGCGCCTTGCTGAAAATCTTCTATCCTCCTGGGTAAAATGTAGCACCTGGGTACTGCTTCTCTACAAATTTTCTTTTCTTTTCCCGGCGGTTGGTGCTTCGTTTATGGTGCTGGACACCAATTTTCTGCCTCATTTTTCTACCTTAGCTTATTTATACACTTCAATACCCATTTTCACCTCTTTACCATACCTTCAAAACAACACTAGAAAACACATTAAAAACGTTCTATAATTATAAAATTAGGCCAACAATTAAGTTAAATTGGTATAAAACTCGTGCGTAAAACACACTCGTCGAATACCCCAAACTTAACATTTTACCAGTCTTCGAGCAAACACATATACAAAGAAAATATAAAAGAAACGACAAACACAAACTTAGCCAGATGGCTTGTAATTTAGCTCAATACTGAGAACATTTTATCACATCTATGAATGACTTCAAAATTACAATAAAAGAGCTAAACTTTCACTTATCCAATGCAAACGGTTGTGTGTGTGAAAAATCAAGTATAACGTCATACATTTACAAGTTGGTTCAATTTCCTATAATCAATGGAGAAATCTTTCCTTGTTTCACTCGTGAGATTCACATACCCTCAAACTTATTTTCTTTTATGTTCTCACCATGGTGTAATCCTAAGTTTAGTTTCACTTATCACTTCCTTACACCTCTCTAACTTGGTTTCGTTTAACCGGCAATGTCAACCATTTTTTTAATGTGATGATTTCCATAATAGTGAATGCTCAACAAACTAGCTTATACTAGGTGATTCAAACCCACTAGTTATCTAGGCCCACAACAATGAATTCATTCTTACACTCCTGCATACTTTTTTCAACCTATCATTGACATCACCCATTTTTCTCTTCTTGACCCCTAGTTAGCTTATTGTCGATAACTCCCTAGGTTTTGAATACCAAAGGGTACCAAGTTTCAAGATACCCTACAAGTTAAGCACCTAGGTCATCTCTACCTAAGCCTGTGAACTTTAATGTTCTTGTACAACGCTATACCTCATTTTTGTGCATAATTATTGTCACGCTTATCATGGATAAGTGAAAATTTAAACTCAAGGACATGATTTTTCCCCATTCACAAACTAATACATGCTCTCAACTATATTCATCATAGCAAGAATAGTATCTGACTCACACAAGCACACAATAATTTTTTTTACATATACCAACACACAAAACAAGCTAATCACACAAAATACAAAATAAATATGCACAATCACACCAACGACATAGGCAAAATAAATATCCCCAAACATAAGATGAACATTGTCCCTAATGTTAAATGGCAAGAACGGGGAGGAATACTTGTATGAGATAAGATACTAATTGTCTTCGACGTCGTTGGTGTCCTCTCGAGGTTGTCGAGTTTGCAATGTGATCAGGTAGTAGAGGAGATTGAGGAAAATTTTGATCAGAATTAATTGAAGCCAGGACCATGTTGAATTCATTTTGATAATAGAATTGCTCATACATCATGGTTTGCATCAGATTCAGTTGTATTTGCATCACATAAAACTGTATCACAATGTCTGTGTTGGGGTCGCCAGGTAAATGTGGTCAACGTGATCGAGATGGCTGCTCAGATTGCTACTATACAAAAGTTTGGCAGAGATGAAATGATGTCAAGCCTTGCACCACGACGTCATACCCGAAGCATGAAAGTTAATCACATCATCTCCTGATCGCTTTCAAGAAGTTCCAGTTTTTGCAAGAATTCCAATGACTTCGTCAGGATTGACTCCCGCGTCATGTAGTCGAGAATATTCATCATCTTCAATGTCTGGCAGATTATAGAACCTATTGATGGCGGTTCTATCAAACGGTATCCATTTACCCCACACAAATGGGTATGTCCAATAGCAAAAAGAATAAAGAGAAACTGGAAACTTTACCTTGTGTCCTTAGCTTGGATGGAAGCGAGAAGAAAGTACACAAGCACAATATTAATGTCAAACCCGTAGGTGCATGTGTTGGTGGTGAGGCCTTGAGTTTGTGTAGAAGGATAAGAAATTGATGAAATGATGGACTGGGGAATGGTGTGGGGAAAGAGGAGAAAAGAAGAAGAAGGGAAATTAGAAGTAGATAATTAAAATTAGGGATGGGAGGTTGCCCTTTAAATGGCAGAGGCGCTGCATCGCTAAAAAATTGCCATCGTAATGCATGGGCGCTGTATTTTTGTTAATTTTTTTCTGTTAATACTGTGTGTGATACTATTACCTCAAATTTGCCACTCATGACGTTATCATCATCCCCATCTTGATGATTTGGGTGTCTATCTCCCTTCACTCTTGTTTGCACTCCCTAACTTGTGTATGTCCTACAATACAACGAGAATATTACGAATAAGAAAATCATGAAGAAAAATGAATGAAATAACTAAAAATTGAGAACAAAGTAATTAAAAGGGATAGAGCTTGGGTTGTGTCCCAAAAAAAGCTTCTTTACAGTCATTAGCTGGACTTGGTGCCGCGATTATTTTGGAATAGATAGGTCAAGGCATTCTTTAGAGGTGGGAAAATCCTCAACGTAATGTTTGATGCATAGTCCATTAACTTTGAAATATCCCTTTCTTGGGTAGTGTAATTCGACTGTACCGTAGGGAAACGCTTAAGATACCATGAAAGGTCCTGACCATCTTGATTTCAATTTTCCTAGGAATAACTTAAATCCGGAATAAGAGTACTTGATCCTCTACTCTGAAAATTTGTTGTTGAATATGCTTGTCATGCCACTGCTTTGTCTTTTCTTTGTAGATTGATGTATTTTCGTAAGCTTCTCTTCTGAATTCTTCCAATCCGTAAAGCTGTAGTATTCTTGTTTATCCAGCCTTTTCCATATCCATGTTCAACTGCTTCAATGCCCAATATGCTTTGTACTCAAACTCAACTGTTAGGTGGCAAGCTTTTCCAAATACTATTTGGTATGGTGACATTCCAATCGACATTTTGTAAACAGTGCGATAGGCCCACAAAGCATCGTCCAATTTTTTGGACCAATATTCTCAAGATGCACTATGAGTTCCAGAATCCTTTTCAACTGTCTGTTGGATATTTCAACATGTCCACTTGTCTGAGGGTGATAGGGTATGGCTATTCGATGTTGTACCCCATATTTAGCTAGAAACATTTGGAATAACCGATTATGGAAGTGAGTTCTACCATTACAGATGATAGCTCTTGGAGATCTATAGCGATTAAATATGTTTTTCCTTATGAAATCCACCACTACCCTTGCATCATTGGTGGATAACGACTTTGCTTCCACCCATTTGGAGACGTAATCAACTGCTACTATGATATATCAATTGTTATAGGACGATGGAAAATGTCCCATAAAATCAATGCCCCAAACATCGAATAACTCCACCTCTAAAATATTGTTTCGTAACATCTCGTGACGGGTAGAAATGTTACCTGTTCGTTGAGACTTCTCACAAAATCTGCTGAAACTATGATAGTCCTTAAATAATGTTGGCCAAAAGAACCCACATTGAAACACTTTCGTTGCAGTTTTAGTCTGGCCAAAGTGCCCTCCATACACCGAAGCATGAACCCTAGAAAGTATTGATTTCATTTCATCCTCTGGCACACATCTTTTGATAATCTGATATGCCCCTCTTCTGTATAAATGTGGATCATCATAATAATATAATTTTGCCTCATAGAGAAGTTTCTTCTTCTGCTGATAGGTGAAGTCTAAATCCACATGCCCACTTGCTAAGTAATTAACAATGTCTGCATACCAAGGAGTCTTTTCCAACTGTAGAAGTTGCTCATCAGGAAAAATTTCATTGATATCCAAATCGTCAAACTCTTCGGCATGTAATAGATGAAAAGCAAGACATTTCCCTTTCGTTGACCTAACACTGCCCCCACTGCGAAATCACTGGCATCACACATGAGTTCAAAGGATAGTTCCCAATCTGGTGTTACTAAACTGGTGCAGATGTTAACTTTTCCTTCAATGTGTTAAAAGCTTTTAAACACTCATCGAAAAAGATAAATGGCACCTCTTTTCCAGTAGATTACATAGAGGTTTAGTAATCTTTGAAAAGTCCTGGATGAATCGCCTGTAAAACCCTGCATGACCTAAAAAAATTCGAATCCCTTTGATCGAGATAGGTGGTTGCAATTTTTCAATCACCTGTATCTTTACTTTATCACCTTCAATGCTCTGCGATGAAATTCGATGACCCAGCCCTATTCCCTATTTTACCATAAAGTAACACTTTTCCTAGTTGGGCACCATATTCTTCTCTTTACATCTTCGTAAGACGAGTGATAAGTGTTCGAGGCAGTCATCAAATAAATCTTCAAATACTGAAAAGTCATTCATGAATACCTCATGTAGTTTTTCCACCATGTCAGAGAATATGGCCATCAAGCATCGCTAAAAGGTTGCAGGTGCGTTGAACACACCAAAATGCATTCTTCTAAAGGCAAAAGTACCGTAGGGATAAGTAAAGGTTGTTTTTCTTGGTCTTCTAGAGCAATCGCTATCTGATTATACCCTGAGTATCCATCCAGAAAACAGTAATGAGAATGACCTGCTAACCATTCCAACATTTGATCGATAAAGGGCAATGGAAAGTGATCTATTCTGGTGGAAGAATTCAGCTTCCTATAATCTAACACACTCCCTATCCCATTACTAATCGTGTTGGTATCAGTTTGTTGTTCTCATTCTTCTCTACTGTAATTTCATCCTTTTTAGGCACTATATGCTGGACTCACCCAAGAACTGTCTGAAATAGGATAGATAAAACCTACATCGAGTAATTTTAGCACCTCTTTTCTCGTCGTAATATCTTGCACTTGCTCCACTTCTCGTCGTAATATCTTGTACTCCCTCCTTTGGATTTATCATTGTATTACCCGAAAATGTCCCTTGTGGGCGTTCTACCAGCTGTTAAGCTATTTTACTTATTTGTGTTTCTAACTTCATAATCAATGCCTGTTGATTCTGAAAATTTGTATCTATTTGCTGGAACACCTTATCTGTATTTTGCATATGCTGGTTGAATATCTCCCCTAAACCTGGTTTTTTCTCTTGCTGGACATTATTTGGAACACTCCTGGACTTATTATCAGACCATATGAAGTTTGAGTGTTATCTCCATCCTGAGTTATATGTTTGTGATTATAGGTTAAAATTGCGAGAGCCATTTTGAATGAAATTGACCCATTCCTCGATAAAGCCCCCAGATACACAATGTTTTGTCAAATGGATAGCTTTACAATTTTTACATGATGGACCACTCATGACTCCGTGTGCTCCTCTAGTTTGTGATTTCACCAATAATTCTAATTGCTTTGTCAAGGCTGCTATTTTTGTGTTGGTAGATGATGTGTTATCAAGTTCATACATCCCAGATGCTTTCAGCGGTACCACTCTTTCTGACAAAAACATTGAATATATAGTGGCAATGAGCTCAAATAAATCCATGCTTTCTTGTAAGGATTTTCTTGTGATTGATCCACCGGCATATAAGTCCACTTGAGATTTTGACATTGGGGAAAGCCTAGTGTAGAAGTGCTGCACTTGATGACCCATTAGAATTTTATGATTTGGATCACATCAGATCATTGAATCTGTTCCATTCCTCATGATAGCTCTCTCCATCCTGTTGTTGAAAAGTTTGAATTTTCAATCTGAGTTTAGCTACTTTTGTTTGTGGAAAGAATCTGCTGCAGAATTTTCTGGTGAGGTCTTCACATGTATTAATGCTTGCATGAGGTTCGACATCTAACTACTCTAATGCGGCATCTCTAAGTGTATATAGGAATAACCACAATTTAATAGAATTTTCATTTACCCCGGAGCATGGAAATTCTAATAATTTCGGAGAAATCTGGTTATGTGTGTATTCGAATTTTTGTGAGGCAACTAGTAGAATTGAAGAGTGATGCTTATCAAATTGATCTATTCTATCCTTATCTGGAAATTATTCACCCCGAAACGTAGATACACAATACTGGAACGAGCAGTCGTAGCTATGGGCGTAAAAAACATAGAAACTGGTAAGTCTCCTTCATTTATTTCCCTTCGCGTTGGCTGCTAATTTGATGGTACAGCTACTCTTGCAGCAACATGTCCAATTTGCTGAATAGGAATCATGATGTTTTGATCAACTGCCATTTGATATTGCTATTTTTGTTTGTGTTCTTTGCGTCTTCGTTTGAAAGTACGTTCCATTTTCGAGTCAAACGGTTCAAGATCGTCGACTTGGGTATGGAGCATATAACGAACACTTTTTTCTGTAAATAAAAGAAATTTAAAAAAATAACAGTTAAAACTAAAATAAACTAAGGCTAAAAGTGAAAAGTCCCCGGCAACAGTGCCAAAAACTTCTTGCGTTTTTTATATCGCAAGTGCATGATGTCTTGTGGACCTTTGAGTCCAGATATTGTCCCCACGATGACTATACTTTAGAATCTAATCTAATTGTTCTAACTCCTATTTGATAAAAATAAGTAAATAAAGAATGGTAATAGTTGTGAAAATAATTTTTTTTTTTTTTTTTTTTTGTGAACTAACTACCTTAAACTAATGGAAAGTATTAGAAGATTGCAAACAGTGATTGATAAAAGATTCGAATACGTAATGAATATTAGGGCAAAACAAGTTCATCTAATGATCACCTTAATTTCTTGATTTAAGATTCTAACATAATATAGTGTTTGGTTGAATCCTTCTATTGAATTCAATTTACCCATCTCGAGTTCTCATTGAGTCTATTTAATTAATTCAATTTCATATTTCTATGCGAATTATCCTTAGTTAAACGAAATATAGTTCTAAGAATTTCAGTAACGACCGCAATAATTAGTATAGATATCTCTACACGTTACACTACTCTATATACGGTCTAAACCTCAAACTCACATATCGATTCGTAAGAAACTCAAGTAATCATAAAATTATTGGCCAGATAATTCAAAGCATTAAGCTCATAACAAAATCAACAAGTAAAATAAAAACTAGAGAAATCTTTGAATAAAGGAATCAAGGATCACAAAAGACTACATTGTTTGCTCTAATCCAAAGTTTAGTTATGCATAATGTAAAAGGAAAAGCAAGTAAATGTCTTTGAGTACATCACTGAACTAATTGAATAAAGATACAGAAAAGAATCAACTCTTGCACCAATGTCTTCTTCTGCTTCCAATCTTTGCTTTAAACTTGAATCCCGTGATAAATTTCTTTTTTGGATTTAGCTCTTCGATCTCTCGTTGTATCTATCCTTTTTTCAATGTGTGGAAATCCAAAATCGTGCATCTTTAGGTCTATTTATACTTCTTTACTTGTACTTAGCAAGTTTGGAGTCTTTTTATGGGCTTCTCGCGATCCACAACATCGAAACCCTACTTGACGGCGCAGTACCTAGGTGCTAGGAAGCAGCACCTAGGCGCCTCGATAATTCATTCAGGCAGCGCTTGAGCGCTATGGTGACGGTGCCTTGTTGAAAAATGTTTTACAATAATAAAATTAGACCAACAATTAAGTTAAATTGGTATAAAACTCATGCGTAAAACACACTCATCAATGATTCATCAAAGGTTGCACTCTCAAATGTTGATGGATCAGCAAAACCTGCCCTTTCAATGTCAACTATTGGATACCCAAACTGTGTATCTCGAATATCTTCTACTTCATTTTCAAAGGAATATGGTAGATTAGAGGTTGACTTCTCACATGATCGCTCCACATTTGCACTTACCTCTACCTCAACTACATCCACATTGTGAAATTCACCAAGTCCATTGTTATCCACACCGTAATATTCATGCAACTGATCCTCTTTAAATTCATCAACCACATAGAGATCATCACCATCTACTGTTCATCAAAAACCTTAACTACAAATAAAGGTTTCTGTCCGACCTCTATATCTTCATTGTTGACACTAACATTCTCCAAAATCTCACCAGTTCCATATCAGTCACTATAACTCCAGTTGGTACATTCTTATCCTACGATAATTCCAACATTTCTGTCGATTTTGCAAACAATACATATCTACAACTCTTGTAGGACTAAGACATTTCACAACATTCATGAAGTCCGCATCAGTAACTAACCAAAATGATCTTTCTCCGAATCTTTTCTTTTCAAGCCTATATACATATCTCATTGGTTCACTGTAACCCAGCATGTTCATTGTATTGTCTAATAGAAACTGATTGAAGAAATCTGGGTCCACGTAATCAAGATAGCTGATCTTATTGTGGTCATACATGTAATTTTGCATTTTGCGAAAAAGAATCCCACCATAGTTCAGCCGAATCGTGAAATAAGTGGAGTTCTCTCCTGAAAAACGAAAAAAATTATACAAGTCCAATCAAAACAAATATGGTTATCATAATACACTTCCCTAACGATCTCAATTTCATGCAATTTTTGAAAACCTTACCCACTGCATTCACAACAAATATTGATATCACAAAATTGAGAAATGTAATAGGTTTTAGTACTTCTTCATAACGATCTCAACATTCAAGTATAAGAGTTTCTCACAAATACTACGTTTTATACAATTTTACTCTTAACTATAACTGGAAAATACAACACTTGCAAAAAGGTACCATAGACGGGTTCGGGTAGTGATCCTCTCAGATGGCATGCATATCTGACATCTCTGTCATCAAGTTCTCCAAAAAAATTTGATCTCTTCGTAACGAGTCGTCCTGTATTTTCCAATTCGAAAATGAAGATTGAGGTTAGTGTTTAAAGTATGTGGACGAATTTACCCTTTCATATTTTAGTGAAAAGTGGTCAACCGACGGACATTTGGATGGAAACCGTCCAAGAGAGCCTCCTCTGAAATGTTTGAAAATGTTATGGGTGACGACTGCATTAAATCAAAGGTTCGGGAAAAATCCACTAGTGTTTGAAAAGTTTGGAACTTTTGTTGCAATGATCCCTTATTTTAAGTATCAAAATTACAATTTTTTGTCCATGATTAGATGAAAATGTATCTAGACTGAATTATTGCTGTCCAAATGTATCTAGTCTGGTTTAGAGCTACAATTATTTTCCATATGAAATAAGACAACGAAAGGTGATAAGATGAGAAAGCAACAAAAGCTACTCCTTGTTACCCTCTTTTTTACGTTAAAATACAAGTTATCTTAACGTGTTTAGTATAATTACTTGGTTAAATTAGCAAACAAATTACGACGTAGAGTTTGAAGTGCAAAGGGTCACGACACACACATGTTGCAGTTCAATAACCAAGAATGCTACTATTAAACAACACTTGTTTGATCTATGGTTAACACAAACCCGTGAACAACAGATTTTGTTCAAATAATTGAATAATACTAGAGGGCTAACTTTATCAAACCGTGATATCCCTGTTGCTCCAACGAATTGCAATTACGACAAACGTCAAACTAGTATTCTCATCTAATTTCGCGTTGTTACTTATGCTCCAACTTTATTATAACTATGTGAATTTAATCTATTTGTACATTCCATATATCTATTAAATTTCAATATCAGTGTTATCTTCATTGGAAAGCCGACAAAAAATAGTGGTATAGAATGGCTATTTTATATTAGTCAAAAGAATGCCTAACATTTGGGCAAATAGACGTAAAGTACTTCAATTCCGGTCTGCCACGAAAATTTAGTGCATTATTAAGGGGAACAAAGTATAGGAATAAGTTTCCACCTAAAATCATTTTTTATAACGTGCCATAAGACGACATGTGATTGGATAGATAGTATTAAAAAAATACACTTTCTCGCCCAACACTTTTTAAAATATACAATAGAATGTACACAATGGAATGTAAATTTAGCATTATTCTTCCACGTATGCCCTATCTTGATGTATTGGTTTTTTCTTGTGCATGCTTCTAAGATTATTATTCATTGCTGATTATCAAAGAATTATGGAATAATAGAATCAATAAATTAGTTAGATGATAAAAGGAACAATTATCCTAATAATTAGAGTATTGGAAAATGCTTAATTTCGATCGCCAAACGGCTGTTGAAGCACAAAATCTTGTCCACCCCGGATGACCAATATGTGAAAAGTCTGAACGCACGCGACCCTGCCCAAGCTTGTTATTAATTCGTTCATATTATATTCGTGGCTTCTAACTATGTAAAGGAGACGAGACTCGACTTTAAATTAAGAAGAAACTCGAATCAATTTTTATGTTGATGCAGTTGTAAACATGAAACTTATCTGAAGAAAATTGGAAGATTACGTGCACGTACCTAACTATATTCTGACAACAAAAGTGTGTACCGAATCAATCATTATCCAAGTAGAAATCCACCTTTGTGTGTTCTCCCACGCACATCCTTGGCCAAAGTGGAAATCAACTGTGTTTGTTTGTGTTATATATATCATGACAAATATCTTGAACATGATCAGTGTATATATGGTAGCTCGAGCCCCCAGAGGCCTTGCACACCAAGAACTATGTAGGTCGTGTCTAAAGTGTGGCCTGACTCATTTTGATACGAAAAGTCCAGCACATTTTGATGCCACTAGTATGAAAGATTGATCCTGGTATACATAACATAATCGATCGGCATGTACGAGGAAACATGGACATGAAATAGGGTTCTCAAACATGCAAGGATTTAAGTTTCTATGGGCCTATACCGAGTTTTTCCATATCAGAGTGAAGAAGAAATAGAGTCTGTTCATTTAGGCAACAGGTAAAAATGTAGGATCCAAACTACACAGTTATCAAACACGAGAATAAGTAAAAGTAAACATAAATATTTTCATGAAAAGATCAAACATATTATTCAAACTTTTCACCAGTTATTTCAAATCATGGACAAATTCAACGAGTTTTCCAACATTCATCAACAAATCTCCCAAGACAGAGTGAAAGAGAAGTGTGAACAGATAACAAAATTTTTATGGACCCCGAGTAGGAGCAAAGCAGAAACAGCCTCCAGCCTGGTCTTCCGGTATCATTCCACCTCCTTTGCTTGTGTCAATTGCCTCCAACAACCTCACAACCTCGTCCATGTCAGGTCGTTTCTCCGGGTTCGCATCCCAGCATTTTTTCATGATATTTGCGAGAGAACTTGGACAGCAACGTGGAATTTCTGGCCTCAAATTCTGCCCAAAACAGAGAATACAGGTTTCAAGCTTCTAGCAGCAAATCATGTTACCAAACAGAAACTGGGCGTGATATTTAAGAAATTGTTCAAAAATGTAAAGACATGGGTAGGTGAATGCACCGAATCTGAATATTTGTTTAAAATATTGATCCATTGGATGTTAACAAAGAGGTCCAACCAGAAATGCCAGCAATATCGTATGATGAAGCAGATTCAGGAAGCACACAAATATATCACCACACCTGGCTAGCATTATCCATAAATATATGGTTTAATAGATGGAACCAGTAATAGTGAATAATTCCCCCAAAATTAATGATGATTTATGAGAATGCGTGAATAATTAGTTTTCAAGATACTCCATCTGCATACATGTCACATCTATGTAGTGTTGAACAGGTTCTTTTGTTTAATTGGCTTCGCTGCAGCTGAAAGTGAATGGAGCCACTTTCAAACCCCCTTTTCTAAGGAAACCTTGGAATCCACCAGAAAGGAAAGAAGGTGAGGGGGGAGCCTCTACAGCGGAAACAATCTACCTTTCTATTAATCCGTCGCATGCCTAAGCTAACCAACCAACTGAGCAGCTCAAGCCAAATGTTAAGAGAATTCGTGAAATGAGAACCCGTTCTGCTTGCTAACAAGGA
Source organism: Fraxinus excelsior (assembly GCA_019097785.1). Lineage (NCBI taxonomy): Eukaryota > Viridiplantae > Streptophyta > Magnoliopsida > Lamiales > Oleaceae > Fraxinus > Fraxinus excelsior. The sequence continues at coordinate 12,840,449 of CM032644.1, forward strand.
CGTACACAAGTTCATGTCTGTAAAATATGCTCATATCTAAATCCAACTGCCCAAGGGGTCCTACAAACATTAACTATTACTATAATATGCCATAGTCATTTGGATATTCCGTACATGTATTGGATCGCCCTAATATTCCTGCTATTTGAAGGATTTTAGGAGGCCTTAATTTCCGTGCTAGAGACATGAGATCTCCATGTACCTTCTTCATTGTAGAGAAAAACCTGTAGGACCGAAGAGAACGTAGCTCTCATATCTGATCTTATTATTCTCGTGAGTAGGGATTAGGGCTTTATCTGTAACATATGTAGCCTTTTTTTCCTTTACCAACACACAGTAAGCCGCATTCCTACCAAAATTTATATAAAATTCAACCTCAAACATCTCCGTCCCTTAATACCGTGCCCGGGTCTGGAGAACAGGCAGTAAGAATATTCTTAAATACATATGGTGAAGAGTGAAAGGTGGCCTCTTCTCATCCTTCAGTCTCCCAAACCACCTCTGTAACTCTCCACGTTTCCCTCTCCTCTCATGTCCTCCTTATTAAACACTTTTCAGTGATTAACAAGGACCACATTATTTTGTGCATGTGCCATTTAATTTCAAGCTTGACTGAACAAATGCTTCAAGAGTAAACTTAAAGTACGTGCTCAACTTGCATAATGCTCCAGTGTCACATCTACGCATTGGCAATAACTTGGTTATCGTATTATTAGAATGCTAAATCACATGAAATAAATAAAAATTACATAAGGAACGTATCAAGAAATAAGAAAGATTTGATTTAAGTGCATCTCCACATCCAGTATATCCAAATATCCAATTAAATACAGTAGTTAACTGAAATATTTTGAGAATATATGGGAATGCAATACAGCAAAAGCGTGCGGAACTTAGAAGTGATCAAACTGACCTGTCTAACAACTGCAGAAGAAACCTCAGCAAAGCTAAGATCTGGGTAAGGCAGATCACAGCAATATATTTCCCATAAGCATATGCCGAAGCTGTAGACATCACATTTTCTGTTATAAGGCTTGCCATCAAGTACCTAAAAAGATAAGATACCTCATTAGCTTCTTTATATCGATGACAAAATAAGGTATTTATGCCTCTAATTCATAGGGTGTGTGCATGAAAGTATAATTTATTTGCCAAAAGTATTGTTAATTGACTCACATTTATGCCAGTGATTTACTAGTATTATGTAAAAAATTATGAGACAGCGTGAATACCTCAGGAGCCATGTACCCAAGAGTTCCAGTTTCACCGGTCATGTCCTTGGGATTCTGAGCTTCAACACGGGCGACTCCAAAATCAGCAATTTTAAGTGTTCTATGAGTGTCTAACAACATGTTTTCAGCTTTGACGTCACGATGCACGATCTTCTTTGAATGTAGATAGCTTAGTCTACAAATACCATGAGATAAGTAAATATTTCCCTAAAAGAACTTCAACTCATATAAATTCCACGAGAAAGTTACCCTCTAGATAGATCTAAAGCAAGTTGGGCAACAATTTTGAAAGCTAGCTTCTTTTTCCTGTTCTTGTACAAGAAGTTCTTTAACGTCCCTCCTTGAAGAAATTCGACAAGAACACAACATGCCCTTGATGGAAGGTCAGTATAACCCTCAGAACGATTTTTAGAAGGAATTTTGAGCTGTGAAGTCCCCATTGAAGCACCAACAAACTGCAAGCAAGTGTTGTCATTAAGATAAGAAATTTAAGATTAAGATCTCCGTCATAAAACAGGAGGACCATGAGAGCCATTCCTCAAAATAAAAAGCAATATCCTGATCTGGAATTGTTTGATTTCCTGATTTCTAAAAAAGGAAAAATACCGGAAAATCAAGGAATCAGATATTTACTCGTGTGACATTTGGATGATCGAGCTTGTGCCAAACTGCAACCTCTTGTTTAAATGATGCACGTAGAGCAGCAGTTTCGGCAGCTGTGGCCATGCCATCCTCTCCCCAGTCTAATAACTTCACTGCAGAGCAAAATGGTGTCACATTAAGTATTCCACTGAGAGAACAAGTAAATCAACTCTTGAAAATTGTTGATTCTGTTAACTCGAATCTGATTGCCGCTTTTGCTGAACTTTTTCTCGTATGCATATGGGGGAAGAGGGAAAATTAAAAAATGTTATAGCATTCTGACATGCAAACAATTACAAGTTGAATGTCTAATATTTTGTCAACATCAAATGTAGCATACTCTAATCAAATTTATGTCTAAATTACGATATCCAATCTCCCAAGCAAAATATTCATACAACTACCCTAGTGTTTTACTTAATACTGAGTTTTGTTCAGTATCTCGCCAAACCATAATACTCTTTGGAAAGGCTGTGACTAGACAAATTCAAGCACCTATTGTTGCAAGAGCATGATATAAGGACTCTATGAAAGTGAGCCCTCCTAGTAGACTCACAACTGGAATATTAGCAGAGCAATTGGACCGGCATGTTCTTGTGATTGAAAATCAGGGTTAATTTGAAAATGCGCCATGAGACGAATCTACAATAGTACCAAACATTTTATAGGACTTCTATAGAATAGCAACTAACTTCATATAAATATAATAAAATAATAGTGTAAGACAAATGATCTTCAAGTTGTTGGGAAGAGGAGGAGACGAAGAAGAAGACTTCTGAATATTTGTACTCCTGTCACTGAGGCTATAGTCACATGAAATAGTGTTTTTCTCAAGGTAAAATCATTCATTTTTATTGGTTGAACCAATCAATCATTAGCTACACAACCTCTTAGTCTTAAAATCTTATGCCAAACCAACTCATTGAACATAATGCTCAGCAACCTCAAATTCCCCATTCGTACCCACGTCACATAAACACAGGGAGAAAACTTATGCCACTGATTAGGTTATGATAAATTTTCCATAAGAAATGACAATAGTTAAATAACGAAGGCTGCAGAGTTTGTTCTAAAAACAAAATTCACTGAATTGCATGATAAGTACAAGTTGGTGCGGTGGAATGACAGAAAGAGCTATTGTTTGGCTGCTCTAAGAAATGCATAATCTCACTTTCACTGGGGGAAAATAATTCCACCGAAACATTAAACAACACAAAAGAGGAAGTCTTCTGATCAATATGCCAAAATTTAACATTATCTAATCTCATCCATTTCCTTGTAAATTCAAATAAAGCATTCTGACAAAATTAATTCTGACAACAAGGGAAATATTGGTGTACCTGCAACATCCTGATTATCGTAAGTACCACGATAAACAGTACCATAGGTTCCCTGAGCAACAAGATACCGAATTTCCAACTTCGAAGGATCAATTTCCCACACTTCCTTAGGCTTATGGCTCTGATTCTGATTCTCTACATTTTTTGACCAAACCCTGCTCAAGTGTTTCTCAAGCTGAACATCCAAGCTTTTGAGATCAATTTTATCGGCCCGGAAAATCATATCTTTGCTACTAATGCTCCCGGGACTCTTGGTGGACAAGGTTTTTTCACAAACACTTGCTGTGCCCTTCAAGTTGGAGGCTCCTTCGTGATTTTCTGGTTTCCCAGTTTTGGATGCTTCAACCCCTTCTTCACATGTTTTCACATCCATTTTTCAAAGAATCCAGAGATTTTCCACCAAACAAACACAGAGCCTAAATTTATAAAGATATTGCCGAATCAAGAACTGGGGAAAAAACAAGATATCAGTTTCATAAATCCAATAAAATCAAATTTTCAGAAATTAACAACTTTTCGTCATCATCAATTCTTGCAAAATTAGAAGAAAAAACAGCAATAAAAGAATGATTCAACCCTTTTGTCAAATTTCTACAATAATACTTTTCACTATAAGCTTCAAATGACCCCAGTAAATGACCAAAAATAAAGAAAATAAATTGACTTTTCAAGAATTCAAAAGGCTTATAATTTGCCCTCACCAACCCTCCCTTGCTTAACAAATAAAGCACTTAAATATAGAAAAAGTAAACCCTAAGATATTGACCCAGTTTTTTGTATATAAAGACCAAATACTTACCCACCCGAAAATAATCAGAACAAGCCCGCTTATTGAAGTAACAAGAAGCCCAGAAATCTACTTCCAAAATCCATATCAAGAAAAAAGGGAGAGCCGGAAAAGTTGACCAGACCCTTGAATAACTTTTCGAAATTCAAAGGGAAATTCAGAAGGAATGTCTGGTCAATATATCTCGGAAATTTAGAGAGAGAAAGAGAGAGAAGTGTGTGGAGATGAAAAGAGCGGTTAGAGAGAAGCGCGGGGGATGCCTAAAATTATGGGGTTCTTCGTTGATTTCCTTGGTAGTCTAGAGAGAGAAAAAGAAGAGAGATAGAGAAGATTCTGTGACAGCATCGTAGGATACAAATGTACTGTTCCGTGCATGTCCTTCCAACGAAATTACCTGTAACAAAAGTACAACTTTTATTGATTAATAACATGAAAAATGAATGTTTAGAAGTATAAAATATTTTATTTTTTGAATGTGTTGTTGAAATAAAGAATTTTGAAATAATGATTATTAAGCAAGGCTAACTTATCATCTCTTAATTTCCGATACAAATAAACAAAGCCTCATTTGAAAATTTATAAACAATTTGTAAATTATTTATAAATAATTAAACTTCATTTTCAATTACAATCAATTTAAAAATACTATCAACTTATTCATTATTCATTTCTTATATATTTATAAATTCTTCCCTAACGAAAGCTATTAATTTAGGATAGGTTCCTCCCGACCCCAACATTTTTGTAAGTGTAACAAGCATGTTCTTATTCTTTTAACATTGAGCGTGAAACATCTCCATTTTTTTGATATAAAATGTCCATTTGAATAGTCGCATGACAAGCAAGTGATACTGAAAGGGTATACATTGTTGAAGAAACACCGCCATTTGATTTTTTGAATTAAATGAAATTATTTTTGAACAATTTTATTCTTTCAAACGGATATCACAAGTGTTGCTTGGAAATTTATTGTAAGGGATATCACACGTGTTAATAAATAGATATATTTTATTTGTGGTAGTAATACACAAGATGTGAAGAGATATGAGGGGGTCATAATTTCTTCAACAAAATAATTTTAATTTTTTTTTTATAATTTTCTCGTTAGTCTTTTTTAGGTAAATTCATACAATAACTATATATGTTAATTTTTTATGATGATTCTACGATATAACCCATTAATTTCTCATTCTCATTATTCATTTCAACCACACATTATCCAAATAAAATAATATTACACACAAATCAAAAACTTTTTATCACTTTTCCACCACACATTCTCACATCAATCAATATTCCAAAATTTCTATTCTTCTCAAAATGGGTTTCAAACAATAGTTGTTCACTTTCAAAAGGTCACGACTATTTTTGAAAAATCTTCAAGATAATTACGAGATTAATACCCGTAAAACTATTGCAATCAAAATTGTAGAGAACATCGACAATCAAAATTATAATAGAAGTTGCGACCAATAAAATTTTCAAAGCATAAAAGACAAGAATTTTTTAAGTCTAAAAATTCACCAATTACATGTATTGCCGGAGGCCGGCAGATCCTTATATTTAAATCAAATAAATAATATTTTTTCCAGCTATGGATAGAGACATAATTATTCAATTTAAATAATAGTGACCAGACATTCTTGTACGACAGATTTATTATTTTGGCCACTTCCGAATGGAATGGACACAAAGTCGACAATCAGTTTTTCTGAGTTAAATTCTAGATGACTTTCTAAACTTGACTTTGACTCGTAATTACAAATTAATTTATGAAGTTCGCCTACTTTTATAAATTGACTTGCAGGCACTTTTGCAAATAACTAACCAAACATGCTACAAGTACATAATGTGTTATCGAATTGATAAGTGGCGGTCTGCCCAACCATGCTACAAGTACATAATGTGTTACCGTCACTTATCAATTCGATAACCAATTAGGTAAAAAGTTATGTACAACAAAAATAATTCATAACCATGAATCGATTTAAAATTGACTTTTTAATTACTCACTTTGTAGCATGTAGACATGTTATAAAAAATTCTTACTAACTTAGAAGAGTATTTTCACAAAACTCTTTAAGCATGAGATATTTTTTATTTTAAAGAGTCAACCTTTAAAATCATACTTTAAGAGACTTGTTAAATTAACATTTTAATTTAGAGAGTTGTAACTTACTCTATATAATTAAATACATTCAAAAAATTTCAATTTTCAATGTAGGAAAAAAATAAAATAATCTACTGGAAAGCTAATTAAAATAAAAATAATAATAAATATTTTTTTGGGAGTAATAAAATTAAGTGTTAAATATAACTTGTTGGAGTACTTCAAAATTTTAACTCTTTAAATTTATAGATGCTCTCCGAATGATAAGATATATTCTTCAAAAATACAGAGTCTCTTGAAAATACTTTAAAAATCTAATCGCCCATTAACTAGTATCTTCTATATATAAAAAGTGCATATTTAATGGAATTTGTTGGTTTAACGGAAAAACTAACGAAATTTCTTGATTTAACGGAAAAACTAACGGAATTTCTTGTTTTTAACGGAAAATCTTTTTTCACCACCCCTACTTTCAAAATTATAATTAAATAATAATAATAATAAATTAGCTTTTGATAATTCCTTCAAACTAAAATATCTTGAAGCTAACTTATCCGAATCGACTTTTTCTCGAATTTGATTTATGTATCTAATTACGATTTATCCAACGAGACCAATATTCATATATTTACGATAACTCCATCAATATCTAAATATTTGACACAAATAAAATATAATTTGATAAATGTATCATTTAGTCCATAACTTTCAAAATATTAAAATATAGTATATAAAAATTGAATTATATTTTATGAAAATTTTCGGGGTATTACATTCTCACCCCCTTAAAATATTTTCGTCCTCGAAAATTTACTCGTCACTTACCAATACTAAGTCTAACACATGATATACATATATTATCGTAATACATATCATACTTTAACGATAGAATGAATTGTATTATTACTAAAAAAGAGTAAAGACTTAAGTCATGCAAAAAGTTTAAGCCTCCGTTTGTTTCTCATTAAAAATCCATAAAAATGAAAAATATGACCGTTATCCATCACATCAATCTATCAATTTTGAATTTCTATCTCTTATGTGGGGTTCAATAACAGCTATATTTTTCATTCTCATTCTACATTAATGAGAATCAAATGGAGCCTAAGTAAACTCATCTTCTTACCCCTTAACATATCTTGAGTTTTCTGTTTGTGATTTTTGGTTGGAAATGACAGAGAGAAGCACTTTATTTAATTATTTATCAATTACATAAACATTACATCATTAATTATTTAATTAACCAAAAAAATTACATCTTTATTAATAACAAATTAATTCTTAAACAAAACTATTAAATATAAACTAAGCAAACGTGCATTGCACGTTGCTTAAACCTAGTATGAATATATGTATATATGCTTAGATTATGTTAAGTACCTGTGTTATAGCACATCAATTTATTGGTGAATAACAAGTTACAATTCATAAATAAATATAAAAAAGTTTAGTAGTTCTATATTTATTTCAATCATGCTATATTATCAGAAAAGTTGACATAATGACACATGTTATACTATCATTAGACTGTTTAAATTATAATCAACTCTCAATCATTCTCTACCACCACTTCATTTGTTACTATATCTATCAATTCTTTCTAGCAAAGTGACATAATCCTACTTATTTTTCAACATTTTTTTGTTTCTCAAAATACTATGTTTTATTATTTTATATTTTAAATTCTCATATTTCACTAATCGGTTTCCACTGTCGGCACCTCAACCGTCACTTGCAACATAGTGTATTGTCTATTTCAATTATCCACTTCGCCGTTGTCGCCCCACTGCCACTAACATTACACTATCACCGCGATCTCACTTCTAATATAACATTGTTAAATCACCACTGTCACACCATCACTCTTTGTAATATTTATTATTACACCACCACCACCGGACCGTCATTGGCGCTGCCATCACCACACACCACCACCGACACAAACACCATCATTAAATCAATTCATATAAAAAACCACTAAAAGCATTCAACAAATCTGGAAAATTTCGAAGATATCAAATTTCACTTCTAAATATGTGAACAAATTCCAGCAAGGTTCATCGACGAGATTCAAAAACCATTCATCGACATCAACCTCATAGCCGTAGAAAGCCACTTCGCAACACGATTAACCCTTAAAACGGTATATTCAGGCGCCATTTGCAGAAAGATTGTTCAAAAATAAAATTAGGGATTCTGAATTTGTCATTGGTGAATGTGGTGGTGGTTCAGAGTCGTCGTAGTGTGGTGCAGAGTCAAGTATCTGCCATGCATAATGGTTTTGAATTTGGGGATGGAGAAATTCGACTATATCGAAATGGGGGTTTGAACCTTAGGAACTCAGATCCTATGATGAGTTGGTTAGAGAGCAAAAGCTATAGATGGAGATGGTGGTAGTTGATGATGGTTCAGTTTAGGTGTTTTGTGTGTTCGTGTGTGGGGTATTTATATTCACTCATATTCTTCTAACTTCTTTCATTATAATCTGATCAATTTGAATTGTCAAAATGTATGATATGGTTTTACTGACAATATTTGTTGGACAAAGAAAATGAAATATACTGTTAAATGATCCAAAAGTGGCTGTGAAGCTATGAATCGAAGCTGGTTTTAGGTAAGAACTAATCAGCATTAAAATAATATAAAAACAGATATCAATTTATTTATAACTTTCCTATTAAGTACATTAACATCTGACAAATCAATGTGATTACTGATTTTTAAATTGAAGTTCAGCGATTCAATTGAGACAAAATAAAGATTCGCTGAAAGTTCAGAAGAAATTTACCCAAAATTCAAGAAGACAATAACATTCATGTCCCAGCACAAGAAGGCTGAGGGATTACATTCACTGGAGTCAAAAAATAAAAAAGATATCACCAAATAGATACAGCCTTGCACAATGAAATTAGGAACAATGTTGTTCTTTCCTTCTCTAAACCAAAAGAGGGATCAAGATCCTGAAGACTACTAAATCCCACTCAATTACGTATAAAGACGTGAACTAGGAAAATCATATGGGACAACATATCCGCCGATTATGAACTCCAACATCATTGACCAGATATTTAGCATTTACGCTTGATCAATAGAGACACGGGAGTAATACAAACTTAACAAGAATATTTGCCCCGTCTAGTTATCCCTTGGTTCTCATAATTGTAATGCTGCCTTTTCCACCCTCAGTGCGAATCTTAGTTTTCCCAACCACAGGCTTCCCGGTAATTGCAGATGTAGGATAAGAGAGAGAAGAATCTTTTTTCTCTGGGATTGAAGGTGGAGTATGGATCCTTTGGTTTATGTCCTTCAAAGTCAGGTCTCCATGCATACCACATGGTTTAACGAAGGCAAATGGATAGACGACTGTAGAAGCCAACTTTGGAGGACTCCGAATATATGATTTCCTACCTGATCATTTGACGGGAAAAACAAAAAAAGAAGAAAAGAAAAGGAGAAAGAGAGAGGAACAGACGAGTTCAGTTACAAAGCAAGCCAGTATAACAGTAACCAATAAGTAAAAATCAGAATAATGTCTTATACTCGAGAAACTGGGACTTCCCACATTATCAAGGATGACGCCTGAGTGAAATAATAAAATACAAAGTACCTCTGAGAACAACATTTCCACGAGTTCGAACAGGTTGTTTTTGAACTGTATTATTTTGATATTCAGGAGGGGTGTTGCACAACTCTGCAATTTAGTATCCATTTTTAAAAGGGGACAAGAAGGAAAACCAAAAGAGCAGGGCAATGAACATAGTCGAAGAATAGAAAGTAATAACAGAAACATGCCATATTAATGGAGAATATTTTGACATGCCTGTAATGTCAATTTGAACATCAGATGCCCCAGATGCACTACTACTGTTTCCCACAATAAGCTAGTCAGAATAACTAGTCTCCACAAGAAAATGAGGAATCTGAAGGCAAAAGGATAAAAAAAAAAAAAAAAAAAACATACAGATCGTCGGTGTTGAAATGCATCTCGGCATCACTAAAGCAATCCGAAATCCATCCTTCAGATGCCGGATCCAAGCACTCGTTACTGGAAGCAGACGTGCCTTCTGAAGAAGAAAAAGTCATTATTCTTAGTTGGAATCGTGTACATATACGATAAATCTGGTCCAACTTTATTTCAAAGAAAAAAATTACAAGAAACAAACCTGCAAATCCAGCAACCCACTGTGACATTTCAGACATAGCCTCTTCAAGTGAATCCTGGGTCTCCTAAACATGGAAACAGAGAGAAATTCAACCATTGCCTTTTAGCACATTTAGTGATGCTAGAGAACTCATCATTCAGAAACAGGTCACTTGGAGAACCAATGCATAGCTCACTTTGGTGAAAGTATAAAGAGAAAACGATAATCATAGCAAAACTAATGTCAGAAAACGTGGTCAATAGGAGCACCAGAATTCTCACTTTGGTGAAAGTATAAAGAGAACACACAATCACAGCAACACTAATGTGATCTAGGTAAATTTTTAATTAGGACGCTCCACTTCATTTTTAACCCCTTCTGTAGTTGAATCTGGATGCTCTTGTAAATCACTTGTATCAAAATATTCAAAGAAGATCGAAAGGAGTTAGAGGAGCTTCATCCATGTTAAATTAACCAATATGTAAAGACAAATCCGTAACTTAAACTTGAATAGTACTTTTGGATATAATTTGTGCCAAAACTCCAGCTTGTAAACCAAGGATTCCATCGGGGACGGAAATGGGAAATGCGGGTTGATGCCCACCAGGCAAACTATGGACCTCAAGTAATTGTTCTCCTGAAAAGGGGCAAGGCACAGGCAAAAAATAACAACAGGGGAGAACAGATGCTGAAGGCTAGAAAAGTCCCAAGAGGTGAGATGAGCAATCAAGCCCAGGCCCAAATTGCAAATCTTTAATGCTATTGGCATACTATACTTTGATCATTTAAAGGAGAATTCAAACCAGGCTGGGACTCAGTTGATGTTTTGCCATTATTTGGATGATGAGACTGAAGGCCCCAACTATTTAAATGAAGGTTGTGGTGCTGGACATATTCAATAATATTGTTCTGTAAGACGATCTAGAATCAGCAGAATTTTGCAAAATTACATCACAACTAGGAAACTTGTACTAAGACCAGAAAAACAAACTATGCCTTGCTTTCAGCAAATTGGGGTCTAGTTATATGAATCTTTTTCCCTCACACTATTTGATCCATCACTTTGTCCGCTTAAACACAATGCAGGTGTAAAAAGACCAACAGGATGCTTTATTCATGGACTAATAAGTTTCACAACATGGAAAAGGGAAATCAACTAGAAATGACTAAAACTACAAAGTGTTTAATGAGCAAAGTGAGATAGATGATATTTTGTTTCTTGTAATGCAATGGAAGTATTGCATCAATCAATCCTATTATAGATGGCATTGTATTACTTGGAAAGCAATGGAAGTATTAGAATAGCACCAATTCAATCCTATAATACAAGATCCTTTATGCAAGTAGAAATGTTAAACCAAAATTACATGATCCTAGGCGTATGTTCCAAGTAAAAAGAGTAACTTGACACCAACCTGTGATCTCAAAAATGCCTCGTCATTGCAAAAGGGTGCATCCAGAACCTCAGTCTCAAACTGTAGCATACGACGCCTTTTTACTTGCGAAGAAGGCTCCCTGTATTTCTCTAAATCTTTGCCTGCAGTTGCTACAGTTCATGCAGTCAAGTGACTTTCAAGACGAGTTTACATAGCGAAGACTTAATATTAATCAGGACGTACATACCAAACAACGGTAAATACATAAAACATTGTTTAGCAGGTATAAGATTTGGTAAATAGTGGAGATTCATCTATATGCTCAGAATCACTTGTCCCAACAAAAACAATATTTTAATGTTACCTTTGTCGCCTATATAAAGATGTATTTGAATGTTTCCAAGACTTGTACATACATCTTTGAAGTATTTTCAAGATAAACAGCTAATTTGCAAAAACATTTTCATCGAGAAAAAGATTGACAAAGCAAGCTAAGAATAAGTGATAAATGGGTAACGAAACATCCATAAATTTATAAGAAAGTAATATTATACCATAGTTGGTCACATGGTAAGCCAAATCTCCGCAAGCCTTAACTGGAGTAGCTTCATCCTCAAAGATATAAGAGAAATCTTCATTTTGGTTCGCTCCATTCAATAGGCATTTAGACATATCTGCTCAACAAAGCAAGAAAAGTTCAACATCAACAGCCTCACTTCGTTAAACATACTATTATAGCCCTGAACTTGAAGACCTGTGTAAGACTTACCAACATAGGTACTATCTTCAAGAATATAATTCTGACTTTGCCAATCCCACATGTTGCTGTTACATTTTGACATTATAAGCAATTAATACAGGAAGGTCAAAGTTTAAAAGCAATGTACAGTGACAGGAATTAAATTGAAAAGAAAATGTACAAATACCTATACATATTCAAGCCATAGGAGTGATATAAACCAACAAAAAGATCCAAAGTTTCAAACCATAAAATGAACAGGTCATCCAGACACCCAAAATCAAGAAAATGCCATGCAATTCATGTAGTTTGTATTTTAACATTTTGTTATTTTTATAATACTTAATACCTTAGAAAAATGAACAGACAAAAAATAAAAAAAATAAGTGCATAACATACCCCCCCCCCCCCCCCCCAACTCCCCCAAAAAAAATAGAAGAAGAAAACATATTACAATTCACTGCATCATAATAATTTAGACAATCGATTCAAGGAGAATAACAGCATACTTGTAAAGGTAAAACACAAAATCAAGCATAACCCATAGCATTTTTATCAGCATTTTACAGTACTCAGTATTAACGCATAAAAAAATCAACACAAACCCAAGGCCAACCCATTAATCCACTGCCCTGAAACATAGAAAAACTATACTTACTTGTCATTATCGTGGTTCATTTTTTGTGGGTTTCTTCACTCAGCAAGCGAATATAATCAGCGAATGATAACCCAGAACTAGAAAATAAAGGAAAACAGAAATGATGTTTGTCTTTAATCAGATTCCCAAATCCCGACCTTTAAACAGTGAAAAATAGCCGTTATTATGGATCTAAAAATGTATATATATAAGCACAGCCGCAGACTACACATCTACTATTACTCTATAGTTTATAAATAAAGCCATGGAAAGAAAATTAATAAAACTCCCCCTAAAATCTGGAACTGGAAGAAGATTTTATTTATTTTGACGGGGTTATTGATTGAACCAAATGCGTAGGGTTGTTAGATTTAGGGATGTTAAAAAAGCTCATTCGCTCGGGCCGAGCCTTATTTTGGAGTATCAACTCAAGTTCGGGTCGCCCCCCTCTTTTTTTAAAAGGAGATTTTCATAAATGTCACTAAATTTAAAAATCCACAAAAAATTTAGATGCGCACTAAATTTGTTCAAAAATATCACTTTTTTGTTGTAAAATGTCCAAATTACCCTTGGGGTCACCTTTGACCTTTGTAAGAGTAATTAATGCTTGATTGGAATGTCATTAATAATTTGATTTGATGATTAAATTTTTATTATTTTATTCATTATATATATGTATATTATATTGAATAAAACTTATTTTCTTCCTAAAAATAAATAAATGAAATTCAAAACTTAACATAAACAAACCCTAAGTCATAAATCATCATCCATTAACACATATTTTCTTCCAAAAACTTCATCTTCTTCATTTATCTTTTTCATTCATTCATTCATCAATAACATATGAGTATTTAATTGATCATCCATTTTGAGATGTTAGCTATTAGAAACTGTTTATATTTTCATCTCTTAGCTCATTATTTCGTAAATGTTAAATAAAACATGGTGATAATAAGTTCCAATTTTTGAAGCTATTACTCATTAATGTTCTACAACAATGTTCTCCTAAAAATTTCTGAAATAAATGCTTTGAAACCAACCCGACAGTTCGTACTGAAATTGTCGAATATAGTGTTTCAAACCGTCAACCCCGACAGTTAAACTGTCGAATTCGGCATTTCACGAACTGTCGGGATACACAATTCAACTATCTATTTTGACACTTAAGAACTGTTGAAAACCTTGATTAGCTGTTTTCCACATTTGATGGTATTCAATCTCGATATATTGATTGTGCTGACTTCTTACAGTTGCAATCCCAACATTTCAGGTATGAGTGATGATTTGAGATTCACCATCTCTTACGGGGGAAATTTCACAAATGTGGACAATAAATGTAAGTGGAGTGATAGAACATTTACGATGCTCAAGTTGCCAACCACCGAATCCAATGTCAAAATTAAATGTGCAGGACAATTGGCGTGATGTTACCAGTAATTGAAGTGTACTGAAATTTATAATTAAAATGTATTCCATAATTAATTACCATTGCTTTTGTCACCTGTGATAAGTTATAGATGTGAAATTTATTACTCCACAATTAATAAGTTATTCTTCTCGATGTCATTATTTTCATAATATACTATTGAATTGTCATTGTCGTAATTACTGGTTGCCCTATCCTTTATGACTCGCAATTTGAACAATCTATAGTTACCTAAGTGGACCATAAAGTAATCGCTGCAACACAAATGACCCATTGTACATCAATGCGACAAAATATTTGAAATAATTCATAAAATTACAAAAATTTTAAATTTACTTAAACACAACATTTAATGTGTCATTAACCAGGATCAACATTACAAAACAACATTCCACGCAGATTCTTGAAAAATGAAATGAAACATTCACAAAACCAGAAAATCGAAGTCACATTATGTAAACGTTCACAAAACCAGAGTTACTTGGTAGTCACCGGAACGAAAGAAATGAAATGTACAAAATTCATCTCAACTATTTCTTCCGTGTTTGCCTCCTACCCTAGTGTACAACGTCCTGGTCGATGCTGCAAGCATTCAAAGGCGCATAGAACGCCGCCTGCGAATAGGGACCATTGTAGGCTTACCGGGTCTTCGGTCGCACCACATACGAAACAACAACCATAGACAAATAATTAGTTCGAAATAAGGTAATGAGATTTGTGTGTGTCCTGATGTACATAAGAGGCGTTTAGACAATTTGGGTAGGCAGAAGTGTAGTGCGAAGAAGTGAAAGGACATATAACGACACGAAACTACTACCCAATGCAACATGAACAATCTGTAAAAGAATATGTGATGAAGATTTAACAATAAATGGAACATACGCGCTTCACATTATTTCATAAGGCAACTATCCGTCTAGAATTATTGCGTCTAACTGTCGGGATCGACAGTTGACTTGTACCAAATGTACTCAACTGCCGAGAATTCTGAGACTAACTGTCGGGAACTGCAGTTCGCCTATCTCTATTTTACTCGTCGAACGCAGCTAACTGTCGTGAACGACATAACACATGTTCACAAGTCACCAATATGTAGATAATTTATGAGGTAAATTATTGCACACGAAGTGATGAAACATACCAAGATGGTAGAATGTTCATAAACAGATGACATTTATATCACCAATCAACAATTATCCAAAAAAGTAGGTCAAACAATTCTAAGTAAAGTTTTCAATACCCCAAGTAACTTGGATCATCATGAACCGCAAGAACACACATACCCATTGGAAAATTGTCATAATTCCCGTTCTCATACCCACTTTTTCCTCTGATTTCCTCCACAACTATTTTTCCCCAATAATTAAAAAAACCCATAAACTAGATGCAAAAATCGATATAGACAGTAAAGATTCAAAAAATTACACAAAATCACCAAAGTCATTACTTCAAAACAAACTCAAATGCAAATGAAAAAATGCATGTCACAAAATTTCAGGAAGTTAGGGAAAAAATATCGAAGCATTGACTTACACAATCAATCTTTTCTGACGAGTCAATTGAGTAAGGAGTGAGTTCACGGTCGGTTTCTCTTTCGTTGGGTGGTGGAGTTCTCTTTTCGACGGTGGAGTTCTTTCTCTGTCTCTCGCTTTGGTCGGTGGTGGGTGGTTCACGGTAGGACTCACAAGAGGTTGGCCGATGGAAGTTGTCTTCTCATTTCTCTTTCTCTGGCCGGAGGAGGTGGAGGTTGCCTTCTCCTTTCTCTTTCTCTTGCTGGAGAATGTAGCAATTAAAAGGTTTTACATAATGATTTTTTCCCCTTTTTTATCCCTTTGTTTTTCCATTTTTAGCTTGTTTTGACGGTTTGGTACTTTGGAGGTACAATTGTTATGACAAAATTGTACAATTTCAACATGTAGTCAAATCTCAATCAATTCAAGACATGTTAGGTATTTAAATTATGCAGAGGGGTAAAAATGTCCAATTTTGACATTCTTACAACTAATTTAAAAAGGTGACATTTTGGTAATTACATAATGGCAAAATGACATTTGGTGTAATTTCCTCTTTTTTTAAATGACCCTTCAGCTGTTTGCACTTTGCATGCAACTAAAAATTCTCAAAATTTGAAAATGTACCTAATGCATGCAAACAATTGTCTAGCCAAAGTACAAATTGGAGGTTGCATTTAATTTAGATGGTCGAATTTTATGTGACGAACAATCAAGACTAAAAGAAGATATATTGGATGTTTTAATATGTTTGAAGAATTGGGAATGTGCAGAATTATGTCTTCAAGAACAATGACAGTATAATGGTCGTAGAGTTACAGCAAATCCAAGCATAAAATATTTTAACTTTTTAAATTAATTAGTTTAAAAAAATACGTAATTTTTAAATTTTTTACTTTCAAGAAAAATTGTATACGAAGTATTTTATTCGTGTATAATTTTAATTCCGCTTTCGATAATTGTAGTTGGTCCCATGCTCGGATAAATGATGAGTGTTTTAACTTTTATTTAATTTATAATACGTATAAACTGTACAAATTTTAAATTCTTTAAGAAAAAAATTTAGATTTGACACCAAAAAAAAAAACCCAGCCAGTTTGGCTTGGGTTGAACCTCATTTCTTTGGCCGAGCTTTTGCTCGACTCAGTTGGGGCCCAAAAAAGCTCGAACATATTTTGTTCGAGTCGAGCCCAAGTTTCGAGTTTTGGCTCGTGGCTCGACTCGACTCGCTTACATGGCTAGTTAGATTCTGACTTTTGGACTCGAGTAGTAATAAAAAGCATATTATCTTGGAGTTGGTTAATAAAGTAGCTAAATGGTATTCTTGCTATATTTTACAATAGGATAGTTTAACTAATACTTTGCACTTAGGGTCCCTATGTTTTTCATGTAGTGTGCAAAACGTTCATACGTTTCAATTTTTTGCATTTTCATCTATATTTCAACGTTTTATTGTGGAAAACGTCATTTTCACATATTTTTAACGTAAAATGACTAATATACCTTCATATATAAATAAAACAAAAAAGAAAAGAAAAATAAAGAATAAATTGCAATCTTACTCCTAAACTTTATAAAAAATACAAATGAGTCCAAAATTTATGATAATATTAAAAATAACAAAAAAATATTTTTCTCTTCATTTTTCTTCTAGCTTATTTTCCCTCCCATTTTTCTCCCTCTCCCACCATAACACCCTCTAAACATGTTATTTTTTCCACTTGATTTCATGTTTCTATCTTTTTTCTCAAGTCAGTTGCAATAACTTTCCTAGGGTCACCCAAAATCCTACCAATTCTAATGGCTAGTGCCCCAATCCCAATCCCTAAATCTACCCATAAACCATCCCTTAACTCCTCATTTTCATTTAAAGCATCATTAACCAAGTTCGCAATCATCTCAGTCTCTAGTCTTGGTATCAATACCCCTTGTTCCACACTCAACACCAAGTACCTCCAGTGCTCACACCCCTCTACATACTGAAATGGCCTTCTTTCTTTAATCCTCTGCTTCCACATCTCTTAAAGATCATCCAAACACGCCCTTAGTGACACCACTGAATCATCATCATTTGAATTCTGAAATGAAACCTTATTGGTGTTTTCAAATGCATCTTGAATGAGCCATGTAAGTTCTCTCTACAAAAGGGTCAAGTCCAAGCCATTATCCAAGTCCAAGAAAGTGGAGCCCATAGAAGATACTAGGTTCTTGGCCCAAATGTGTCATTTTCTTAGGTTTACAATGGTGGCACTGAAGTGGGTGGCAGGAGATGGTGTGAAATTCAGGGTCTGTGCGAAGATAACACTGCAGAGTAGGAAACAAGTTGGAAGAGAGACACCCACGTGGGGAAATCAACTTTATCGTTTCCCTCGCAAGTACACAAGCACGGCGCACATACGACGAATTTTGCTATTGCTAGAGACGGACCTTGGGCCTTGTCTTGACAATCTAGCGAGAGCCAAAATCTTGTTTTACTGTGACAAACAAAACAATAATTATGTTAGGTCTTACGATACTATAATTTTTATGGTATTATACCATGTAAATTAAAGTATAATTAATTTTCATTTCGTGAATGTTGTGGCCATATTGAATTTTTTAGGTAATTTTGTGGGTCTTTGAGAAGATAGATAAATCAATATTTATAATTGATGATGACGAAAAGGGGTTGGGAAATTTAAGATGGAAAATAAGTCACAGAAGAAAAATGAATAGAAAGAGATTTTTTGTTATTTTTAATATTTTAATAAATTCTAGATTCATTTGCATTTTTTAAAAAAGTTTACGAGTAAGATTGTAATTTATTCTTTATTTTTCTTTTCTTTTCTTTTATTTATATAAGAGGGTATATTGGTCATTTTACCTTAAAAATAGGTGACAATGATGTTTTACGCAATGAAACGTTGAAATAAGGGCGAAAATGTAAAAAATTGAAACGTATGGACGTTTTGCACACTACATGCCAAACGTAGGGACATTTTGTGCGATTAAGCCTTTGGATTTTTATTCGAGCTGATGATCTTTGACGAAGTGAAGAATCTAAATGCTAAGTCTACAGAAAGCTTTGATTTACCAAAGCACGTGGCTCCCAATATCATCACTGTCTTCTTATTCTTGCGAGTACCAGTGATAGCGGTTGTAGTGGTGGTCATAAGGGCTGTTCTCGTAAAGGTTGAGCGACTCGATGACAACTTGCATAGCTTTCCGAATTTTTGGCAGTTTTAGAACGTAATTAATACATTCTTAAACATTTTAATTAATGAATAGGGCATTAATCAAATTTGTTAATTTCTTAATGGTATTGAGTCTTAATTTGCCCTTATAATAATGTATTAAGTCCCTATTTGATAAGGCAAGTCTTCTATGGAAGATGGAAAACTTTTTGCCATTTTTCACTTTTTAGATTGTTTGATAGGAAACATTTTTCAGGTAATTTGTTTTCTACCGTTCATTGGTTTGCCACATTTTCTTGCTTTTTGAGGTAAATCAATTCCTACCACTTTGGAGGGAATTGGTTTTCTAGGCAATTTTTTCTTTTATTATTATTATTTTTGCAATGAAAACAAATTATATCCCCAATTGTAACAAATTATATCCTTTTAATGGACAATTTTCTTGAAAAATAAAGTCAAACGAACATCAAACGATCCAAAATTTCAATATTTTTCAGGTAAAAAATTATATCAATCAAACACAATTAATTGACAATTCTCAGTAAAACAAGTTATATGCAATTCAATTCCATAAGATTTATTTTCTTTTCACCCAAATTTCATTATTTCAATCAAATGGACCCTAATATTAATAAAATTTACTTTTTATTTGTAAAGTATCTATTTATATTTGACGCGTAGTTTAACGATATAATTTACAAATATATCAAAGACAATACCCATGCTTGGTGAATATTAAAATTCGATTTTTAGTAAATTTTGATAAAAAGATGCATGAAATGTATAGTTAAAAAGTCACGAATTTCATGAAATATGTGTTAAAATTAACTGTTGATTTATATTTAAATTAAATCTAAATTGTAATCCCTATCAAAGAGGGGAAATATTTAATTTTTTAAGGGTAAATTATAGTTTGGGTCCCCATTCTTTCGATTGTCTCGATTTTGTCCCTATTAAAATTAGTAGCACGAACAATTACAAAATTCTCAGTAGTTCATGCAAATGTACCCTCCCGATCATTTTCGTTCAATTTTTTCTATTATGATGCGTTTGATTGCAAGTATGAAATTTGCATGGAAACCTATGATTTATTTATATGAAAATTATTAATTAAATGTGTTTGATTGATTTAGTTTTCAACCTAAAAAATATTATATTTGGCCACTTTTTATAGGTAATAGATGAGAGAGAGAGAGAGAGAGAGAGAGTTAGCCTCTGTTTGATAGACATTTTTGTGGAGAGAATGCATTTTTTTGGTTGATACGATGGAGAATGTGTGGTTGAAAAAGAATGAAAAGTTATTGATGTGATGAAAAATGTGTGGTTAAAAATGAGTAGAATAATGAGAATGAAAAATATAATGTGGCTCAAACACGGGCTTACTTGAAAAATAAAAACCACAAATATCTAAAGAAAATGTTTTCCTGGGTCCCCATTCTTTCGATTGTCTCGATTTTGTCCCTATTAAAATTAGTAGCACGCACAATTACAAAATTCTCAGTAGTTTATGCAAATGTACCCTCCTGATAATTTTCGTTCAATTTTTTCTATTATGATGCGTTTGATTGCAAGTATGAAATTTGCATTGAAACCTATGATTTATTTATATGAAAATTATTAATTAAATGTATTTGATTGATTTAGTTTTCAACCTAAAAAATATTATAGTTGACCACTTTTTATAGATAGTAGATGGAGAGAGAGAGAGAGAGTGAGAGAGTGAGAGTGAATTAGCCTCTGTTTGATAGGCATTTTTGTGGAGAGAATGCATTTTTTGGTTGATACGATGGAGAATGTGTGGTTAAAAAAGAATGAAAAGTTATTGATGTGATGAAAAATATTATTTTATTGAAGAATGTGTGATTGAAAATGAGTAGAATAATGAGAATGAAAAATATAATGTGGCTCAAACAGGGGCTTACTTGAAAAATAAAAACCACAAATATCTAAAAAAAATGTTTTCCTTGTTTGAAAAATATTTTCCATAGAAAAAATTATCAGTTAAACACCCCAAAAGTATGAATATGAGTGAAAAATGATATTTTCTCTAAAAAGATAAAGTCAATGAAATACAATCTTACACATCACTAAAATGACAATTCTGCCATCTACATTAAATCCCTACAATATTAAAAAGACGAAAGTTGGTTTTTACTGCTTATCCAAAACTTGCCTTATATACTGTTCACAATCTGTCACTACTGATGTCATGCTGATGTCTTTTTTTGTGTGGTTAAATTTGGGTTGTAAAACAACGTTGTTCTCTTAAAACCCTTCCACATCAAATGGTCTGTCTAAACCTCATGCAACCTCTCTTCCATTTTTCTCTCAATCACAAACATTTTCTCTCTTCAATTACCTCTTTGCTCCATTTTCTCACGTAATCGATTCCTCTTTGAAAAATGTTGCTTGTACATATTTGGTGACACGCATCCTAATAGAATGAGTTGGCAACATTCTATTCTAAAATTAAATTTTGAATCCATTTGAAAAATGAAACAGATACTTAAGAATCGAATGAGTTAAAAGGGACCCAATATTGCAAGAATTAATCGAAACCATTTCATTTACTCAGCAAATTCAGACAAACAAGCGGCAAATACTCTCTTCCCTAAATTTTCCCCTCCAAAATTGATCAACACATTTGCTCCCGCGCTACCCTTCGACCTCTGATAACACACCGGATAAAGTATTGCAACTCATAAAAGCTATGATTGCAATGAAATTGAGTCGCAGTTGACCTTCCCTGTTGTGTCATTCCACGTCCACATTTCTACCCAACTTTTTCGTGAAATTGAAGAGATGACAGACAAAGGTAATGAGTAGTTTTTGCTTATGTCCAAAATTGAAGTTTTGCACAGTCATACAATAGATTGCTCCGATTATTGACATACTAATTTGTCCGTCATGGTCCTCTTGCTTCGTTTGTGTGAAGTTGCATAGAACTTAAAAATGTAAATGTTGCCTAGTTCTAAAGGATGGAAATGTTGCTTGTATTTATTTTTACACCGTAGATGCATAAGTAAAAAAAATTGAAATAGATTTTGATTTTAATTCACCACTCCACGAAGGTTATCTCGTGTTGTTGATGCTTAGAAATAGATTTAAAGACTGAAATATTTTATACAATTTGGAATGAGTTAGTTCGAATAAAGCAATGGTATATTTCACGTTTACTAACTTAATATAACTAACTTATTGAGATGTCATGTAGGGGACTTCGAGTACATCCAAAGGAAAGAAGCACAAGGCACGACCAAGTAATCTTGGCGTTGATGCACACTGATAAGTGTGTTTTCTATACTTATTTAGGCCATTAAATTAGAGCATTTGTAAGTGATTTGGATGAGTTATAACTTAATTTTGTGTTAATTATATTTTTTAGATTGAACTCAATGAAAATAGGTGGATTTGAAAAAAAAAGGGTGTGAAAACGAAGAAATCTAAAGTTTGGGGACCAAAGTATAAACATCCAAAGTTGATTCAGAAGACAAAACGATGATTGAAAGTTATATAGGATCGATTGGATGAAATTGGAGGTCAAATGATTGAAATATAGTGGAAGTATTTTCACAAATCTATTTCTGGTCGAAGAAGTTATGCTATAGATTTTTAGGCTCAATTTGAGATCCATTGTTCAGATAGCAAATGTTTGAATTGAAAAAAATGTATTTCTAGAAGAATTGTAGATCTTTGAGTCACCTTTCCAACACATTTGAATCAAATCAATTAGATACATATAGAGAAAGTTATGGCTAAAATATCAAAAACTATTCAAAGACGAACCTGCGCGCGCGGGGCTATTCAGGGCCTACGCGCGCAAAACACTTTATTTTCCCCAACCGGAGAGCCATTTGGTTCTATGGCAAGCATGCGGTAATTATACTAGTGTGCCTGATAGGCCTTTTTAGCAGATGAAACTTTAATTTTCTTTCGTGATTTAAACTCTTTTGGAAACCAAATTGGACGCGATTTTGACATATTTTCTGGCTCTTATAAATAGAGAATGAAGGATACACATAGAAAAAAGAAACCTCTCTTTCCTCTTCATACAAAATAGTATCATCAAATTTATCAAGAACAAGGGGCTAATTAGTATATTTTGGGAGAAGAGACCAAGCCATAACAAGGAATTGAATGTTAATTACATCAAGATTTTGAAGAATTCAACCTTGGGTCTGAAGATCAACATCTTTTAATTTATTTCATGGTCCGGGTGATATTTCTCTATTATTATTCTTATAATTTATATATTAACATGCTAAGCTAGATCCATTTTTGTATTGGATGAAGGTGAACCCTATTTGTTTTGATTTAAGACTAGTTTAGTTTATTTCTTGCGTTTTTTTGATTAATTTTACATACCCATTGCATTAGTGTTGGAAGACTCACAATAACTTTATAACGCGGCAAAATTAACATATGTGCAATAGATGTTAAGAATAACATGTATCACATGTGCAATCATATATATAATCTAAACTTTAATGCATTCTAATCATTCGAATTCGACTAGGTATAGATTCGGGTCGTGGTTAGAATAGATTTAATTTGTTTTGGAAAAGAAGATTATATATCATAGTTTTATCGATTGTTAAGAATGCATGAACGGAACTAGATTATAAATCAAGAATTGAAATAGATAGCAATAGGCGGATTCGAGATCCAATACAATCATTCATATATTGATAAAAACCATAAAAACCATATTCGTAAAGCTTTCTTAGATTAATTTAACTTAAAGAAAAATTAAACTATCTTTTCTTTATATAATTCGAATCCCATAAAAAGTTAGTAAACTTGAATTGAATTTATTCTCTGTGGGACGATATTCTCAACTCACCAATTCTATTACTTGTCAGCGATCCCGTACACTTGCATGTTTTGCATGAACACACTCGTCGTTCAAGCACCTCTATAGTTACAACATTGCATTACTACATCGTTAACATATTCACAACTCCTAATGGTTAGTATACGTATATGATGAAGTTATCCCGATAAGAAAATAGTAAAAAACTATTCATGTAGGGTGACAACCAAAGTCTTGAATTAACATAACAAAGTTTTATACCTTCGTCTGGCAATCATGTTCACTTTAATGGTCAAGGTAATTAGGTGGTTAAACATTCTACAGATAAAGTGCATCATCCATTTTATTTCCTATTTGGGTATTAATGATAGAATTGTATATATTTTCAGGCAATGCCATACTTTTACCCATGCTTACCGAATCGAGATGGAGGAAACAATTGATTTCTTCACACCATGGAGTTAGGCATATAAGTTCTTTAGTTACCTTGTGATATGTAGATGCAGTATGAATTAAGTGTTCTTAGGAAATTGTAATTGCAAACTTTACAAGAATGATGTGTGTATTTATCTTCAAGTTGTACTCTACTTGTGATAGGTTCACCAAATATTCGCTTGAAGTCTGCTATTTTTATTGTGCGACTTTAATGATGAAATGTTGTTGATATATGCACCTGAATCTTGATAAATAACTATGATAGGTTTATTCTTCTAGGATTCACAGTCATCTATATTGAAACAGAGCTTATACTACCCATATTAAGCCATCAATTGGTCAATAAACTACTATTTCATAAATGAGATTACATTAGCATTGAAAGCATAAGTTCGTTAACATTGTACATCAACATTTAACATAACTGAAATTACATTAATATTTGAAAGTATCGTACATGAACATTGAACATAAGTGAAAAAAGAAGTTCATAGACGAACAACTACAAATCACGTCGGTTATTTTCCTTTCTTATCATATTCCGCATTTACATTTCCTTTGCGTATTGCCACGGTTATCTCCATATATTTTACATGACTTAATCGGGGCACATTGTTTCGAACATGCAAGAGACATTATTCACTAATTCAGTCGCCACAGAACTTGATTCCCCGGACGTTTCACCGTCTTTAATCCGCATTTTTTTGCTGCAACACTTGAACAATTTACCATTGTTGTTAGTGTTCTTCACCACCACAAAACACTTCACATATGTGGCTTTACACCACAGGCAATGGACCTTATTTTGGTAATCCATAAGAGAAGTGACCGCTTTGTCTAAATCTATGGCATACTTAATCGTTCCGTCTTGCCATTGTAAGCTACGATAAACACATTTAGTCCACATTCTTTTACATTGGGTGAAGTCAATTATAACCTAGACGCTCAAACATTGGGTACACTACAGTTACGAGCCTGTGTTAGACCCATCACCTCATTCGCCACGTGTCAGTAGAGGTGGTCGAACCACGCCATGTGGTGGCCGAGGTGATTGCGCATGGGACGAGCTGATTGCATAAGCCGAAGTGGTTACATGAGCGAGGAACTAAATGCACACCCAACAGAAGAGTCGAATTCATCTGCAAGCCACCGCGGATGAAAAGGCCACTCTACTTCTACAATGATACACCTGCCTCGCCTCGCCCCAGCAAAGATCTCTTGTAGAAAGATCTTTCCAAAGTCAAATCCCTAACTGATTGATGGGACGTGTGGCAGGATCCAACGGCCAATTCAGTTACCTTGGTCAGAGACATTCAATGCCAGCTAACCTATGGAGGGATGGATTGACAGCTAGGATGGGACGAGCCCTGAGGATCTGACAACACGTGTCTCCTCATCCAACAGCTCTCATCTTTCCATCCTTAGTATAAATACACTCTCCTTGTGCCAAAAGAGGGATTCGAATCCATTTTCTCCTATTACTTTGCAAACTTAAGTATCATCATCTCCCTTCAATACTAGCACTTTATCATTACACTTTACATCAATGACTTCCCAACGAGTGTTCCACCACCGGCGAACCATTTTCGATTGAACCTTGAACTGATTTGACCGTTGGAGTACTCGCAGCCGCTCTTAACCCCTCCGAGAAAGGCCACATGTGACTAATAGTGTGCTACATGTGTAGGAAAGAGCTGACTTGAAGACTTATTCTGTTGGCCACGTGTCAGAGCCATTTTTCGAGGTTAACAGCTACACACCTTTTCAATTCATTATGCACAACAATGTTGAACACCTCTATAACTTCATACAATATTCAAGCTTTACATTTATGATATTTGAAACTTCGTTACATATGATACAACAAAGCAAAAAAGGCTCAAAAAGATGCTAACATCAAATTTAAATATATACAGAAAATCTAAAAAATTACTCCAATTGTGATTCTACCTTCAAAATCATACGTATCAACATTCACAGAATCTCAAATATTGGGTTGTAATTGAAAATTAATAAATACACAAATTTGGTCAAAACTATATGTAAATGCATATATAGTCAAAGGCTTTGAGATAGCCATGTAAACCATGTATCATGCTTACCTAATTTTAGATGTCGATTTCGTTGGAGAAGATCATGGTTGTGGTTTCGAAAGAGGAAAAAAAGAAGGATGAAAAAAAGACCGAACGTAGTGATTAATGATAACTGGATAAATGTAAATTGTTGGACTCTGTCAGAGGTGTTGAGATCTATGTTGGAGTTGGAGAAGTTGGATGAAAATGGCATAGAGAGATGATGGAGAAAATAGCATTCGATTCATTGTCGCTCGCCTTCAATTGCCTCTATTTAAGGGCTTCTATGAGATTGGGGAAGTAATGGATGTTAAACGGGTACGAAAATTGGGTGGATAGCAGCTCTCTCTCTCTCTGTCAACTCATTCTGTAAGAGTAGCAGAATTTTTCATCTTTACTCCACTTCTCTCCCACAACCTTTGCTGGACTTCTCATTTCTTCTTCCCCCCCCCCCTCCCCCTCTTTTCTCTTCTCTCATCTGAAATCAAATGTATACCAATTGAAGACATATATAACATCGAGTTAAAACCTCCTTAGAAGACCAGTCGTCTATTTGGCTATTAACTTCACCACTCTTAGGCATCTGTATTGAGCCTTCTAACATACTCCCAAGTTGGTCCATTTTGATATTCATTTCCTCTCTCTCTTTTTCTTAGGGGGTGTATTTAATTGAGACTTTAAAGACTTTTGGAAAATTAAAAAGTTTAGGTGTCTTCAATTGAGACTTTTAAAGATTCTCTAAAAGTTTAGGTGTATTCAATAGAGACTTTTAAAGACTTTTAAAAAGTCTCTAAAAGTCACGGGATATTCAATTAAAACTTTTTAAAAGCCTCTATAAGTTACGATGTATTCATTTGATAATGACTTTTATGGACTTTATAATTTGCTAGACTTTTAGAAACTTTTTGGCAGAAAATATGAATAGAAAATATCAAAACAAATCTCTCATTTTACCGTGAGATTTGTCAAGTTCCAACCATTTTCCTCTCTCATGTATTTTACTTTTTTTTTTTTTACCTAAACAAGGTTCTTCTTCAAGCCAAGAAATTTAAAACCAATTTTATTGATTTATGTTCTCTCTCTCTCTGGTGTATTTCACCTTTTTTACCTAAACAAGGTACATTTATGGAGAAAAAGGGATTTGTCAAATGCTTGCAACAGATACTTTATTGGTTTATTTTTTTTCTTTTCTTTTATTGTATGATAATTATACATGTTATAAGTCATGTGCTAATTTTTCAATTATTTTATGTTCAGGTAAAGTTTTTTTTGGGAGATTGTGGATTTTCAAATCAGCGTCAATTCTTAACTTCTTTTCGAGGTGTTCGTTATCATCTTCAAGATTTTGCTAGTCAAGGTCATGACCCTGAAAACACAAACGAGTTATTTAATCTTTATCATGCTTCATTGAGGAACGTAGTTGAGAGGATATTTGATATATTTAAGTCACGATTTATAATTTTCAAAACCGCTCCTCCATTTCCATATAGTACACAAGCGGAGCTCGTATTAGCTTGTGTAGGATTACACAATTTTCTTCACAAATAGTGCCGTTTAGATGTATTTCCTATTGAACTTGATAATAAAGATTCTTTATCTTCTTCAGTTAATGAAGGGGAAGATTTTGGACCCTTTTTTAAGAGTCAAGAACAAGAAAGAGATATTGCTAATGCATGAAGGGCTACTATAGCAACTGATATGTGGAATGATACTGGGAATGTTTGATTTTTTTTTTTGTTGAACATAACTAAATACAATTAAATTTTTTTGGTATTTTGATTATTTGTTAATCCATTTTATGTGACTTGAATTTTTTCTTTTACATGAGAAATCTGATTTATTGCTTTGCAGTTTCAATTATATGAGTTATGAATGATTTGGACATATAAGAAATTGTTTAAAATATTACATTATATATGCTTAATATTTTATTTTAAAATATAAGTTTTTAAAAGTCTGTAAAAGTCTCTAATGAAAATCTACAGAAGTTCATGGAAGACTTTTATTAATTCTTACCAAATCTATAGAAATCACTTAAAAGTTCACAAAATCCACAAAAGTCAATCGCTTAAAAAAGTCTCTAGAAGTCCCAATTGAATACACCACCCTTAGTCTCTCTTACTTTTCCACTACAGAGCCGCGACAAGGTAAAGCTGTTTTCTCTCGATCTCAATTCATTCAATTTTTCTTTTTTCTTCCCCTCAATTTTTCATGTTCAAATTTTCATTTTCCACATTTCCTATTAATTTGGAGAAATTGAATTGGAATTCCGTGGAAAGAGAGAAGAATATAGTCAACGATTCTAACTAGGTTTGACGCGTTAATTGATTGTCCTTTGTGTATGTGTGACTTTTTTATTTTGTTAATTGAGGAGAGTTTGAATAGTGAAGTTGCTCAATAATTTGTTTTGATTTTGAATATATTGAAAAAAAAACGTACGAGCTTTTAGTAATTATGTAGTGGAAATTAGATCTCCAATACTTAGTTGAGATTCACTGGTTATCAACTATGAAAAAGCTAATGACTCGAATAGAATGATCAAGCAAAATATTCAAATTACACTAGAATGTGGGCTTTCGATAGCCTCAATCTCTCCCAAAAAGGTGTGTTTGAGCCATATTATTTTGAAAGAATGTATTCTGAAATAGTAGATTGATGGAGAATGTATAGTTGAAAAAGAATGAAAAATTATTGATGTGATGAAAAATATTATTTTACTGAAGAATGTGTGGTTGAAAATGAATATAAGAATGGAAATGAAAATTTTAATGTATACCAAATAGGGGATTAATTTTGACAATGATGTCTACAGAAATTCTTTCCATTATTTTATATTTGTGCTCAGAAAATTAGTTCGACATCTGTTTTTTGATTTGTACTATAATGCAATTAAGAACCACTCCAAAACCACTTCAAGAACACTCCAAAGAAACAAAGAGAACCAAAAACAAATCAAATTTTCAATCCCATCAACTGGACCAAACTGCAAACCAAATTTCCAAATGAACTAAACCAAATTTCAGATGAACTGGACATATGCTAAACCAAATTCCAGGTGAACTGGACATACTAAACAAAATTCCAGATGAACTGGACATACTAAACAAAATTCCAGATGAACTGGACCAAATTCCAGATGAACTGAACCAAATTCCAGATGAACTGGACCAAATTTCAAATGAACTGGACATAATAAACCAAATTCCAGATGAACTGGACCAAATTCCAGATGAACTGGACATACTAAACCAAATTTCAGGTGAACTGAACCAAATTCCAGATGAACTGGACATAATAAACCAAATTCCAGATGAACTGGACATACTAAACCAAATTTCAGATGAACTGAACCAAATTCCAGATGAACTGGACATACTAAACCAAATTCCAGATGAACTGGACCAAATTCCAGATGAACTTGACATAATAAACCAAATTCCAGATGAACTGGACATACTAAACCAAATTTCAGATGAACTGAACCAAATTCCAGATGAACTGGACCAAATTCCAGACGAACTGGACATACTAAACCAAATTCCAGATGAACTAGATCAAGTTCCAGATTACCTAAAGCTGAAGAAACTTCAAACAAACTGCAGATTACCAAAAGCCGAAGAAACTCCAAACAAACTGCAGAAACTGAGTTGTGGCCACCGGAATGTGATGCGACTTTGTAGTGATACATCCGAAAAGAAAATAAAAAAGAAAAACAACATTGGTAGCCGGACGAGCGACTCAAGGCCGCTCGCCGGAAACGAAATTCAAAGGTTAATTTGTTTAGGATCGAAACTGCTCTGATACCATGTGAAGAATATTATAAATTGTATATAATAAACTTATTTCTATTACAAAGTAAAAGACCCTATTTATAGGGTTACAAATAACTGTAAAAGGAAATAAATATAAAAGGAAATATCATGCAATCTACTACTAAGGAAAGTAATCCTACATAAATGGGATAGGGAATGGGGGAGAGAGACATATATGATCAATTTCAGTCCATGTATATGAAAGGGTATGTATTGATATTTTGCACAAATGTAAATTGTGGGTTTTCACTAAATCGTGGTTGTTTATGATTTCTTCATCACTAAAGCTAGTTTAGTAGATCATAACCATTTTAGTTATTTTGCAAATATTTGATTTCATGTGGTCAATGTTAAACAATACAAAGAAGAAGAAGAGGCTAGGGTTTCATTGATAGTGCATAATGAAATTGAGTATAAAAAATACTTTGACCTAAATATAAAGAGACTATATATAGGCTAAACAAAGAAAATTAAAAAGAACTATTCTACCCTTAATAAATAATAAAACAAAAATAATCATATATATCTTAACATCCTCCTCAAACTCACAATGCGGCAACTACAAGCATCGAGAGTTTGCCAACTAGAAAATAAAAACGGGAAATAGAATGTGACTTGGTAAAGAAATATGCAAACTGCAAAGAAGAAGAAACAAATGACAAATTAATTGTGTCATGCTTGAGATGATGACGAGTAAGGTGATAATCGATATCAATGTGCTTAGTTCGTTCATGAAAAACCGAGTTGTGAGCAATTTGAATAGAACTTTGATTGTTGCATTACATGGAAGTGGGATGAGAAAGAAAAACTCTCATATCTACAAGTAACCAACGTAACCAAACAATCTCTTTGGTAGTAGATATCATAGCATGATATTCTGCTTTAGTTGAAGATTGAGAAATAATAGATTGTTTATTACTCTTCCAAGAAATAAGAGAATCACCCAAAAAGATACAGAAACCAGTAACAGACTTGCGTCCATGGGATCACTGCCATGATTAGTATCAGAGTATGCACGCAGCTCCAAGGAGGAGGTGGATTGAAGTAAAAGACTCTGAAAGACTGCACCCCGAAGATACCGCAAAATACGAAAAACAGGTGCCCAATGAATTGTAGTAGGAGAAACAACAAACTAACTAACAACATGAACATCATATGCAATATCTGGACGAGTAATCGTGAGATATACCAAGCTCCCAACAATAGTACAGTATAAAGTAGGATCTGACAAAGGTAAACCATCAGAAGATGAATACTTTGCGTTAACCTCAATGGGAGTATCAACAGTCTTATTATTAGTAAGTCTGCCCACTCAAGAATATTTACAACATATTTCGACTGAGAAAGAAGGTAACCTTCTAGATGAGCAAGCTACATCAATACCCAAAAGATATCGTAGAGAACCCAAATCCTTCATTTCAAACTGTCTAGCTAACTCTGTCTTCAAAACTGAAATACCGTCAATATCATCACCAGCAATAATCATGTCATCAACATATAAAGATAGAATGATACGACCTGCATCATTGCACTTAACGAAAAGAGTAGAATCATGACTACTAGAAGAAAATCCAAAGGAAGAGATCACAACAGAAAATTTCTCAAACCAAGCAGAAGGTGCTTGTTTTAGACCATATAATGCTTTCTTGAGCTTGCAAACATACCCAGAATCATGTGAAACACCAGGAGGGGCTGCCATATAAACATTTTCTTGAAAATCTCCATTCAAGAAGGTATTTTTAACATCGAGTTGAGAGATACGCTACTGACGAACCGAAGCTACAGCAATAAGAGTACGGATAGTATTTTTGCAACAGGAGCAAAAGTCTCTTCATAATCCATACCATACTATTGAGAGTACCCTTTTGCAACCAACTTAGCTTTGTATCTCTCAATTGATCCATCAGAATTATTCTTGATCTTATACACCCACGGCAACCCACAACACTCTTACCTTGAGGCAGGGAAACCAAATCCCAAGTACCTTATCCATAGTTTGCTGCCAAAGAGGATCAAGTATTGCCTCTTTATAGGAAGAGGGCTAGGAGAGACAATGAATAAAAGCTAAAAAGAAAGTAAAAAATGAAGAATAACAAGAATAAGCAAAATCTGGTAACTTTTAGACTTACGAATGTGTATGACTCACATAGAGGTGGATCCACAATCTCAGACGGAGCTTGAGGGACCATAGGAGAAGAGGGATTTTTAGGTGTGCTGGAGAGTAAAGTGTCAGTATCTACAGAATGATCTGTACAAATTGGTTGTAAAGATAACGGGGTAAGGACATGAGAAGGGGTATTTGAAGTACTAGGAACCTGAGATGACAAACTATCAGAATCATTAGAAAAAGGATCTATACGAAAAGATCAGATCTAGTCAAACTATGAGTAGTGGATGGAATAGAAAAGAAATGTATGTGCTCGAGAAAAACAACATGACGAAATGAGTTATGGGATCAAAACAACGATATCCCTTTTTACCTTCACCATACCAAGAAAGACACAAATAGCAGATCGAGATGACAACTTGCTGCGTTCTACACGAGGACGAAGAACGAAACAAGTACAACCAAAAACTCTAAAGAAAGAATAATCAGGAGCATACCCATACAACTTTTCGAAAGGAGAAAATTTTGAAATATGAGAAGATGGAATTGTATTAATCAGACATACAACAGTAAGAACAGCTTCACCCCAAAACACACTAGGAACAGAAGCAGACAACAAGAGAGAGGGAGCAGTTTTAACAATGTGCCTATGTTTTTTTTCAGCTACACCATTTTGCTCAGGAGTATCTGTACACGAAGTTTGGTGAATGGTTCTATCTAAGGCAAACAGTTCACAAAATATATTAGAAGTGTATTCCCTACCCAAATAACACCTAAAATATTTGATAACGTAGAATGTTAAGTTTTGACAAGAGCATGAAAGACTAAGTATATCTCAAAGAATCCAAAAAGATGTTTCATTAAATAAACCCAACAATAATGAGTATGATCATCAATAAAAGAAATATAATATCGAGACCCTCCTTTTGTGGTAATAGGAGAAGGCCCCCATACATCAGAATGAATCAAATCAAAGGGAGAAGAAGAAACAGAAATACTTCAATTAAAAGGTAAAGCTGAAAATTTTGACAGTTTACATCCACTACAATCATAAATATCACAAGGTTACAAATTTCCTAACGCTTCAGTAGGAGCCAAAAATCTTAAACGAGAAGACGAAATATGACCTAAACAAGAATGCCATAAATAAAAACTAGAAGAAGAAGGATTCAAACGAAAAAAAGACAAATCAACACTAGTAGTAGCAGCAACAACTGTCACTTTTAGCTCATCCAAAATATATAGTCCACCCTTCCTACGGCCTGTCCCAATCAGCTTATGAGATTGCAGATTCTGCACATAACAAGAAGAAGAGGAAAATGTGACTAAATTACTAGAATCACATAACTGACCAATAGAAGCAAGATTTAATGTGAGTTTTGGAATATGCTAAAAATTAGGAAGAGATAAGTGAGGTGTGACAACAGAACCAACACCTGCTAAAGGCATATGAGTGCCATCAGAGTCATGATAGGGATAGAAGACGAAAGAGATACAGAAGCAAAAGATGAAGAATCTGGAGACATATGATGTGAAGCACCAGAATCCAAGACCCATATAAAATGTGACATACCTGAAGAACCATGAGACAACTGACCTACGGAAGGAGAAGAAGAAGACATAGTTTGTGGCTGTATGGAGAAAAACTTCTGAAATTGCTCAGTCAAAGTACTAGGATCAGTGAAGGAACCTGATGAAACTACTGCTGCAGTATTAGACTATGGTGGTTTATAACCCTGATGTGGTCTATGAGCATTCGATTGTGACTGGTTGCCAGGCTTCCAAGCTTGAGATTGTTTCTGCGATTGATTCTGTCGTCTCAACTTAGGACACTGAGCCTTCCAATGACCTTTTTGCTTACAGAAACTACACTTGTCGAGGGTAGCCCTTGCGTGAAATTTATTCTGATTATTAGAGAATGACTTAGAAGGCACTGCTAGCACAGAAGGATTAGAAGTAAAAATAATTCCCTTTTCAGAATAAGACTTGAGATGTATTTCTTCAGCCAGTAACTCACTAACAATTGAGTCAACAAAAGGAAGTGGAGAACGATGCAAAATTGAACCTCTAAGTCATTCGAAATCATTGCGAAGTATAGTTAAAAATTGTACCAACCGTTGCTGCTCTTTATGGGCAATATAGATACCACTTGCCTTTAATTCGTCCGATTCTATGAGAGTCAATTGATCCTAAAGATCTGTAATAGCAAATAAAACTACTGAATACTCATATTCTTCTGCTGAAGAGCTCATATGTCATTCTCCAAATGATACTGATTTGCAAAATTTGATTAAGTGAATAACTTTTGCAGATGATCCTAAACCTCCTTTGCTGTTTCATACTTCATTAACTCTCTACCTATGGAATGCTCAACAGAATTGTTAATCCAAGTAATAATTTTTGCATTGTTTGCTTCCCAGGCAACTATTGAAGCAACATAACCCTCATCGGTATTCTCGGGTTTCACAAAAGTTTCACTAACGTATCCCCACATCTTTTTACCCTTAAGAAAATTCCTCATCACGTAACTCCAATATGAATAATTCTTTAACTATGGATATGAAAAGGTAGAGGTGGGAAGGTCCGAACTGACAAATTCGTGCCCAGGGCAATCAATACAATGGACGAATGGAAAGCATTTCTAATAGTTGATGCTTTGCACTAGGAGGATGAGGCCATAAACTTCATTGGGATGAAATCACTCGATTTTGACATTAATTTCCTCCACATGGTATTGGATTGCTAACAGGAATTGCTATACGATATTGCTGGAGTTGGTACTTCTTATCTACCTCATGGTAATGACCATGTCCTTGTTCTAGATAATCTTTTAGCTCAGCAAGACAGCCTCACGTCTCACAAGATGATATGTCCTTACTGCTTAGCTATTGATGTTGTTTATTTCTTCAACTTTTGTCACGCTTTTCTCATTTCTCATCTTTAAATTTGCCATGAGCCGAATTTGAGGACCTTCTATGAATAACTAGTTAGAACTTAGCTCTGACTCTTTTAGTTAATCTCCCAGAATCATTCATGGTAAATTTATCTAAGTATTATAGCACTTAGCTTAGGCAATCTTTATTCTTTCACTAAAATCTTGCATGAAAAAATGATATAAGTATAAACTTAGCTTAGGCTATTGCAAAGAAGGTTTTGTACAGCTGAAGAACAGACTCTTGTGTAAGTGTTGTAGCACTTACAACCTTAAATTGTGCTACTAAATAGCAAGCTTTGTTTCGCTGAAGAGAGGGCTTTTGTCTAAGTGTTGCAGCACGTACAACCTTAGATCGTGCTATTGATGAGCAGACTTTGTGTCGCTGAAGAGTGGGCTTATGTCTAAGTATTGCAGCACTTACAACTTTAGATCATGCCGCTGAAGAGCAGGCATTGTGCCACTGAAAAGTGGGCTTTTGTATCTTGCTGCTAAAGAGCAAGCTTTATGCCACCGAAGAATGGCCTTTTGTATCGTGTTCTGGAGAGTAGGCTTTGTTCATGTAGATGACAATGAACACTAAGAATGGAGATTTGATACATATGCTGCGATATGTATGTGTATAGATAATGCGATATGCATGCATGTCAATGATAATGTAGATGGTGTTGCATGTATGAATTAGCAATGATATCATGGAACCTTTAGAAATAATAATGTTAGGCTACTAGGGTATTCTTATACCAATAGTCTCCCATGTTGCGAGGTCCATGAGCTTGCATTAATGATATTTGATCATGCTGCTGAAGAGTGGCTTGTTCCATTGCAAGGTCGTATGAACTCCTCTAAATAAATTGAGGTCTTAAGAGTTAGCTTCATTATTGTGAGGTCTTTTTTTAGTTAAAGGAGGGTGGTACCTTCAATATTTTATTAATATACCCTCACTTGTAGCGGAGAAATATTGTGGTTACATGAGTAAATGATGAATACAGTAAATGAGGAAGTACTACTTCTTTTACAATGAAAATAAATGATAATGAAGTACTACTTCACTTACAATAATTAATGCAATTGAAGACAAAAATAAGAATAAAAAAAATCATACTCTAATGCCAGGTAGTCTATGTCTATCAATCTATACGAGTGCCTTAATATGTTGTGGTAGGTCAGCTGTTCCATATATCTGATATTGTCGATTATTCCAACCTCTACAGTAAGAGTATCTACAACCTGATTCCCATCTTTGTAGATGTGGAAAACTATGTCTTTGTTGAATGATACGACGTCTGAATATGGCTTGAATAACCATGGTTCTCTCCCTTTAGTGATGCAGTGAATAGCCACTATAGAATCTGATTCAGTCTAAATGTCTGATAGACTGAGTCTTCTAGTTAGTAAAATCCCATCAAGAATAGCCCTGAGCTCTGCCTCCAATATCATGCATGATCTATACGAAGCTAAAAAAGCCCTAATAAAGTTTCCTGTGTGATCTCTGATGATATCTCCCCCGCTCACGAAATCATCCTTGACTCATCCATTAGTATTGATCTTGACAGATCTGATTGATGTAGTACGCCACCAAAATAGAACGGAGAAGATGAGGAATGAGAGTCCAAAGAAATACCAAAGATAGGTGTAAGTGTCAAATCTCCTCGCCAATGTACATCTCGTAATAGTCTTCCTATATAAAAAAAGTGGATCATACGATAGACCCTCCAAATAATACGTCTAGCTACCATGCGGACCCCCTATGCTTTGCATTATTCATCTTGGTCCAAAGAAACCAAAATATCACTAGAGGAATGATAGTAAGAATGTGTCCACAACAAACATGCTTCTAGAATATCGCCATTTTGGAATCTCTGTCTAACTCCCTCTCCCGAACTCATAGGTATTTGAAAAATATCCCTAAAATATTGCCAAACCTAATCAGAGATGCTACTGCCAGTAAAGATGTGATTGATAGTCTCAGTCTCGAAACAACACTGGCAACGAGAGGTCAATTGACATCTAATCATCCTCTGAATAACCATATCTACTGGAATGTGGTCCTGCCATAGTCTCCAATATAAGAATGAGACAGTAACTAGCAAAATGGAGCTCCACAGTAGCCAATACGAATCTTGATACTAGTATCTTGTATGTATGAGCTGGCATGCTGACTTGGTAGTGAAGCTACCATCTGATGTATCTAGCCAAACAATGCGATTCGGGGTATCTGTACATAAAGGTATGGCCAATATCTATACTACCATAAGAAGAGGGAGAACCTGTAATAAATGTCCTATATCCCATCCACTATCATAAAAACCCTACATCCTCACAGATGTGTGTTACCGGTGTGGGAATAAGGATGCCAACGTGGTCTCACTCATTCAAAAATCATGCCGAAAGAATATTTGACCTCCTCCAAGGTACTATGCAATGTGCGCTCTGTTTATGGCCCAACAAATTTCAACGTCTTCCAGATAAGAGAAGCCGAGTAAGGAATTGTTGCAAGTGAAGAATGTGTCCTTATACAATACTTGCCCATTAAAAACTGGGCCCAAAGTGATATATGAGAACGGAACAACCACTATAGCTTCATAGAAAATGTGTCCACCACATCATGTAATCTTCTAAAACCTAGACCACCCTCAGCAGTAGGAAGACAAATCTCATTCCATCTCTGCCAATGTAAACATTGTACTTGCTCATTGGATTCCCACATCAATTGGGCAAAGTTTCTCTCTAGTTTCTTCAGGACAGCCTTGGAGTACTGTACAATCTAAAGAAGATGTAATGGCATGAAAGAGAACACTGATCTCAGTAATGTAATACGACCCCAGGTGATAATGTCGTAAAGCCCAACCTGAGATCTTATCCCTGACCTTCTAGATAAGGTCATCATAAATGAAGCTCCTCTTGGTTCCCTTAAATAAGGGGACTTCCAGATAATTGAAAGGCTACTGCTCGTGTCGAAATCCAGTCAAAATCTCCAAATGCTTGATCTGACTAATAGATATGCCAGTTGGGTAGTATAAGTCCGCTCTTGTCCCTATTTACCAACTGACTAGAAACCCCATCGTAATACTCCAGACAATAAAAAATCCTCCTGATAGACTATTTTTGGCTTTTGGCTAGGATCATATCATCAACAAATGAAACGTTTGAGACAAGAGTACTACATCTATGCCAATAACACATAAAAGGGATATTCCTGAAACCTCTAAGTTAGCAGGCATGAGAAGTAATTTTGCAGCTATGATAAACAAGGGCAACGAGATGGGATCACCTCGCCTATGCCCTCGTGAGGAAGGGAAAAACCACTTGGGCAGCCATTTAAGAGTATAGAAAAATGACACTCCGAGATGTACTGCGGATCCTGTTGATTTAGATCTAATCAAATACAAATACCTCCAAAACATAATAAATGAAGCTCAAGTCTATGTGATCATATGTTTTAGCCATGTTTAGCTTCAGCACAGTGTTATCCCTAATACTCTAGCATCCAAAGTGTAGAGAAGCTCTCGAGCTAATAAAATATTGTACCCAATTAGGCAATCATGGATTAAGCCACTTTGTAGAGAAGAGATGATGCGCAGTAATAAGCTTATTGAACACTGTACATAAACTGATGGGTCTGAAGTCAGTCCATCTACAAGCACCGTCCCACGTAGGCGCCAATAATCAGAGTATTACAAAGGTATAGTCGAGTGGTCAATCCTTCTGTGATCACCAAAGGCGCATCCCATATCCATCTTTACAATAAATCAAGAAGTATCACCCGTGGTGCTAAAACATATCACATAAGCATGCCTCACATGCATTGGTGCCCTAGTAGTGGTCAATAAAATATTTGATGAGGAAAGCTTAATTTTACAATCATGTTGTACATTCTAGATTTTCAACCATGGATGTATGTCCTACATACACATGAAAATGCTCGTGAGTAACATGCTCAATGATCATAACCATCAAATTATACACAATGAGCTTCTTATCAAAGTTATGTAAATATTCCAATACTATTATATCAAAAACACTATGTTCTTGTATCGTAGTTGCAAATGGATTTTCACTTACTTTTTGCCCTTGTGTGTGCACTCTTCTACAGAGCATAAATCAATTCTGTTTTTTAACTTAAAGTCAGAAAATCACCTGTATTACCACCTAATATTAAACATAATCCTCAATTTAATAATCTTAACAAACACAATCTTGTGTTATGTCCATTCATGCCAAAATAATTTAGATGACATTAACAATTCAAGTTACCGTTTGCATTGTAATCGGAATGTAAAATGCATATTTTTCCTTCCTTATTTTATGCGCTTGTATGTTTATTTTGTGCCAAAATGTACTCATTACGCTCATATTTTGATTTAGGTAGCAATTCTATGGATATAGCGTAATTTGGAAGAAATGAGCGAAAAGTGACCAAAATGGAAGAAAGTGATAGTTCAGGGACTAAAGTACAAATATTATAAACTTGTTTCTAACCTTCTGATGAAGATTCGAGAGTATTGGAGGTCAATTGGATGAAGAAATGAGTCAAATGGATGAAATTTAGCCAAAACATTGTCACATATCAACTTTCAACTTGAAAAAGGTTGCACCGATTTTCAGCCTCATATTGAGATCAAATTTTGATGTAGAAAATGATCGAATTTGAAGATGGTATCTGAAGCAAAGTTGTATTCCTTTGAACTAGCTTTTCAATGCATCTTGAATCATCTCAATCGGACATCGATAGAGAAAGTTATGATCAGAATACTGACCAGTTATATTTGTTGGGTGCTCGCCCAACCATCAGAGTCATTAACAGAGAAAAAAAATAGCCTGGGCGATCGACCCATTTTGTACTGGGTGACTACCTAGACCAAATTGGGGAAAAAATTCTAGTTTCATAATTTAAGTCAACTACCTATGGAAACAACTATGAATACATATTTTAAAATTCTAGAACATAACCAGAATGTACAGAACACCTCCCAACTTTATTCTTCTCTATTTTTCTCTTAGATTCATGAATTGTAACTAAACTTTTACACTTGGTCGAAGGAGATTGAAGCCTCGAAACCACATATTGTGATATCTAAATGAATTTTCTTAATTTAATTCATGTTTTTTAGTATTGAATATTCTTCTGCACTTATTTTCATAATTGTTATGTTTAATTTCTAGGAGGCTTACTAGTTTATTATTCATTGCAATCTACCGCTAAGTTAAATATCAAATCCGTAATTGTTTGATTCCTTTAATTTGTGAAACACTAGGATTTGATGATTTTCTGCGATAGAGGTTATTAAATTTTAAGAAGAATATTTAAATAGATTGAATGCAACCGCTGGTGTTTGTGTTATCTAGTTCATCGATTTCTTTATTATGTAAACCTATTATTAAATTGAATCTTGAGCCCTGGTCTGGGGTTATTTAATAACTAGGGTTAATTAGAACGCTGGCTTCTAACTAACTAAAAAATAAGGGGAGATTGGAAAATAATTCCAACGGTGAAAATTCAAAATAAGAATTGAATTATCCTTGTATCTATGATAAATTGTGGATTTCCGAAGGTGGATATTGACTTGGACCAAGGTTAGTCTTTTGATTGTTTTCGTTAATTTAATTTTCATTGTTATTTATTGCATCACTTATAAATATTTGCATATAAAAATCCCCCAATCATTGTACGAAGCATAAAATACTGAATTACACACTCTTCGTGTGTTCGACCCTTACTTCCACTACTACATTAATTTTAGAGATTAAGGTATTAATTTTGGGTGCATGCGACAGCACACCGTATTGCAAAGTAATCCCATAAATCACACTATTTTCCAAGTCCAATTATGTTGTTTAACAACATATCACTACTTAAAATGTATTTTTCATGCCTAAAAGATAATTAATGGACATTTAAAGGTTGAAACTATGCAAACTACCAAATTGGACATAAGATTTTTTTTTTTTTTAGTCGCTGCCATATCCTGTTTCATCCATCTTTTCGCACCCTTAATCACATTCAATCCTTTCCAAAATTTAAACACATTTATATAACATATATGTGAAAATAACCATGTCATGAATTTACTACAAGTACAAGGTTTCCAATCTCAAGTTGAGTCATTTTTATAGCACGATGAACACAACAGTTTCCAGTGATGGTCTTAGGTTTCCATTACTTGTTATGCCACCAATTAGTTCCTAACCTATTAATGATCATTTCTATACGTTACCATTCTTATATCCAAATGTTCAAAGTGATAAATATGTGTTCCATTCAAAATTTTACGTAACACAAAAGGAGAAAGAGCAACTATGTAGTTTCTGTCCTTAGTTGTTTCACTCCATATATTTCCAGTAATTTTATTTCTTTTTACCATAATAACATCCCCAAAACCAATTTCAACATAATATCAAGCAATTTCATAGGTTCAAAAGATTGTAACACCGTAAGAAAACAATGAAACAACCTTCAAAACCAAATAGCTAAACTCACATGTCCCGAATTTCAATTCTCAGCTCTTTATTTCTGCTTCCTTCCTTCCGTTTCTTTTCTTTCTCTTTCACTTGGGGATCACTTGAAGGGATAAAATATATTTATATGGGGGTATTTATAGAGTCCTAAAGGGGTTGGATTCATGAATCTTGCTTACAAATTGAGAAAATACTTCATGCAGTCATGTTGACATGTGCTAAGCAAGAGGTTGCTTCATGCAGCAATATTTGACTTTTTCCCCATCATATTTAGATCCATATGTGACTTATAAGATATAAATATATCCTATATGAAGTATCAAGGGGTGGAAGATGTGGTAAAAGCCTTAATCATATAGATATCTTAAGCTCTCAATAATCAAATGTACAATTTTAAAAGAAAGCAATTTGGAAATTTGATGCAAATGACATTGTAGTGAGCATACATGAATCATATTGGCCAAAGGTATAATGTGAAGTTTGGGGTATTACATCCCTCAACCTTATAAAATTTCATCCTCGAAATTTTCTTACCAAAAAGTTCAGGATATTTAACTCATGTTTCATCTTCTCTTTCCCAAGTGGCCTTTTATGTTGACTGATTCACCACAATACCTTAACCAATGGAATTTTCTTGCTTCTAAGTTGCTTTATCTCTCGTTGAAGAATCTTCACCTATTTTTCTTCATAAGTCAAATATGGTTTTATCTCCATCGATTTGTTCTTCAATATATGAGAAGGATTTCCAATGTATTTTCTTAGCATGGATACATGAAATACATTGTGTGCCTGAGACATTGATGAAGGAAGATCAAGTTTTTAGGCAACATTTTCGATTATTTCGGCAATAAGAAAGGGACCAATATATCTTGGGCTTAGCTTTCCTTTCTTCCCAAATCACATAACTCCTTTCAGTGGCCTTACCATAAAAAAATGCTTGGTCTCTGACTATGAATTCCACTATTCTTCTTCTTTGATCCGTATAACTTTTCTATTGGTCTTGAGCTGTTTGCATCTG
The DNA here is from genome assembly GCA_019097785.1 of Fraxinus excelsior. Taxonomy (NCBI): domain Eukaryota; kingdom Viridiplantae; phylum Streptophyta; class Magnoliopsida; order Lamiales; family Oleaceae; genus Fraxinus; species Fraxinus excelsior. The sequence continues at coordinate 12,883,215 of CM032644.1, forward strand.
CTGACATATTTGTGTCACCAATTCAACCATTTTATGAACCATATCTGGTCCCAATAGTTTCCTTTATCCAACCTCATCCCAATAAACTAGAGATCTGCATTTCCTACCGTGCAATGCTTCATGATGAGCCTTCCAATCATAGCTTGATAACTGTTATTGTATTCAAATTCCACTAAAGGAAAATTTTTACTCTACTGGCCTTGAAAATCTAATACACAAGCCATCAACATATCTTCCAATATTTGTATTGTTCTTTCTGATTATCCATCGGTCTGAGGATGATAAGCCGTGCTAAAAGATAACTTTGTTCACAAAACCTTATGTAAGATTTTCCAAAAGAGACATAAAGACTTAGAATCTCTATCTGAAACAATAGATAGTGGCACTCCATGAAGTTTAACTATTTCTTGTACATAAAGCTGAGCATATCAGTCTATGGAATAAGTGGAACAAACTGGAATGAAATGAGCCAATTTAGTCAACCTATCACAATAACACAAATAATATCGTATCCTTTAGTTGTTTTTTGTAATTTCACCACAAAGTCCATTGTGATTCTTTCCCATTTCCACTATGGGATGGGTAATGGTTGTAAGGTTCCTGCCAGCCTTTAATGTTCTACTTTTATCTATTGACACGTTAAACATTGTCCCACATATTCCGCTATCTCACTTTTCATGTCCAGCCACCAATAATGCAACTTCAAATCTCTATACATTTTAGTAGCTCCCGAATGAATAAAATATGGTGTCGTGTGTGCTTTAGATAGAATATCACCTCATATATTCTCTACATCAGGTACATACAATTAGGGATGCAAATGGATCAGATATGGACTAGATCTGCCTATATTCGATCCGATCCGACAAGAATAATTATCCGATTCGATCCGATCCGATAATCCAATGGATATTTGATTGTTAAATTCATATCAGTTTTGCTATGTTATCGGATATTCGATCCGAAATTAAAGAAATTAAGAAAAAAAATAGTGTTGGAATTAACATTTTTTTTTTTCAATTTTTCCAATTCTTAAACGGATTTAATAATTATAAAATCTTCAACTTTTTATGTTTTGAATTTGATGACTTTTTTATTCTAAATTTATTTAATTTCTCATTTATTTATTTTAGTCACAAATAACATGTCATTAAAATATTTTACCGACTCAATTACTATAACAAATCAAATTGGATTGTTATTGGATTGGATTGACATATATTCATATTTGATCCATTTAGTTAACATATTATCAGATTCGGATCTTGATTAGGTTATCGGACTAGGACCATGAGTCTATCTCTCATTAATTTCATCGGATTCAGATCAAAATCCAATCCATTGATAGCCCTACATACAATCGCCCTCTAAACTGTAAGATACCATTTTTCGATATCTGAAAGTCTGAAGCTTTTCCATCATGTATATCATTCTTCACCTTGAAACAATAATCATCTTTCTGTTGTCCTTGCTGGATTCTATTTAATAAAGTTGGCTGAAGTGTCAATGATGTAAGTTTAGCCTCCACAGATCTTGATGATACAATTTCAATATCCATTTTATGTATGTCCACCCACTTTGGTTTTTAAGTCAGACTTATAGTTGAAACCTTAGATAATGATTTTCTAGTCAACGCATCAGCTATAACATTATCTTTACCAGAATGATAATTGATAACACAATCATAATCGTTTACCAACTCTAGCCACCTTCTTTGTCTCATATTCAGTTCCTTTTGTGTAAACAAATATTTCAAACTTTTGTGATTAGTATAAATCTCGTACCTTTCCCCGTACAGATATTGCCTCCATATTTTAAGTGCAAATACAACGGCGGCAAGCTCCAAGTCATGTGTAGGATAATTCTTTTTGTATTCTTTGAGTTTCCTAGATGCATATGCAATAACTTTACCATTTTGCATCAATACACATCCTAAACCACTCTAGAAGCATCACTGTAAACCACAAAGTTTCTACTACCAGATGGAATTGAAAGGATAGGGGCCGAAGTCAATCTTTTCTTCAATACCTGAAAAATTTGCTCACAAGTATCCGTCCATTTAAATTTCATACAATTTCTCGTCAATTTCGTTAAAGAAGAAGCTATCTTTGAAAATCATTCCACAAATCTACGGTAATATCCAGCTAAACCCATAAAACTCTGAACTTCTGAAGGGTTTGTAGGTCGTGGCTAATTATTAATAACATCTACTTTACTTGGATAAACCGATACGCCCTCACTTGATATTACATGCCCCAAAAGTACGACTCTGTCTAACCAAAATTCACATTTCTTAAACTTGGCATATAACTACTTGTCCTTTAACACATAAAGTACTATCCTCAAATGTTCAATGTGTTTTTCCCTTGTACAAAAATAAATAAGGATGTCATCAATAAATACAATGATAAACTTATCGAGAAAATTCTTAAATACTCGATTCATCAAATCCATAAAAGTCATTGGGCGTTTGTCAACCCAAATAGCATCACTAAAAACTCATAATGACCATATCTCGTACTAAATGCTGTCTTAGAAATGTCATCTTCCTTTATCTTTAGTTGATGGTATCCAGATCGCAAATCAATCTTCGAGAATATAGCTGCACCCCAAAGTTGATCAAACAAATCATCAATCATCGGTAGTGGATATTTATTCTTAATTATTACCTTATTCAATTCTCAATAATCTATACACAATCTCATTATACCATCCTTCTTTCGAACAAATAATACTTGTAACGCCCCAAAATTTTATCGACTTAAACTTTGGGGTGTTATCGATATCGTTTCATAATGCGGAAACATTCAAGTAAAACTTTGGAATCCTTAATTTATTTAAAACATTCAAACAACAATTTAAACATAATGTCAATAAATCTAAACATTTAAAGGAAATTAAGGAAAACACAACATGTCGTAACATAATTTATTGTCAAATGTTTTGCTTGAAAATTTATTACTTGGCAACCCGCACACCGCCCAACCACCATCCACGTAGACCGATCTGACCTGAAAACATTGAAATTTGAAGGAATGAGTAATTTGGCTCAGTAGGATACGTGCGTCCAAAATAATATAATAATTCTTTAAACATATATTTATAACATTTCACACCATCATTTCATCAAGAGCAATCAGAGATCAATCGAAAGCTCTAGCATTTTGAGAAAACCCGAAGGAGATCCCACATTTCATTTCATCAAGACCCGTAGGTCAATTAGCATTTCATGGAATAAATCATGTAAAAATAATTATAATATTGTAAGGACAAAAATCACTTGCACATAAGTATCCTACCTTTACTGGACCAAATGAAAGATATTGTACGATCCTTTTGAAAATACGAGTTGCACCTTCTTCACTTAAAACTCTAAAACATTGAATATGAATATTTGTGGTGAATGTTTTTTTTTTTACCAAGTAGACGTGTTTTTGGGGTGAGAATTCTTTGAACATAATGGGGGTATTTATAGGGTCCGTACCTAACATCAAATTTAGTATGATTTAAATAAATGTGTCATTTACCATAAAAAATAGCAATCAACTTAATCAAATTCATATTTACATTTTCTATTAAATATACGTGTCTACCAAACCACACAATTCAAAACCCAATAATCTCGTACACGTGTATACCATCTATAATTCCTATATGCCGTGTACTATGCAAATAAAGTCTCCATAAAATAGTATACTATATTAATCATTCGTACCTTCTAAAGGAAGAAAAAGTTACTCTATACTTAATAGTTCACGTGGGATTGGGAGTAAATATTAACATAATTGATTATGAATTTAGATAATATCTTTCAACTTCAATAACTTGACCCTCGCTTATTCGAATTAACTTTTTCTTGAGGTCAATATGCATGATTAAGTACGAGTTATCTAACGAGTATAATATTGATATATTTACCATCACTCTATCAATATTTAAATATTGGCCCAATTGAAATTCAAAAATATTTCAATGTAGTCCCTCAATTTTTAAAATATAAATAATTATCATATAGAACAAGTAAATTTTATTTTATGAAATTTCTTGGGGCATTACAATACTGGTGCACCCCACGGTGAAAAACTATGCATAATAAAACCTTTGTCCAACAACTCATGTAATTGTAACTTCAACTCTTTCAATTCAGTTGGGCCCATTCTATACGGGGATTTGGAAATTAGAGATGTTCCTGAAATTAAATCAATTACAAACTCTATTTCATGTTTTGGTGGTATCCCAGGTAAATCATCGGGAAATACCTTCGGAAACTCTTGGGCTACTGGTACATAACTGAGATTCGGATTATATTATGCTTCAATCGCCATGACACCTACCAAGTAATCCACATTCCCACCGTCTAATAACCTTTGTGCTTTCAATGTCGATACAATTGGGAATGTAAAACATTTTCCAATCCCACTGAATGTGAATGGTTCATCTTCTAAAGTTTGAAAGGTTTCTGTAACAACCCAAATTTTAAGAATTTAAATCGTTACCAAAACTATTTATAAAGAAATGTCAAATTTCATTTTGATCTACACATCTTATATAATTTACCAAATTTAAAACTACTAAGTTGCATATTCTTGAAAACTCAAATAAAGATAGATTATTTATTTGTAGAAAACATAAATAGAAAGATAATCACCAAATATCATAAACAAGTTAAAATTCTCAAGTCATCAAACGAAATTACATGACCAAATAAATTGTCCCACATTTCAAAAAATTAAATTCAACGAGTCTATCCCACTCCCACACGTTTCCCACTATGCACCAACTTTCTAGAGTTTATGTTATTATTGCTACTTATAGATGTATGATACAATCAATAAAATAAAAAGATACTTTTATGCACGGCACTAAAGTAGGAAGATAGTTGGAACGTGATTTTGAGTTTTTTTCATCTTTCAAGAACTCATTTAATTCAACAAGGTAGAAAAACTGACTTCTTCTTACAATCTATAGTAGTTTGATGTTTTGATAACCAATCCATCCCCAAAATAATGTCATAATCTCTCATATCCAACACAATTAAATCTGTATAGAGTTCTCGATTTTCTATAAGGATCATACATGCTCTTAAAATCATATTGGTTTGTTGTACATCTCCCGATGGAATAGTCACACAATAATTAACCTTTTTCATATCAGGTACCCTACCTAATCTACTCATATACTTAGTAGATACAAATGAATTCATAGCTCCAGAGTCAAAAGTACAAGTACTAGATGATCCTCCTTATTTTGTTTGTATGCATTGTGTACATTCAAGAGGGTAAAATGATATCCATTAATGTAACCAAGTCGAGTTTCGACTCCATCTGCACCTTTTTTCAAGTGGGCTTATACTAAGATATTTAGTTGTACATTTCCTGGCATCTCTATTTTTATTGATAATATTTTTGAGATATTATGCATTCCAAGGGTATATGATAGGCATGCCTTGCATATCTTCCAGTTTGGGCCTGGGGATTAAATGTCGAGTTTCTTTTAGCACGAATGACCTTCCTAAGTATGAGGTCACTGACCTCGAACTCTCTTTTGTGTACTTTTTCATTATAGTACTTTGACACTTCTCTATTTGTATATTGTAGTTTAGCTTGGTTTTTGTTCTTTTTTGTTGTGGCCTTTGCCTTTGCTATTTTGGTTAAGTTGTGGGGTTGATATTGATCCTGTGGCCAATGACTTTTGAATCGATTTCCTTTATAGCTTTCATGATTCCATGTAAAGACATAGAAGTTCGGGCAGATGAATTCCAAGCTGACTTGCATTTTATCTTGCTTTTTCATTGGTTAAACTCATCTATTACATATTCTTACCTTGGGATCTAGTGGGCTGAGTTTAGAATCTACCATGTAGATTTCGTTAGCATATGTGAAAGAGGTGGTAAAATATTCTCCTACTATTGTGGAGGTGGTTCTTGTATTGGAGATGTCTGAGTCATTTCCTCAAGCTTAATCATAAATTCTCAAAGTTGACCTAGCATATTAGGACTTCTACATGCTCTTCGAGGTCTCAAAACATTTTGGTATTGTGACTTGCAAACATATGGTATCGGCATTACTTACGTTGCTTGGGACCCATTAAGTTCTTTATTATGGAAAGAGATCTACAGAAGACCTCATTGTCCCTCACTCATGTAAAGACTCCTTCTGGGGTTGTATTTAGAGAATGGTATTCGTGGAATTTTTCTGGATATGGGTGAGGTCGATCTGTATCTCTTTCTCTTCCTTCGTTCAGATGTGGATTTCTTGTCCACCCTTTTATCTTTAGGATGAGCTGAATAATTGAGGTCAGCCTTTTTTTCTTCCTGGTCGAGGTTGCCTCCTTTGCTCCTATATGCTTCTTTGCTCAACTTAGGAACTCATGATATGCCTTATGTCCATTCTCATAAACTAACCACCAGAAGTGTGTTTGTCCAGAGGACGGGCATAAGGGCGGCATCGTCTAATATATTTCTACCTACATAGACTGTTTATTGAATTTTCCAATGTAACTTTTCAAAGATTCACTGCATCATTGTTTAATGCTCACTAGGTATTTTTTAGGCATGGTTTGAGCTTTTAAGCTCATAAACTGAGACAAAAACTCTCTAGCTAAGTCGGCCTGATTTTCGATTGACATCTGTTGCTAACTTCTAAATGACCTTTGGGTTTTGTCCTCTAATATTAATGGAAAAGCTCGACACATGATGGCATCACTGTCTCCTTATAGTTCTATCAAGGACTAATTACACCCAAAGATTTACGTGGTGTTGTAGTGTAGCTTTGGGATGTCGTATCCATAGGGATATGGAAAAGTTGTCAAATGTTCTAAAGGGGGTGAATTGTCCTCTTAAATTTGTGGGAGAGTTGAATTGTTGATCAATTAAATTAATATAAAAATGTGACATAAAATTCAGTGATTTAAGGCAGTGAAGCATCGGAATTCCCTAATTCGGATCAGATCATTCAACATCGTTTATTCAAATTGATGACACAATTAGAGACCGTCATCCCAGTATTCTAATCGAAAAATTTAGCAATCAAAACCAATTTAATTCATAATTTATACTCCCAAATTCTAGATTTCCTTAACAATTATCACAATCATCTATTGAAATTAGATTATAAATCATTTATATACACATAGCATAAGAAAGTAGATAATCAAATTAATAGATTTAATGAAATAGAAACTCAACACATAGATCAATTGTTTGACAGAAAAAATGACATTGATTCTATGAAAAAAAAACTTAATACATGTTAAATCAATTTCACAATTAACTCATAAAGACGAAAATCTAGATCTAGAAGTGTTTAGCAAAACAAATACCAAAAAGTATGAATAAACAACATGAAATCACCAAATTCGAATGAGTTCCTCCCTTTCTTCACCAATTTCTCTAGCATTCCATGGAGTTCTGAGCCAAACTTGAGAGAAAATTAATAGGAGATGAATCGTCGGCGTTTTAAAACGTTTTGGGCTTAAATATGGTAGAAAATTAGGTTTCCATATGTGTTTCAATCAAATATGGAAACTGGAAAAATTTCGCATCTTAGCTTGAGGCGCGCGCCTAGAGTAAGCTAGGGTGCGCACCTTAAGGAATTGGGCAGCCTCAGTTGAGGCTTTCTTGGTGTGAGGCGCTCGCTTCTCTTGCATTCGAGGGCCACGCCTTGCAGTGTGTTTGGATCATAATTTCTCTCCTGATGTCCGATTAAACATATTCAAGTTGCGTTGAAAAGCTAACTCAAAGGGTCACAACTTTACTTCAGAGACCATCTTCAAATTTGATCATTTTTCATGTCAAAAATGGGTCTCAATATGAGGCTAAAATCAGTGCAAAACTTTTCAGCTTGAAAGCTAATTTGTGATCATGGTTTGGCTATATTTCATACCATTGACTCATTTCTTCATCCAATTGACCTCTAACGCTCTCGAATCTTCATCACAAGTTTAGAAACAAGTTTAGAGTATTCGCTCTTCAGTCCCTGAACTTTCAATTTATTCCATTTTGATCCTTTTTTGCTTGTTTCTTCCATTTTCCACCGTTTTCGCCCATTTGCAACCTAAACCAAGATATAGAAGTACTTAGTGCATTTATGCATCAAATAATCGTAGAAACGCAAATACTAGTAGGTGAAAAACGTAATAAATGTGTTATTATCACACCCCGACTTGATTACTGCTAGTCCCTAGCAATTTAATGTAGAGCAAGATGAATGAATGATTGGTCTACATCACAAGTGAAATTGTTAAGTTCTAATTTAACCACATGCCATGCCCTCTTCAAACTCAATACCACACGAAATTAACAATGTCACGATTATCAAGATGTCAAAGACTCATGCCAAATGTGTGAGTCATGGCCATCTTACCGCTAACCCTAACACATGTAACTTCAAGTATGTCTCAAGCTAAATGTTCGACTCCATAACTCACGGGTGTCTATGGGGTTTCTCTCTATGGAGCTGAGAAAGATGAACACTCAAATTGGAGGTTTAAATATTTATGAACAAGTAACAAGCAAGCATTGATTCTGTGATAGGCATACTACCAAATGAGAGTTCATCAACTTCTTACCACAACCTACTTGGGATAAAAAAGGCCAATACCAAGGGTTGTAATGAAGTTTAGGTTGGATTGTATGAGAAGCACGGATATAAAAATTAAAATACTTCCAAGTACATAGTTAGGTATCTTATCAAATATCTCAATACATCACATCTTTCAATCAACACATTCCTCAATATTTCAATCCCAAAATCAAATACATATATATTTTTTTTCTTTCTCGATTTTTTTTTCTTTTTTTTCTCTTTTTTTTGAGCCACCTTACTTGAGCACAAATCAAATTTTATCAATTTACTTGCTTCAATTCTTCACAAATAAACATTCAATACCCACTACACACTTGGAAGTAAAAGATGGAGAAATATGTGATACTCCAATATGGAGAAGTATGGATAATATAGGTGCATGAAGAAAATGCTATATGTGTATGGCTCAAAATGACTACTAGAGGTATTAAAAAGAAAGGCTTGAAAGGCTCAAGTATGGATCCTAAATTGACCTTTATCATTTCCCAAGTAATCCACCATCTTACCACAAACCATATAGTGTTATTCTCAAAGGATTTTCCAATTCACAAGATCAATGAACGTTTATTGCCATATTTTAATATATTGTGGCTATCAATCCCCACCAAGTATCTCAAAAGAAATATTTCAACAAGAGACTAGCTACATGTGTTAAATTACCATCTTACCACAAGGCTTGTGTGCGAAAAATAATTCAGTGAGTGTCTTGACATCTAGAATTTCACAATAGAATTAACTCCTAGTGACACATTTTATCATTCAAAAGCACTGTCATGCAGCAAATCGGAGACTTAAGAAAACAAAATTAAACCATCATGACAAATCAACAAAAATCCATGATAATCATAATAGTATTCAAACTAACTCTCCCCTAACTAAATATTGCATTGTCCTCAATGCATAAACATGAATACCAAAGAAAAGAAGGGAAATATATCACCTGAGCATGACAGTGAATCAACAGAAACTTGAGGTACAAAAAGCCTGAAAGTACTCAAATAGATGGTAGTGTAAAGAAAGAAAATAAAACTACAACTAAAAATGTGGAATGAAAATAACCATAGAGCAAATGCAAAAATAAAAAAAAAATAAAAAAAAGGAAAGAACTTCCCTTTTGTTGCCTCCCAAGCAACGCGTTTGTTTATTGTCATTGGCTCGACCCAGTGTTCCCATTTTTAGTCTGCATCTAGCCAAGGTGATCCCAAGTCTCCTTGTGGTACATCGAACTTATTGGAAATAACCATTGGTATGACTCATCCGCCTCCATCTAGTACATGCATAGGGTTACTAGGAAAAAATTCAAGATCTGGATTGAGGGCATGTTTATCGACGGCTGTGTCCAATTTATCTAATTCTAGAGTTTCTTGCGGTGGTCTAAGAAACATATCATCATTTACCTCCTGAGTGAGTGCATCAATCATGTATGTTTGGTGACATGCATCATCTTCCTCAGGCTGCCTAGTGATGTGAATATTATTAACTTCTAAGGTCATATTCCCAAATGATAGCTTAATTACACCGTTCCTACAATTTATAAGAGCATTAGCCGTGGCAAGGAATAGTCTACCAAGAATGATATGAATCTTAGAATTAACATTTACATCCACTTTTAAGTCTAAAATCAAGAAGTCAACTGGGTAGTAAAATTTATCGATTTGTTCTAAAATATCCTTAACTACGCCTCTTGGTCTTATAGTGGACCGATCAGCCAATTGTAGACTTACATATGTAGCTTTCATCTTACCTAAACCTACTCACAAGTAAATTGCATAAGGCATGATGTTGACACTGACCCCTAGATCAAGAACCTAGATCAAGAAGGGCTTGTCCAATCTCATGGTTCCCAATAATGCACGAAACAGTAGGAAAACTAGGATCTTTATACTTTGGTAGGGTCCTTTGCTCAATCATAGCACTCGCATGTTTAGTCAAGAAAACGATTTTCTTGACATTGTGTTTCCTTTTCACAGTGCACAAGTCCTAAGGAATTTAGCTTAGGTATGAACTTGTGAAATCATATGCAAGAGTGGCATATTGATTTTTACTTGCTTTAGGTGCTCTAAGATCTCACTATGATGGCCAGCAGATTTCGCGGTAGACTTAAGAGTTTGAGGAAATGGTACTTTGACTGGATTCTTTACTACCTCCTTACTAGGGTTATTTTCATTTGACTCACTGGACTCAATCTCATTTTCCCTAGGTTTGAGAGTTGATTCTAAGACCTTTCCTGAACGAGTGGTTATGGCATGTACTTCCTTAAAGTTAGGTTCTCATAATCCTGCCATTTGTGCCATGTGTTGCCTTTTTGGATTTGGTTGAGCTTGAGCTAGAAATTCTCCACGTTCTCCCACGGCCTAGGCATTTGTTAATTTAGACATATGACACTTTATCTCCTTATTTTCCTCGACTATCTGGGTAATCATAGTCTCAGACTTTTTGTTCATTTTACCATGTGCCTCGATAAATACATGTAAGGTATCTTCTAACGAATTCTTAGAGGTTGTGAATTGACGTGGAAGTGTATTGTAAGCTCGATTTTGTAGGATAGATTGTTAGTTTTCAGGTTTCCAACTGAAATTGGGGTGATTTCGCCACCCTGGGTTATAGGTTTCGGAGTGGGGGTGTAGGGCTTTTGATAGATGCTTAAAGCATTACAATGTTCCTCATACACTTCCCTAATCTCAGCGTAAGTGATACACTCTTGCGCTAGATGATCAGTTCCACCACACACAAAACAATTTCCATTATACTCAACACTGGATACATTATGTATAGGTTTTGAGCCTTTAGCACGTAGGGTTTTAATTTCTTTAGTTAGGGCTTCTACTTTTGCTCTAAGGCAATCCTCCTCCCTAAGATGATAGATACTTGTGATAGTGGGGTTACTTTTCTGGTCGTGACCTATTAGTACTCTCGGTGGCACTAGGTCCAGTCCAAGTATGGACTTTTTCAGCTAAGTCATATAAGTATCATATAACCTCATCTGGATCTTTTTGTAGGAAATCGTCATTACACATTATCTCAACAAACTAACATTCCCTAGGTTTTAACCTTTCATAGAAATAGCTCACGATACACCAACTCTCATAACCATGGTAGGGACATAGAGCTTGGAGTTCTTTATACTATTCCCACGCTTGATATAAAGTTTTACTCTCCTTTTGGATAAAAGAAGACATTTGTTTTTTCAACGCAATTGTTTTGTAGTGGGGAAAGTATTTTCCAAATAACGCTTGGTTCATTTAAGCCCAAATTCCAATCGAACGTGGTCTCAATGAATACAACCAGCTTTTTGTCATTTCCTTACGAAAAAATGGGAAGAATTTACATTCATTGTACCATGTTGATTGTGGAAAGTTGTTCCTACCTCCTCAAATTCCCTAATATGGACATACGGATTCTCATTTTCAAGTCCATAGAAATTGGGAATAAATTGAATCATTCTAGATTTAAAATCTACGCGTGGCATATTAGGTGAAAACATAATACATTAAGGTGTAGATGTACGTGTGGGGTACAGGTAATCATGCAAAGCTCTATACGGTATATCATGCTCACTATCAAACATTGTATTATGTGATGTGGTGTTCGTGTTAATAGATGCAGAATCAGAAACATGGTTAAAAAGATGTTCAAACTCTATGAGGGGTGTTTCCACAAATCTTCTTCGCTCGTCTCGATACCTGCTCATAAAAACACAAATAAAAGGAAATGATGTGAGAAAAAACAAATAACAAAGAAATATTATAAACTAACTAAAACTGAAATTGAAAAAGGGAACGAAGTCACCATTTTCCTAGATGATCCTTCAATTCCTTATACCGTCACCCCGGCAGCGGTGCCAAAATTTGAATACGTCCAAAGATTTACGCGGTGTTGTAGTGTAGCTTTGGGGTGTCGCATCCACAGGGAAATAGAAAAGTTGTCAAATGTTCCAATGGGGTGAATTGTCATCTTCAATTTGCAGGAGAGTTGAATTGTAGATCAATTAAGTTAATATAAAAAAATGTGAGATAAAATTCAGTGATTGAAGACAGTGAAGAATCGAAATTTCCTCATTCAGATCAGATCATTCAACATCGTTTATTCAAATTGATGATATAGTTAGAGACCTTCATCCCGGTACTCTAATCGAAAAATTTAGCAATCAAGACCAATTTAATTCATAATTTTTACTCCCAAATTCTAGATTCCCTTAACAATGATCACAATCATCTATTGAAATTAGATTAAAAATCATTCATACACATATATCATAAGAAAGTAGATAACCACACCAATAGATTTAATGAAATAGAAATTCAGCACATAGTTCAATTGTTTGATAGAAAGAATGAGATTGATTCTATAAAAAAAAACTTAATACATGTTAAATCAATTTCACAATTAACTCATAAAGACGAAAATCTTGATCTAGAAGTGTTTAGCAAAATAAATACCAAAAAACATGAATAAACGACGTGAAATCATCGAATTCGAATGAGTTTCTCCCTTGTTTCATCAATTTCTTTATCCTTCCATAGAGTTCTTGAGCCAAACTTGAGAGAAAAATGATAAGAGATGAATAAGGATGACAAAAAAGCTAGCCGGCTCGGGCCGAGCCTCATTTTTTTGGACGGGCTCGGCTCGGCTCGGGACAAAAAAAGCTCGAGTTGAGCCCGAGCTTTTTTCTTTAATTTATAATACTCATAAACCGTACAAATTTTAAATTTTTTAAATAAAAAAATGTAGATTTGACATTAAAAAAATAAAAAAACGAGCCGGCCCGGGCTCGGCTCGACTCGGCCCGCTAAGGCTCGAACCAAAAGCTCGGGTCGAGCCTTATTTTTTTTTGACCGGGCTCGGCTCGGCTTGGGCCAAAAAAAGCTCGGAACAAAAAAAGTTCGAGCCGAGCCCGAGCTTTTTTTTTCAGCTCGGCTCGTTGACATCCCTAGAAATGAATTGTCGGCGTTCTAGAACGTTTTGGGGGCTTAAATATGGTGGAAAATTAGGTTTCCATACGTGTTTCAATCAAACAAGGAAAATGAAAAAATTTCACGTTTTAACTTGAGGTGCGCACCTAGTGTAAGCTAGGGCGCGCACCTTAAGGAATTGGGCAGCCTCAGTTGAGGCTTTCTTAGTGTGAGGCGCGCGCCTCTCTTGCATGCGAGGGCGCGCGCCTTGCAGTGTATTTGGGCCATAATGTTTTCACCTAATGTCCATTGAGTTGATTTAAGTTGCGTTGGAAAGATAACTCAAAGGGATTCAACTTTACTTCAGAGAACATATTCAAATTCGATCGTTTTCCATGTCAAAAATAAGTCTCAATATGAGGTTGAAAATCTATGCAAAACTTTTTAGCCTGAAAGCTGATTTGTGATAATGTTTTGGCTGTATTTCATCCCATTGACTCATTTCTTTATCCAATTGATTTCTAATACTCTCGAATCTTCATCACAAGATTGGAAACAAGTTTAGAGTATTTGCTCTTCAGTCCCTGAACTTTTACTTTCTTCCATTTTGATCTTTTTTCACTTATTTCTTCCATTTTCCACTCTTTTCACCCATTTGCAATCTAAACCAAGATATAGAAGTACTTAGTGCATTTAGGCATCAAATAATCATAGAAACGCAAATATTAATGAGTGGAAAACGTAATAAATGTATTATTATCAAGGACGTATATTTGTCCAAAGGCTAAGTGGACTCCTTCTCCTTCGTAGCCAGTAAGTTTAGGTATTTTCATATTTTCAAGTAGTGGCTCAGTTAGTATATCCTCTGTGATAGGGGAATGGCGGGCAATAAATTATTCTTCTATGGTGCTTTTGTACTTATCTTCCAGGTTGGCTATGCGTTTTTTCAATAAGCTCATCTCAGGTTCTTCGTCTTTTTATTTTATTCTTATTCAAGTCAAATGAAATTTCTTAGCCCCCGTTTGGTACACATTAAAATTCTCATTTTCATTCTTTTACTCATTTTCAACCACACATTCTTCAATAAAATAATATTTTTCATCACATCAATAACTTTTCCTTCTTTTTCAACCACATATTCTCTATCAATCTACTATTCTAGAATACATTCTTTCAAAATAATGTGGGTCATACACACCTTTAGTGTGTGTGTGTGTGTGTGTGTGTGTTGCACATACGTATGTAGCTATATCAGTGAGCCGAGCCGAAAAAAAAAGCTCGGGCTCGGTTCGAACTTTTTTAGGCCAGAGCCGAGCAAAGCTAGACCAAAAAAATTCGGCTTGGCTCAAGCCAGCCGAGCCGGCTCGGGTTTTTTATTCGAAATATTATTTTGGCTACCGTGAATTCCACGATTTTCATTTAATGGTATACTAATCTTTATTGATTTCTATGAGTTGTGTTAATTACATTTTGAGTTATTTTCCTTTAATTTAGCTTTTAATTAATAGTATGATACAATGGTAAAAATGCCATCTTTTGGGTGTTGATTTTCTATGACATCAGTTTTATATTTTCACTGTCCAATTTTCACATTAATTTCTTAATGTGGTGATTTTGGATTGATAAAAGTTGTCCCTTAATTGTATTTATTGAAATTGGTATATTGAAAAATCTCTCCACCGTTAGTCTTTAAAATATAGGTAATTAAGGTACAATGAGCTTCAACCATATAATTTTGAGCTCCGACCCGATTATTTTTATTTTTTTAAAAAAAAAAACTTAGTGACTGCACGCAAGCAAATAGCTGCCTACGTGCAAGCACATGCAGCAAATTGCTGCATGTGCACAGCAGGCAACCTTTTCATTTTTTATTTTTATTTTTTTATGATGTTCGTATAGGCGGGCTGAGCTAAGCTCGAGCTTTTTACGGGTCGAGTTTGAGCCGACAAGATTTTTTGTCATCCCTACACGTCTGTATACACACACGTGTGGGACTGTGGGTATGAAATTATAGAGGTAGACTATTATTCAATTCAAATGTAATTGGATGATGATGACATGAAATTATAATTGAATTCACAAAGCAATAAAATTAAAATCTAAATACCTTAACAAAGATGAAGATCTAAGATGGGAAAGAAACGTCCAAGATAAGCTTTTGGAATTAGGAAGAATATATGAGTTAATCTGCAAGGGGATGTATAAGTAGTATCAGGTTACTACATTTCCATTATTAAATATCTAGTTATTATTTTTAATTAATTTACACCAAAAATGTGCTTAAAAAATAAATCTTTCAACTTGGTATATATATATATCAATTCGAGGTTAATAAAATTATAAACAAATATTAATTAAATCATCTCTTTGTTTGAGTCTAATTTCCGCACTTAAGTCAATAGTCGGCCATCCCTTTATACTAAATTCAAACATAGTGGTCCTACAAATGGAGAAAATGAGAATGCAAAATATGAAATTCATGGGGCCAAATGGACGTTAATTGTCAAGTGCGTCCAAGGTGTATTAAATTGTAAATTCAATGAAATTATATGTATCTTAAATTATAGTCCATCATGGATTTTTAAAGTTAGTAACGAAGAAATCTTTATCTTTTCTCTTGTTATCTTGTATTTGAATTTGTATATATTAGTTTTATCTGTAATATTGTTATCTTGTATTTGGATTTGTATAGGGTAGTTTTGTTGTTACCTATTTTATAGGAGTTAGCTTTCTTCAGTTTATCCATTCAATACTTTGTAATCTATTTATATTCACTCCTATTAAAAAACTACTGTAGCATTATTTTTCATATTAGAAAATCTATCACGGTATCAAAGCATTTTTTAATCACAGCCCCTCATTTCATTTCATTTTTTTCCCTCTTCCCCTCTTCTCTCCTCTAAACTGTTACCAAGATGACGATCAATCCAACCTCAACCTCGACTTCCAATCCATTAATTCACAATACCAGTGAACCAAATAATACATTGATTATTAATATTTCAGCTCAAGCCCCGCTCAAACTCACCTCCAATAATTATGTCACATGGAAGCTTCGGTTTCACGCTCTTTTATAGGCTATAATCTCATGGTTTTTTTTTTTTTTTTTTTTTATGACTTAGGTGTCAGAGCTTCGTTTGACTAATCTCATGGTTATATTGATGGTACAAAACCATGTCCAACTAACACTCTTTCTAAAAAAAAAAACACCATCACACCAAATCCTGAACACATGCTCTAGGTTCGTAAAGACCACTTGATCTTAAATGCTTTTGTAGGATCTCTTTCCATCTAAAAAATTCTAACTAAGGGATCCCAAATTGTTACTGAATTTCTTCAAACTGTAAAAGCTCGTGCTGACGAACTGGCTATTCTTGGAGCGCCAATTGATGATGAAGACCTGGCTGAAAAGATCATTGATCGACTAGGAGATGATTACAAAGAGTTAGTGCGTGCTATCTAAGCTAGAGACAATCCAATTTCGTTGATGAATTTCATAAAAAAAACTCTTAACCTTTGAGGCATCCACTCACGGTAATAAACGTGCCCTTATTTTCGTGACTCTGCTAACCTAACTGTTGGGTTTTTTGATACCCAATGAATCACGGGCTATGATGTAAACATTGGATTAAATTATTACCAACAATCAAGTCCAAAGGCTCGACCCGAAAACAACGTGAGCCATTGGAAGTAGCTAAAACAATTAATGTGCTCACAGCCCATAAATATTACCTATTGGATGACTTTTGAATCTTGGCCCATATAACCCCTTCTCTTGGTCCAACTAAAGCCTAACCTAGCCTATATATATAGTGTGTTTAACCTAGCCGTTTAGTGGGTGATTTGTGTGAGAAAAGTGAAGAAAGATACCGTGCAAGAAGAGAGAAAATCGGCAGCCTTGGAGATGAGAAAAAACCGGTGGTTTAACTTTGGGTTTTTGGTCTTGTTTCTTGCTTTCTTCCATTGTTTTTCTCGTGCCTTTGTGGTTAAAATCATCACCATTTATCTTGTCCTTTGTGGGTGAGATTGATGAGCAACCGAGGCGAATATATTGGTTGTGGGTTTATGCCATTTGGAATGGTTGGTTGGTAGCAAAAGGTTATGTGAAAATGAGCCCAGCAAATACCGTTTTGACGAGCCTTGGAGAAAGCTTTCGCGAAAATTGGTATCAAAGCTTTAAGGTGGTGGATTTGGCTTGAAAAACTAACCAAAAATCGATAAAAAGGCAGTAGAATCGAAGTCGAAAAATAGATTGAAAAGTTGCGAGAAAGCTGCCCAAAAATTGAGGCTATTTTTGTGATTTTCAATAAATCCAGAAGGAGTTTGGCGAAACGAAGACCACTGGCGTGATTGCAAGCGGCGGCGTGTGAAGCCCATGCACAAAGAGCTTAGCGGCGCGTGACTTGTTTTCTAGCGACGGTTTCTTCAGGTAGTTTGTTCTTGACATTTTGGAATAGTTAGTTTTTTGCTTCAGGTTATACAACAAAGTCTTGGGCGATTGTGTTCTTCGCGTATTAGGGATTAGATCGTGGTTGATTGATTTTTGCAATTGTTAGAGACTTTAGGACGAATTGTAGTGGCCATACAGTGATAAATTCGCATTGCTCAGTATTTACGGACTCAAATTGGTCCGCTAGGTATCATGTTCTTTCCCTTTTATTATTGCAGTTATGGTTATTGAGTTTGATAACAATTTATTTTTCGCATTAGAAGTCATCGTGTGGGGTGACATTATGATTGAGGTTACCGTGAATGGGTAACCATTGCCTCTTGCTAGACTTGGAAATTACTTGTTAATTATTTGTCTTAAGTTTTTCGTGATTTTGTTGTCATTTATTTTTCATTATTAAAATTGCACGTGATCTTATGAAATTTTATTTGACCGTTCTGTGTGAATTGTGTCTGTACTTTGCTTGTGGTTGTCATTTGGTTGCATTTCGTGTTTTGTGCATTTTTGGTAAAAATGAAAACACGCTTTGAGTTGTGCTATTTTAATGAAATATGTGATTTTTTAATTTGGCAAAAGGAAAAGGTTTTTCATAAAACTTTTGATGACAAATGTGGTCTAAAGCAAGTGCGAAAAGTAAGATGTGTTTTAACTACTGTAAATTTGGATATGATGAAAAAAGATTGTCCTAGGAATGATAATAAAATGAAAGATAAGATGAGAGACGAAGCGAATATGATTATATGGTCGAGTGATGACCCTAATGAGATTTATTGAGAGTAGACATAGTTACTGCATGTGCATCCATGTGTAATCCTTTCTGATGCGTGTGATTGCTCAATTCCATTACATGATTATATATTGCATTTCAATGTGTTTGATATGTGCATTAGCATGAATTGGAGTGATCTTATTACTTATTGTAATTTTTTGCATGCATAGTGGTTTAGAATGCATTAGCAGTATGTTGTATGTCTTTTGGTAAGGTGGTGGTGTATAGATTCATAGGGGTATATTGGTGATTTGTACAGATGATGTGGAGTGTGGCATTTGCATCACGAATGGCGATGTGATCAAATGTTGGAATTATTTATCTGTGAAGAAACACTGATCAAGTGGAATGTGAAAGAGGCACTTCTATCACTTCTGTTAGGTGGAGATCCATTATCCACTTAGGTTGGGAAAAGTGATGTGGTGATAAAAGATTATCCCAAGGACTTAGGATCTATAGAAATTTACCAGTTGGACATAAGTTGAGTGATCAATCTAGTGAGTAAGGTGGGCGATGAGGTAAGATATGTGTTCTCGACGTGTGGACAACACAGAATGGGATATGATAAGTGTAGTGAGATCTTTTCGTGAGGTCATTTATGCATTTGTTGCAAATGTGTTGGCATGTTGATTAACTTGGTGTTAATATGTGGTTTTTGTGTGAACATGCTTGAAAAAATCTATGTTTTCCTATATGATATCTTCATCGCATGTTTATTTGTTCTTGATTGATTGCTGTGATTATCTGCTTTTACTTAGATACTCTTGATCTTGGCCTTGGTGAGTACATGGAGTAGGTATGGTATGTGTTTCAGGTCCGAAACACGAGGTAAGGTCTATGATACCAATTTTATTGGTTTCCTTGATTATACAAAAGTTGACTTTGTGTTTTGATTGCTTGCATCTTGATTGGGTATCAAAGTGGAGATTTGTTAGGTTTTTTGATACCCAATGAATCTCGGGTTATGATGTAAACGTTGGATTAAATTATTACCAACAACCAAAGGCTCGACCCAAAAACAACGTGGGTCATTGGAAGTAGCTCAAATAATTAATGTTGCTCACAGCCAATATATATTACCTGTTAGATGGCTTTTGAATCTTAGCCTATTTAACCCCGTTTCTTCGTCCAACTAAAGCCTAACCTAGCCTATATATATGGTTTGTTTAACCTAGCCGTTTTGTGGGTGATTTATGTGAGAAAAGTGAAGAAATAAACCGTGCAAGAAGAGAGAAAATCGGCAGCGTTGGAGAGGAGAAAAGCTGGTAGTTTAACTTTGTATTTTTTTGTCTTGTTTCTTGCTTTCTTCCATTGTTTTTCTCGTACCTTTGTGGCTAAAATCATCACCGTTTACCTTGTCCTTTGTGAGTGTGATTGAGGAGCAATCGAAGCGAATATATTGGTTGTGGGTTGATGTCATTTGGATTGGTTGGTTGATAGAAAAAGGTAACGTGAAACTGAGCCCAAGAAATACCGGTTTGACGACCCTTGGAGCAGGCTTTCGCGACACCAACAAATTGAACCAATACTAGTTCGCTCTCATTAGGAACCAATGGCTGGAAACGGCCATCAAATTATGGTGTCTACAACATGGGTTGGTGCCTGTCACACGCCTTCAATGTTTATCCTTTCACACCAAACACAGCTGGAACCAATCCTCATACTAAGCCTCATCCACGGCCTTATCTTGGCTATTGAATATAGGGACACACTACTAGATGTTGTCCTTCATTTCGCTTAGTCCTAGTTGAAAATTTAAAATGTTATGAAACCAACCACCAGATTAAGATGTTGAAGTTATATGGCATAATAATAAAGTATTCACAAGCAAAAGAATAAAAGAAAATAAGAAATATCATAAATGAATTATGAGATTTTATTGCACTAATAATAATGGAGAAATATACAATTGATCATAAAGTTCTAGTAATATCTTTTCTCACACTATTAATTTGTATATAAGAGCCTAATATTTATAGGGAACATGTAGATGATGTTCAAACCCTCCTAATAGAGTAGTTGATGAAGTAGGATGCCAAAAAATCAAGTCCAAAATGAATTCCAACTCCTAATGGGCTTCCAAAATAGAACTTCAATTTGACATAGATCTCCAAAAGCATTCCAAATTGAATTATTCTTGCCGTACACTTCAATTAGAATTCTTCAATTACTTCAACAAGGAATTCAGCACACCCAAATTCTAACAATCTCCACCTGACACGAATTCCACTGCAACAAACAAAGCTCCAAAATATTCTCCACATGGAGAAGAAAATCCGTCTGTAGGGAATGAATTAACTCTTTAACAATAACCAAAACTAATTTTTCCAACCAAATAAAAAACATTCCACATGTTCCAATGAATCCAAATAGTACTCTGCAGAATTGCCTAAGATTCTCAAAAAATTATAATGATTTTAAAATTCACCAAACTGGGCTGTAACACACTCTAATGTAGAATCAAACCCAAATACTTTTAAAGAAGTTCCCTTACTAGATTGTACACCTTCTACTACACTGAAAGCATTATTAAAAAAATCAGCATCCACATACCTTTTAACACTAGGTCCGTCCCTAGCAATTAAATACAATGACATTGCAGGTGATGGGAGCAAACAGCATTATCCATATTTTATGAACTCTACTGAGCAGTATTCTTCAAATTCAACCTTTTACGAACCCCAAAAGGTATTGTACCGAACTGAATATCCACCACAGTACTAAACCTGTGCTGATTGACTTTTCTAAATTCTACACGATCCTACAAGATGTATAATTAAGATCTTTTCTATCCCTTCAATGTAATTTGGGCATTCTTAAAAACCTTCAAAAATCCACCTCTACCAGAGAACTCATAACCCTTTGAATCAATGATAGAAAACGAGATGAGATTCTTCTTCAAATCCAGAACATGTTGAACCTAGCTAAAGGTTCTAATTGTCCCATCCAATAGTTCAATCTGACCGACAAGGTGCACTATTTCCCATAATCACGACACATTTGGAAACGATTTCATATGTAGTAAACAAGTACTTATTATGACACATATGAAACACACACTGAATCTAGAATTCAATCTTCCTCTGGTTTAGACTCAATGTTAGAAATAACTAAGACATCTCCCTTACTTTCACTGTTCTCTGCGAGGTTTGTTTTACCTAAAGTCTCTTATTGCTTCCCATATTGACTTGTAGCCAACCTTTCTTTATTCTGCAATTTATAGCAATCCTTCTTCTTACAGTAGTTACAAATCTGATTACTAAGCTAATATTTCGATTTGCCCCTTCTAGAACCACCATGAGCAACCGGCTTTCTCCATCTCTAGCCTTAGAAACCTGATACTTCATCTTCTCTTTAAATACAAAGCATCATATACCTCCTCTATGGTGAGAATATCACGACTATACAATATCGTGTCTCTAAATGAAGAAAATAAAGTAGGCAACGAACACAATAGGACCAAGTCCAAATCTTCTTCATCATACTCTATTTCTAAAGTTTTCAAATAAGTGATGATCTCTTTAGATACAGTCGGGTGATCTTCCAATGATCTCCTTCTACCATTCGATGAGAGTATAAACGCCCCTTAAGGTTCAACTTGTTTGTCAGACTTTTAGTCATGCATAATTAGTCCAACTTCAACCATAAAGCAACTGCTAAACCTTTCTTCAAAATGTCTTGAAGAATGGTATTCGATAGATGAAGATGAATGTGAGAAATTGCCTTCTTATCTTTCCGTAATTTTTCCTCCGAGGTTAAAGTTGCGTGCATCTTGTTGATTCCTAGCAACACATCATCCAAATCCAGTTGTGCTAGTACTGCACGCATCTAAACCAACACTCCAGCATGGTTTCTAGACAGTGGAGCTTCCCACCATGTAACTTCCGATTTGAGCAACTCAACACTTCACACAGGTTTCAATGACATTATGATTAGAGATAGCACGACGCTTCCCATCACTCATACTGGTTTCACATCCCTCAAAACTCTTACTTCTCAATTTTCATTAGATAATGTTTTGTGTGTACCTAGAATGAAAAAGACTTGATATATATCTCACAATTTTGTGCTTCAAACAATGTATGTGTTGAATTCTTACCTTCTACTTTTTTGGTAAAGGAACTTCGTATGGGAATTGTTCACGAAAATATCTTTCGAATTAAAACTACCGCAAGTATACTATTCATTAACAAGTGATAAAGTATATTGAGTCCATGTATCGTCCACAAATATTGATTTAGTTCAATTTCAAATTTTCGCAACCTTAATCGAAATATGAATAATATGATTTGTTTGTTTGTGATAAAATTATGACTAAAATAATCTACTTATGCAATTATGAGTAAATTAACTAAATTAAATGCAAAGTACGCTAAATGCGAATTGATGTATTTAATAAGTGACAAACACACTAGGATCCCGAATCTTCATGCAATAATTGTTTTTAACCTTAGTTCTATACTTAACAACATGATTGAATTTTGATGAATCAATGTTCCTACTTTATTTAACAATCTCTCTCGAGTAATATTAAACCTACTCTCATATATGACCCGACTATATTCCTATTACAGACACGAATATACAAGAGTGCATGATTTTTTATGAACATGAATATAGAGTATAGCGGTATATTTCTATTCTTTATCGGACCTTATGACAATGTACACCATGTTGAACATATTTTCCTTCTTTTGAATACATAAAATAGGCTATCATGTTCACACATATACTGTGCACAATAATTGTGGAGAAAAGAAAATCATATAAATCATTCAATATCAAAAAATGTATTTTCCATGTCAAGTATGTTAAACCTAAGATTAAAAATTCATATTAGACCTTTCATCGTTCTCCTAGCATAGAGAAAACAAGCTTAGCATGTTATGAAGAAGAAAACAAAAGAAATACTGAAGAATCGACATCACCCAAATAAAATTTGAATTGAATCTTCGAGTCTTGGAATCGATCTTCGTATTTCTTGCCTCCTTCTATGCTCCAAAATCTATTAGAATGTGTCTTCCCTTCATTATGGACTACCCTAAGTGTTAAAAAAATGTTCCCAACATTGTTTTCATAAGAGTTTTATTCAAATAAGAAAAACAGAATTTTTCCTTCGGAAATATATTATAGCATAGTACAATTTCATGCTATAGCATAGTTTAGTGAATTTCAACCTTGGAATTCCCTAAATCATTCCATGCGACCGCATGGAGAGAATAACTATGCTATAGCATAGTTCAAGTGAAATTTCATTCTTTGCGTTTTTGTCCCCGGATTCCGTTTTCTCGTTTCTTGACTTCTTTTCTCACTTCTTCTTCTTCCAATACTTCATGTCTTAGATCAATTGGTCTTCAAATATTTCACATCTCCGTTTCTTCTTTCGGGTCATTTTTCGAATATTTGCACTTTGATCCCTAAACTTTGGTTTCCTTCCATTTTAGTCTTTTTCACTTGTTTTTCCTAAATTCCCCATTCCTATCAATGTTATCCTACAAAAACATAATTTATATTGAATTAAGTCATATTCAAATATATTTGCCAATAATTATCCATATTTTGTAACCTAAATAAATGTGTAAAACGCACTTATCAAAAGCAACATTTTTGAAGAGGGCAACTAAGGATAGTGTGTATAAGTGGCCACTAAATTCCCCATTATTCACTTTCTCTAGTTTCAAGACTACTTCGTCCAAATGGCACCATGGATTGAGACATCCCGCTTTTCCTATTTTGAAGCATATGGTTTCTAAATATCACTACTTCATCCGAATGGCACCAAAGATTGAGACCTCCCACTTTTCCTATTTTGAAGCATATGGTTTCTAAATATCATTTAGGTTTAGCTTCTTCTATTTTTTCTGATTCTCATGTAATGCTTGCAACTACGATAAGAGTCATACACGTTTTTTCTTTAATTCAACTCTTGTCTCTACTCAACGTCTTCAAATAATATTTTCTGATGTTTGGATTTCACCAATTATGTCTCGTGATGGATTTAAATATTATGTAAGTTTTGTTGATTGTTTTACCAAATACATTTAGCTTTATCCTCTCAGACAAAAATCTGAAGTAAAAGAATTGTTCATTAGGTTTAAAGTCATTGTCGAGAAATATTTTAATCTTAATATCAAGACACTATATTCTGATAATAGTGGTGAATTTATAGCTCTTGCTTCATTTCTTGCTACTCATGGTTTATCTCATTTGACTTCGCCTCACACACCTGAGTACAATGGTTTTTCAGAGAAACGACACCTTCATATAATTGAAACAGGTCTCATTTTTCTTTCTCATGCTTCACTTCCTTTAACTTATTGGTCTCATTCTTTTCACTGTCGTTAATTGCATGCCAACTTTGAAATTAAATTTATTTTCTCCTTATGAATTTTTTTTTTAGTGTTCCTCCTATTTAGCTTAAACTCAAAGAATTTGGTTGTCTATGTTATCCTGGCTTAGACTGTATACTTTTCATAAACTTGAGTCCCGCTCTAAACCATGAATATTTATTGTTTACTCTCTAACTCAAAGTGCTTATTATTGTTGTGATCCTTCAACATCAGAAATCTATGTTTCTAGACATGTTAAATTCATCGAGGCTATTTTTCCTTTTAACTCTTTATCCATTTCATCTCCACATCCTGAGTCATCTACCATCTATGCTTGGGTTCCACTAATGCTTAAAATCAACAAAAATGCCAACAATTCAACACCATTCATACAATCATCTGACTTGGATACTCAAAGGTAGTCCATGTGTGAAACTTCAACACAATCGGTTACAACATAACTATCACACCTGACCTTTATCCCTCATTTTCCTAACCAACCAATTACACAAGCTATTCCTACATCAACCTAAAACACTTTCCAAACAACTCACCCAATAACCATTAGGGCAAAAGACAACATTCACAAACCTTTCAAGAAACTAAATCTCCGCACATAATTATTCAAATTCACCAATATTGAACCCTAAAAAGGCATCGAGCTATGTCACAAAAATATGATGTTCTTGTTCGGAATGGGACATGGTAATTAGTACCTGCTGATCCTTGTTATAATGTTGTTGGTTGTAAATGGATTTTTAGTTGCAAAAGGTTTCATCAATGACTCGGAGTAGATTATCATGATACTTTCAGCCATGTGGTTAAACCCACAACAATTTGCCTTGTTCTAAGCCTTTCTGTAAGTTGAGGTCGGTCAATTCATCAGCTTAAGTTATGTTACTAACGCATTCCTACAAGGACGCCTCTATAAGACTGTTTACATGGCTCAACCGCAAGGTTTCTTGTTCAAGATCATCATTCTATGTGTACAAACTTACAAAATCCATTTATGGTCTCAAGAAGGCTTCACAAGCATGGTATCAAGAAATTCGTAATTTTCTTTTCAATATTATTTTACAAACTCTTATGTTGATATTTCATTATTTGTTCTTCACCTGAATGGGCGTCTTCTCTACCTACTTGTTTATGTTAATGATTTGATTATAACTGTTGTGTTTTTTATATTGCAAATGTACGATATCGTAATAAGTAATATAGTTGACCTTTTAGTCCGAATTATCGTTTCCACCAAGACTATACTTTAGACATTAATCTACTTTTTCTAACTCGTATTTGACAAAAGCAAGTAAATATTTATGATGATTGTGATTATTTTGCCTAATTACTTTTAACTAATTGAAAATATAAAAAAAATTGCAAACAACGAATAATTGAAAAAATAAATATGTGATGAATATTAGGGTATAACAATTTCATCTATTGATCACATTTATTCTTAATTCAATATGCATAACCTAATACAGTGTTCGATCGAATTCTTTCATTATATTCAATTTACTCATCTCGAACTCTCATTGAGCCTATTTAACTAATCAAATTTCATATTTCTATGTGAATTAACTTTAGTTAAACGAAACATCGGGTCCAAGAATTCATATTATGATCGCAATAATTAGTATAGGTATCTCTACACGTTATACTAATTTATCGAATTTTACTATATGGTCTAAATCTCAAACTCACCTCTTGATTCGTAAGAGAGTCATATAATAATCAAATTATTGATAAGATAATTTAATGCATTAAACTTATAATAAATAAATCACAGAAATTTTGAATAAAAATAAATAAAGGATCACAAGTCAACTAAATTGTTTTCTCTAATATAAAAATTAGTTATTCATATTGTAAAAATAAAAATATGAAAAAGTATAAAGATATCACCAAAACTTGACGAACGTGAAAAATTCTAGTGTTTGTAGTTTTTTTCCTTTTTCTTTTCTTTTTTTCCCTTTCGTCTTTCTTTCTCTGCTGCATCCATTTTCTCTCTCCTCTTTCTTCTTCTTTTTCGTTTCTCTTTCTTTTCTGCTTTGGCTCTTTCTTTTCTACGTTTTTGCTTCATCCGCTGCAGTTCTTCCCTATTTTCATGTCTTCTCTAGCTGCCGTCTCTCCCTCCCCATCTAATATATATATATATATAATTTGGACCTCCAATTAAAATTTCCAATGCAAGTATATTGAGGCTTATTTAACTCGAACACATTTAATGTAATATTTCTCTTCAAGATTTCATCTTTGAATTTTACTATTTTTCGCCACATTTGCATTCTTTTCTTTAATTCTTCATTAAACATAAAATTTTACCTATAAAACATAATTTAACTTAAATTAGGTAGAATTTAATCTAAAAAAAATATCATGATTTAGGGCCACAAATAAGTGTATAAACTACACTTATCAATTACTAGGAGTAACATTTCTCTGGTAAATCGATTTGTTAATTTTTTAGGTGAACGTTTCTTTTTAAAAGATTTTGGTTTGCTCTCTTAATTTCTTGGAATGGAAGTTGTCCCTAACAACCATGGCATTCTACTTTCTCTACAACATTATCTCATGGATCTTCTTGCTCGAACTCAGATGACAAATGCTAAACCAGTGGCCACGCCTCTCCCATCGAATTCTTCTTCTCTTGCATTGCATTCTAGAGCTACTCTTTCAGATCCTATAGAGTTTCAAGCAATACTAGGAAGTCTTTAGTATCTCCCTCTTGCTCGCCTTGATATTGACTTTGATCTAAATAAATTCTCCTAATTTATGCACAGACCTACAACTGAACATTAGTTAATTTTATCGTTATCTATTATCTAGGAGTTAGCTTTTCTCAATTTGTTTATCCATTCAATACTTTGTAATCTATGATATATATTCACTCCTATCAATAAAAAACTGAAGAAGTATTTTTCATATCAGAAAATCTATCAGTTAGATCCTCCATATGAATGAGAGAATCCATTAGAGATAGTTCATCAGCCTTGCCTTTGATGTTTCTAAGGAATTTGGTGGTAGATTAGGTTCCTTTAGTCATATTTGAAAGATGTCTTTTTATCTGCATTATCTTGTCACGGGAAGGTGATAATTACTGCATTTCTTGTACTTATTTAGTTCATGATTTTCCTGATTTTCAAATTTTATCCAGAGTATTTGAGGTGTTTGCTAATTGATTTTTCGCTCTCTGTGTTTTGTAGGATTACGCTATTGACTTAAAGCAAATATTGAGGTCAAGAGGATTAAAGGAAGGCTTTAATGAACATAATGTGAAGTTGGGGTGGAAGGAGGACTCAAAAGGTCACCTGAGGCTCACATACAAGGGGAAGTATCGGGACTCCCTGGAGCGAGCTCATAAACTCACTAAAACAGAGCTTGCACCAGCGAGCTCCACCAGCAGGCACCCTAATGGAGGAAACCAGGGCATGTTGGTGCAAGCTTTCGACTGGAATATCGTCTTTGTACTCATTTGGACGTGGATTTAAGGGCAAACCTGTTGCTTGAGGTGGAATCTCCTAGGATTTGAAGAAAATTATATATTTAAGAAGTTAATTTAATTTTTGGAGGTGACTTTAGAGGTAAGAACATTGAATTCTTCGTTGGTTTTGCATCACATTGGATTTCTTGAAGTGGGAAGAAACAAGAAGTCAGAATATTTTTCAAGAAAAATTGGAGGAATTCAAGTGTTCAAGGTTTCTCTTTCCAGTTTTTTATAATTAATTTAATTCCAGATGATGTATTTTCATATCAATTATTGTTTTCATAGTTTGATATGCTTGGTTAAACTTCTATAAACTATGATGAAGCCTTTTATGAACTTTTAAATCGAAGATTCTCATTTTGAGAAGTGCTTTTATCATGTTTGAATGTTTGATCGCCATTGAAGCGTATGGATTACTAGTTTTGTTTTCAAGAGGTTCAATGTAGAACATATTAATAAACAACGTATGATCTGATATAGACTAGGAATACACTTCTCTTCTCTATGCAATCTTTATTTGGCATCCTTGAGTACTTGTGCATTTTCGTAATTCGAATTCTCGATACCAATATTGAAAGGTTGTATATGAGAATAGTTCTAACATTATAGTCGGGTAAATTAAGATCGCCAGTTGTCATAAATTGCATGAATTGGAACCAATAGCGGAATTAAGAAGTTAAAGGGGATTAAATTGGCAAAGTCAGATTCCTAGTACTTATTACATCTTAATTTGATTAATATCCAAGCCACCATTAAATAATTTTTAGCTTATTTTTATAAAGTAGTTGGTCTTGAGTAGATAGCAAATCAACCAAACTTTAAAATCCATGATCGATGCAGGGCTAGTTTCAACTGGTTTCGGACTAGATTTTGAATCCTTGTGGAAAATGATAGTTAGCTCATCAATTTATTACTTTTCGTTCAACTGCAATTGAGGATTCATCTAGTATTTTCTGCATGGCTTAGTTCTAAAAATATTTTCCTTATAAATTCACAATTGTCGATGTGGAATGTTATTCATATTTTCTAACCAATTAAGTCAAATCAAACTATTCCAACCTACCATACACCTTAAAAATCACTAAGTAGGTGAAATGCACATAGTATTAGGTCACAACAATCCATTATCTAGTTAGAAAAATCATAATAAAAAAACGAAAAGAAAAAGATTATCTTCTTCCATCCCACCTGCAGCCACTGCTACCAACCACCACAATCTCATCACCACACCACAGCACCGCCACCAACCACTACCCCTCCAGCCACCACGCATATAGAAAAAAACTGATGATGAGAATACTATTTTGAATAAATCGACAATATAAATCCAGTATAAAGGCACAATTTTAAATTATAAAATCAGCGTCCTCAAGAAACCCATATAGATTACTTCAACTAAATGACAAAAATGAAATGTTAACCACAAATGGAAATTTGGATTGTGGTCTGGTTTCATAATTGGAATTCTTATCGAAATTCTTAACTTAAAGAAGACCTCGATCCACAGATGAAGTGTTTGAGCTCGGATGTGAGCCGAACCTTAAGGGAGACAGTATCATGACTAGTCAATGATCCGCGATGCATAGCTCAAGCCAACTATTTTTCATCAATATAATGGAATATACTTTGAAAATTCCTAAAAATTTTAAACACCCTCACCTCCAGTATCACGTCTCTCTTAGTTTGGGCAGCATTTTGCAGTGTGTAATTGAGGTCTTATAATTCAGATAATAAGATAATCAATTGTAAAATTTTAAATTGGATCATATGTTATAGATCTGAAGCACCAATATCGTGTTGTTAATTTTAGTCGTAATGGTGATTTTAGTAGTGGTGATGGTGTGGGGGCGAGAATTTTGGTCATGGTGATGGGCGATTTTAACGATGATTTTGGTGGAAATTATGGCAGTTTTGACATGTTTCAATTTTGATTTTAATGGTTGTTGACCTCAATTTTTGCACTGGCATGTGACCAACATATTTCGACTTCACT
Organism: Fraxinus excelsior; assembly: GCA_019097785.1. Lineage (NCBI taxonomy): Eukaryota > Viridiplantae > Streptophyta > Magnoliopsida > Lamiales > Oleaceae > Fraxinus > Fraxinus excelsior. The sequence goes on from CM032644.1 coordinate 12,913,720, forward strand.
CACGTCCATGTACATAAGTTACTGTACACTTGGACGAACACTTAATAGCACATTGTATTCTCCAGAGGTGAAAATGGCCGTCGCTAGCATTCCAAAGATCAAGTTAATCAATTGTATGAATATATTTCGATGTGAGATGATCGGAAGACGTGAGTCACATTAGTGTTTGGTGATAATATTACACACATATTCGGGGTCCTAAAATATCGATATTGGTAATTCTTTTGAGAAAATATATTCTAAATTATTGTATTTTATGTTATATATGTAAAACTCAATGGTTAAATAAAGAATTGAAAGAAAGAAGTGGAAATAGAAAAATTCAAAGTTTGAGGACCAAATTAAAAATATTCAATAGTTGATTTGGATCACAAGACGATACTTCAAAGATTGATAGGAGTCAATTCAATGGAGTTAGAATTCAAAAAGGAATAGAATATGATCAAAATATTATCAAAATCAATTTTCAATCGTACAAATTATATTTCAAATATTTAGTCTAGTATTGAAACCCATTTTGGCATAATAAACGTCCAAATTGGAAAATGTTTTTTGCTAGCAAAGTTGTAACCCTTTGAATTATCTTTCCAGTTCACTTTGAGATGCCTCAATCGAATATTGAGAGAGAACGTTATGACTAAAATACTGACTGCTATGCAGAAAGAAAAAAATCTGCGAGCGAAGACAATTTTCCTTATTCGATTGGAACTCTTTTGGAAACTAATTTGAAAGTGATTTTTAATCAATTTTCTACTCCTACTGAAGTTATTTTCAGCATACTTTAACATGAATTTCGGGTTAAGATGCTTACTTGAAATGTTGAATTTCAAGATCTTTTGAATGGTTGAATCTCCTTGCTTTCCAAAACTTCAAATCTACAATTTTCATGCACTCCCATGGTCCAAATCCCGATCACGATGGAATGGGATCATTAACACAACCCAAGTGCCAATTTTAGTGAGTTTTCATGCCAAAATAGTGGTTCTAGGTGCCTTTCAATTTTGGTGATATTTTCCAACCATCCTTTTTTCTCTCTTCTAAGCGCAAGAAAAAGTTATGAGAGTTATACAAAAATTTGGAAGTTGGTGGGAGTTGAGAGAAGTTGTGAATTTGAATTATATTCAAACCAGTCTCTCCAATTCACTTTAATAACTTGTAGGTCGGGTCAACCCACATGGGCGACCCATGACACAGTTTCTAACATTTCCCACTCGCACATGATAGGCTTGATCCGAACCATAAGGGACAACGAATGTCACATGTTAAATCTTTCTCAAAATCTATTTCACAAAAATTCATACGAATGTCACAGCCGCATGGTTCATTTTCGGGACGCGAATTTTGGTTTCCGAATTTAAGTCAACTACTTATGGAAACAACTATAAATACATATTTTAAAATCCTAGAACAAAACCAGAACGTACTAGAACGCTTCCAACCTATTTTCTCTCTATTTTTCTTAGATCTATCATGTGTAACTAACTCTTGATACTTGATTGAAGGATACCGAAACCTTGAAAAACATTATAACTGTAAGATCCACATATTTTCATTGTTTAATTTATATTTTCAGTATTGAATATTCTTGTATGCATAATTTTATGATTACCATGTTTGATTACTAAGAGATCTATTAGTTTTTCATATATTGCAATCTATAGTTAAGTTAAATCTCAAATCCGTAATTGTTTGAATCATTTAACTTGTGAAGCACTATGATTTGATAATTTTCTGCGATAGAGGTTATTATCTAGTTCATCGATTTCTCTATTGTTTAAAGCTATTATTAAATTGAATCTTTAGCGTCGGTCTGAGATTAATTGATAATTAGAGTTAATTAGAACGCTGGTTTCTGATTAACTAAAATTAAGGAGATATAGGAATTTATTCCAACGATAAATATTGTCAATGTGAATTGATTATTCTTTGTGGATTGATGAATAGTTATAAATCTCCAATGATGGAAGTTGATTTTGATCAAGACTCGTTTCATTGATTTAATACAACTCATTGATTTACATTGTTATTTGTTATAAGATTGATTTCGTTATAAACAAAACTCCCCTAATTATTATACGAAACATAAATTGTTGAACTGCACACTCTTCGTGGGATCGACCCTTACTTCTACTATTACATTTGTTTTAAAGGTTTAATGACTATTTTTGGACGCCTACGACAGCACACCAAGCTTCGAAGGCACCGCTCGCTGAGTGCTCCGCTATTGTCCAGTCCAAGATATAGCAAGGAGTCGAGAAAGTGACAAAAATATATATGTAACCAATCTCTAATTTAGTGTGTGCAAAGAATATACTAGATAGAATTTACAGTATTTTATTTTTATTTATTTATTTTTTTTTTTTGGGAAAAGCCCATGACTGTCAAAGTTCAAACATAAAATGGGCCTTTATGTTATCTTTTGTTATTAAGCCTTGATAGTTATTTTTTTGAAAAAATAAAATTAATGTTATGAATACTGATTTTTTTTAAGAATACATAGTTAAAAAGTAAGAAAGAATTTTTGATTTATATATAAAATAATTTATTGTATAAATATGTGATTGAAAATAAGTATGAAATTAAAGATTTTATTTTAAAGGGTGATCAACTGGACTAAAAAACCATAAAAGAGCAAAATAATTAAAACCCAATGTTGAGTTTGACGGTAACTTGATTCGACATGGGCTATGATTATAGGTCTTGTTCCTTTTTTACACGGGCTAATTATTTACTCAAAAAGTGAAAATCGTGCAAAATCATTTTAGAAGGAATAATGTTATTTAGTTACACTCGAACATAAATATAGATTGCAACATAAATGATATTAAATGATTAGGTCATTTGTATACATAGTACAAGGACAAATTACTCTTTTAATTGGATATATTGTGGATGATTATTTAAACTGATGTTCTAGCTCTTGAGGCTAAACAACATGATTCTTTTAGAAGTTATCTAAGGGTCCGTTTGATAGAAAGGTGGAAAATGGATGGAAAGAAAATATTTTATAAGGAAAAGATTTTCTTAGAAATTATTTTGTTGAGAATTGTAATTAATTGTATTTGATTGGTATAATTTTTCATGGAAAATATTGAAAGTTTGATATCCGTTTGATTTCATTTTTTATGGAAATTGTTCATTAAAGTGATAATGTTTTTTACCATTAGGTCTAGAATTTGTTCCAATTGCCAAAAAAAAAATTGAAAAAAAAACATACCGAATACTATTTGTTTGACTTTGTTTTGCATGGAAATTGTCAATAAAAGTGAAATTTTTTTTACCATTGTGTCTAGAATTTTTTCCAATTGCAAAAAAAAAAAAAAATTGAAAAGTTGGAAAATATTTTCTCACCAAAATATCAAGAATTTATTTTCCTCAAAAAATGGAAAATTTGAAAAGTTAGAAAATATTTTCCCTGGAAAATTTTGTCAATCAAACACTACAAAAGTTGGAAAATTCATGGAAAATAGAGCGTATCAAACAGACCCTAAGTGAACTTGAATTATTTTAAATGTACATTTTGTTTACATTAAGGATGACATTCCCCATGTGTCAAAATTTGACCAATGATATTAAGAGTGTTGGGAAAACCAACCAGAGAGACGCTACAAGTACATCTTTGTTTACACTCTTGGTTACATATTGTTAAATTGGCAATTTTTCATTGGTTGTTGCACAAAAAACAAAATGTCACCAACAAATGAGAAAGTGTCAACTTAGCATTATGTAAACAAGAGTGTAAACAAAAATGTAAAAGTAGATTTACACAACCAAATATTATGATGAGTGTCACGTGAAAGTATGTTAAAGTTAATTCAAAAAATAATGTACATATATATAACATGTTTGATTTAACTTTACTCTACACATCTACACAAGTAATAAAGTAGAGGGCCTATGATCTATCGAAGAGTGGCCACTTGTATTTTCACAGTACAGAGCAAAATAATTGCACGAACCCATAAACATTGTTGAGAATCTTTAGTGGGGGAACATGGATGGGGTCTTTAGCTGGCCATCACACCTAGCTAGGAAACAAAAACGCCATTTGGATCTTATCTTTATGCAAGGCCCCATATGCATATTATTACTTTTACTTTTCTCCCTAAATAACTTTCTAGATATTGTACACAAAATTATTGTTCCTTTTCATGCAAGAAGTTGGTGGAAAGATTGCAAGTCTAAAATGGGTTTCAAAGTCTAAGGCAAAGGGTCCATCTACATTTGTCTCTCATCTAATTTTTCCACACTATATTAATCATAGGAGAGAGAGAGAGAGAGTTTTGCCGTTCGTAATTAGCAAGCTAGTTTTTCAAACTTTCAATGTGATGCAATCGGTCTCAATCGTAAAAAACATTTAAATCTTACATTGTTACGTGGCCATCTAGCACAAGTTCAACCATCCTAAGCTAGGAAGCAATTTCTACTATCATAAACTTGTTCACACGAGGGTTCCATGAAGATTTAGCCCTTGTTTGGTCTTCATTATTTTCAAAATACATTTTTTTCTCTTTTACTTTCAAATATACATTCTTCAATAAAGTAATATTACACGCAAATCCATTTTTTTAACCAAATATGATACATCAATATAGTATTCCAAAATACATTTTGAGCAAAAAAAAAAAAAAGGCTCAAACAAGTTCTTAACTTGGATTTGAATAAATATGGTCGTACAACTATAATAAAAGCAAGAGACCAACTTGTTCTTTTTTACATGTTGAATACCAACTTAGTTATTTGAACAATAGGTTGGAGACCTATTCTATATTTATATATATATATATATATATACACACACAAGTGTGTCGGTGAAGATTGGGTAGAGTTTATTCAAAGAATGGTACAAGCTGGTGGAGAGCAACATCAATGACAACATGTTTACTTTAGAGGAAAGAAGAGGATGAAAAATGCATGCTGGCTTATTTGTCTTTCTCTTACAACAATTGATGTAGCATAAAAAGGTTAATTAATGTAATGTCTAATCATTTTAAATTAAACGGCTAATAATTTAATTAAATGGATTAATTAGTTTGAAGGTTTAAAGTTTCTAGAAATTAGTCAGTGATTGAGACATAGTTAGTAATCTTCTTTCTTCTCGAATATATATTTTGCAAGATTTGAGAACTTTTAATATTGTCATATAATTTGTATTTTGTGGCGTGCAACACTCGTTTCGTATTATCTCCATTTGTCTGATAATATAACGTAAACGCTAAACGTGATTTCTTGAATTTTCTGCCATATTATAAGATTAACTTACAAGTGGGTAGTGATCTGGACAAAGAAGTTTGGCTTAAAAAACAAAGAAATTCAAGAATTTGTTCTTACTCAACTGGATAATTCTACAAGCAGACAAGTGTTGAAAACCTTATATATTCAGCAAAAACAGTGATGGTCCTTTTCATTTTGTTGGTAGATAACAGGTGGAACAAGGAAACTCGATGTGTGACAATTAATATATATATTTGATTCTACCTAATCAACTTTTTTATTGATGCATTATTATGATATGACTATTCAACTATAGTCAGTAAGGCTCCCAACTTCCATTTGTATGAGTTGTGTATAATGTTTCCTAATGGTGTATGGAATCTTATTTGTCAGAAAAATGAGCCCTCATTTGGTATAGTTAGAAATTTGGGTTTTATTAAATTTTGATTAAAGTTGATGAATATGCGATTGAAAAGTTGCTCTTCTTAACAAGTTGATGATATAAATTTCAAGACGAAAGGATTGAATAGGACTTGTTCCATCTACACACGGTTTTGTATCATTTACAATTGAGTTGCTCACGATTTTAAAGTATTGGTTAAATATTTTTTACAATTTAAAAAATTTAGTTTAGTTTTTTTAATTGAAATATTTTAATTTTTCTTTAATTTAACTTTTAATAGAAAAAATATGCTAGATTTACAAATGAATTCAACAAAAATCAGTTGCAAATTATAAGCAACAAACGCTCCGTTGTTGATATTAGCGTCAAACAGAGAAAGCATAGTGTGTGTGTGTGTGTGTGTGTGTGTATATATATTGTTTGGTGACCGATTAAAGCCCCCTTTGTTTTCCTTGTAGTACCTTAGACGAGGAGAGCATTGTCCTCTTGGGAGATGGAGGGTTAATGTACTCAAGATTGGTAGGTATCTTGAAAGTGATCGGGAACAATAATTAAGACTAGAGGTCGACGTAGAAGGGTCAGACTATTAACTCAAACTTATACTTGAATTTTGTCGAAAAACTAGAAACTTGAGTTTAAGAACTACCAAAAGAAAGAAGTTACCCTCACCCTCTAGAGATAGGAGTCCAACAAAATTATAAGTATTCAAATAAAGGCATTGAGGACTCAAAAACATGCAGGGTTGGAGAATTAGAAAAATAAAATTTATTTTCTCAAGAGGAAACCATCAATAAAAATGTCATTCCATACAGATCGTAGTGGCATAAACTTCACCAATAGATTCCTCATTTCCTATTGTTCTTGATTAGTTCCAGCTTCATTTTTAATTGAGTAGACCAAATTTTAGACCATCTCTTGAACCACGTACTTATCCTACACGTTCTTTTGGGGTCCAATTCATTCGGTCACTTGCTTATGATTGCAACCCTCACCTAAACACGAGATGACATAATAATTAATAAATTTTCTGATACAAATCCTACTACTATAAAAAGTCGAGTTTTTCAGGCACTGTTCATTCAACAATATTCAATGAGGAGACATTGTTTACTTTCCAAGTTTTTCGCTTCTCACTCCTCTCCAAGGAGATACCCATTTTCACTAATATCCTCCACTTTTATATCATTGTCCTACACATCACAGAGATATCCATCTCCATTTTTTTATAGCTTTATTTCTTTTGACGAATTTGTTATGAAAAACTTCGTCTATTTCTATTATGGTATGTTGATTCAGTTTCAGAACTTGAATTTCTTTTTATTCTATAGTGATTTTATAATGAATTTCAGCAGTTGCTTTTGGTAGTAATGTTGGTTCTATTGCAGTGAATTTCGTGCTTCTATAATGAAGTGCAAAGATTTGAGGAATTGTTTTTGCTTTTATATGCTTAAACTTAACATTGGATGCAAAAGCTAACATGATGAATTGCAAGATAATTGTAAGCACTCTTACAGCTTTAGAAAAAAAAAAAAAGAACCTCCGCACTGCACGAAGACACCATGTCTTCTTGGTGTGCGGAATCGAAGACATCGTGTCTTCGTGCGGAGACATGGTGTCTCCTGCATAGTGTTTTTTTTTAAGGCTAACAATTAAAATGTTTCAAGTCATCAAAGATCTCATTATGCTACTTAATTAAATTTAGACGATAACATTTACTTACATTTTATACAAATTAAATACAATATCGCTTATTAATAATTTGCTATGTACTGTTTGTATTTATATTAAGCTAGGTTGGAACTTAATTATAACTTAATTATATCTCTTCAACACATACGTGAAAATCAGAATTTCTTTCGGGGGTGTTGTCCCCGAACCCCACGAGAGGCGTTGCCTCCTCAACCTCCGCGGCCTGACCAATCAGGTCGATCCCCGTCGGGGGCGTTGCCCCCAACCCCCACGAGGGGCGATGTCTCCTCGACCCTCGTGACCTGACCAATTAGATCGATACTCGTCGAGGACGTTGTCTCCGAACCCCCACGAGGGACGCTGCCCCCTGACCCCCTCAACCTGACCAGACAAGTCGATTCATGCCTTAATAATTTACTTATAGCTAATTTTTTTTTAAGCTTAGTGATAATGGCACATTTGTTACGCTTTTTACCCATTAATATTTGTGTTTCTATAATTATTTGACTCTTAAATGCACTAAGTACTTCTATATCTTGGTTTAAGTTGCAAATGGGTGAAAACGGTAGAAAATGGAATAAACAAGCAAAAAAAGAACCAAAATGGAGGAAAGTGATAGTTCAAGGACTAAATTACAAATATTCTAAACTTATTTCTAACCTTGTGATGAAGATTAAAGAGTGTTAGAGGTCAATTGGATAAAAAAAATGAGTCAAAGGGATGAAATATGGCAAAAACATTATGACATATCAACTTTCAAGCTGAAAAGGTTGCGCCGATTTTCAGCCTAATATTGAGACTAGTTTTTGGCATAGAAAATGATCGAATTAGAAGATGGTATCTGAAGCAAAAATGTAGCCTTTTGAGTCAGATTTTCAACACATCTTGAATCATTTCAATCGCATATTGATATTAAGAGTTATGTACTGGGCGCCCGCCCGACCCTGAATTTCAAATACAGAAAGCAAATGTTTTGCTTAGGTGGCCACCCCATTTTCAACTGGGCGCTCGTCCAGGAAAATCGGAGAAAAATTTCATGTTTCCTTCTACGAATCAAACTCTTATGGTTACATATTGTGGCACGATTTCTCAACCCTAAAAGACCCTCAAAACGTTCCAGAACGCCTCATTCTTCATTATTCATCATTCTTCCATTGATTTTGGCTCAAGAAACACATGAAGAACTAACAATCTTAATAATTACTAGATTTTTCATGGATTCAGTCATGATTTTTCCATTGTTTAATCAACCTATTTATTAAGTTTTAATTTTAATTACTTATTGTTGAGATTAGTTTAACTTTTATCAAATCTTTCATAGATCCAGTCATGTTTCTTCTATCGTTGGATTGAACTAATTGTTGAATTTTAATTTTAATATTACTTTATTGGTAGATTAATTACTGATATATGCTTGATATATATGGTCGATATTTAATCTTGTTCCAATAAAATTATGTGAATATGTCACAAGTCTAGATTCTAGGATTACATTTGTAAATTAAATTGGTATTCACGATATATCTTCCAATTAGAGTGTCAGGATGAAAGTCTCTAACTGTGTTATAAAAATGGAATAGTTGATGTGAATGATTCAATCCAACTGAAGGAATTCCGACGCTTCACTGTCGCAAATTATTGATTTTAATTTCACATTCCAAACATTGAATTTTACTACACATTGAATACGATAACTCATCTTTTTGGAACCCTTAAGCATTTTCCATTTCCCCGTGGATGAGACACCCTAAAACTGCACTACAACTACAGCGTTATCCTTTGGACGTAATCATTTAGCAAAAGAAGTTGTGGTCATATGACCATCAATCACATGACCTTCTCATTCTAGAGTAAGAATGGTTTTCAATAATAGGCTAAAACCGTTGCTTTATCTACTCATGTAGAATATAGTCTCATATATTCGACGAATTTGAAATTACTGATTTATTTCTTATTTTTTGCCAAAATTTCATTTTTCTACTTAATAATTTAATTCAAAAACATTATCCAAAATTACAAAAGCTCACAATCGTTTACAAATCATGTTAATAATAGGAAATATTCAATTCTATTAGATATTTATCTTTACAATTTTTATGTTTGAATTCAGAATAAAAAATAGCAAAAAAAACTTGTTGATCCCCACTTAAAAAAATCTTCATTCCATACATACACGAAGACTGGGATTTCCACTAGGAAAATCCTGAAACTGAATCTGGTCGAAGATGCAACTATGTGATTCATAGAAGCATTTCCTTTCCTGCCTGAGGCGGTGTCTGCTACACAAGACATGTGTGCAAAATGAAAGTTACTTAGAGGTGAATTTGACTTTTAAGTTCAACTGAACTTGCTTATAAGAACTCATAATGCAGGTTTAGGTTGACAAAATGAATTACTGAAGAGAGTTTCAAAGTAATATGCTTTCAAGTCTGTTTACCTCATTTGCTATTATATTATCTGTGTAATCTAAGTCACAAGAGAAATGCATGATATGTGCAACTCTACAGTCGTGACACCAACCAAATTAGTTTTATCTCTACAAGGAAAAATGGTCATAGTTTACCAAGTGCAGTAATAATGTCAAGCTAATTATCGAGATGTGCTCAAACAAACTCCTCCAATACTCTACATTCAAATATGACTGGAAATTTGAGCAATCAAATTACTCAAGTTATTAGCAGAATTATACAACAATAACAACCTAATATTATACACTACAAGGTTGTAGGTCAGACTCAAGACAAAGTGTACTTATGAATAATTTAGCGTAAGCTCATAACAACCTTACAATGAGTCAAAAATCATGTATCACAATATTCTTACTAAAAACTATCATCACCATGATGTCAACATCTAGAATAATAGAGCACTGAGTAAACGGTATTTGTAGAAATAATCGTAAAGGACTTTTTTTTCAAGCTAAATGTGCAAAATTTATTATTTACAAAAGGTGGTAAAGTATCTTCAATTTCAAGAATCATAGCAGAACAATATCTTCATTTAATTCCTATCTAATCATCTAGACCAGGATCGTGCTTCCCACGACTACAAAAGGCTACCTGAGCGCATTCAATATCTTGGAGAATGATGTCGTCATCATCATTATTCTGTGGATCAACAAACAAAATTGGTACCTACTAGAATCATGTTTTTTCCACAGGTTCGTGTGCTTCCTTCTATATTGAATTAATATGACTCAAGATTTTTTGTTCTATGAGTTTTTTTTTCTTAAAAGGTATATCTTCACATGCTTCCTTTCCCATGCAATCAACATACATCTTACAGTGTCTCCTCATTGAATATTGTTGTATGAGCAGTGCCTGAGAAACTCAGCTTTTATAGTAGTAGGATATTTCTCACTTCATTTGGTGTCCCAATCTTCCTTCTTCCTTTTTGATCAGTTCTTTGCATACATGTAGTGTTGCAACTATCCTTTGTTTGTAATTTAGAATCCTCATTCTTAGATTGCGAGTCGAGATTTTTCTTTTGAGTTCTAGAAATCATTTAGGGTCTTGGATGTCTTGCCATACTTGTTAAATCTTTATCGTGCTCCACATTGCATTCGACTAAATTTTGTACGCCAGGAAATCCTCTCTTATTTAAACCACTCTTGTTTAAATCTTCATTCTCTTTCTTGCTTGATTTAATATTATTGATGCCATCTCCAATTTGATTCTAAATTGCCTATTCCTCCTCTTCACTACTCAAATTTGATCCTAACATCCTCGAATCACCAGAAGTAGAATTATCAGTATATGATGCTTTCGTATCCATTGAGGTCGATGAAATATTAACTTTATTAGCCTTATCAGAAGTATCATTCTCCTCTCTACTGGTTAAATTTGATTCTAACATCCCTGAATCATTAGAATTAGAATCAGAAACAACCGTTGATTCCAAATCCATTGACTTATCTGAATCTTCTGAATAAACAAACAACACTAACTTTCCTAAATCAATTGATTCTTCAATAGACACATGTATCCCCTTATTCGAAGGTGTAATTTGGGGTCTTTCTCTACCTTATATGATCTCATCAACATAAGAAAACACACATTTCTTAAAAGCATCACACCCTACGTTTGAAATTGCCCGAATTTAGAACAAGAGCCATAATCTCATCAACAACATTGTCAATCTTCTTACCACTTTTCTTCTTTTCCCTTGAACCGCCACTCATTGAACCAATTTTATGAGCATCATTCCCACTACTTTTCGAACCCAAGCCGTCATCAAAATTCTCTTATGTCCTTTGCACAATCCTTTTCCTTGAAATCTCATTATTTTTAGGATTTGAACCTTCATTATGATCACATCACCTTTATTAGCCTCTTCCTTCTTCACCTCATTGTGCCAATTTCTATAAAACATTTCACATTGGATTCTGGTTCGCCTGGCTACAGAAGTCAAAGAAAGGCTACATACATTGTATGTCTGTGTTTTCAACTTTTAGCAAGCCCAATACTTTGAATGATCCAATAAATCTTAAACAACCATTTTTTTAAGTATTTATAATTTCTACACTAATAAAAACACAACAAATACAAAATTCGTGTAACGCACGTGTCAACGACTAGTATTTCTATATAAATCTAATGTTAAATTTCATGACAAACTACAAATATTGTGATTCTTCATTGAACATCAGAGATAGATTTTGCAATGAAATTCCTAATATCAATTTGCTTTTTCTTGAATTTCTGCAATAGTGCTATACCTATAATAATTAAGCTATAGAAAAGTGGACAATAAAGTTATTCTCACCTAGCTAGATCTATAATTTATATTGTACATTCATATAGTTAAGTTTGAGACCTAATTCTATAACCATTCTTAAAGAATTTTTCTTGATATTCTATCCTAACATGTTACTTATTAAAAGTATCCGAATCTTCTTACAAAATTATTATTTACTTCGTGTATATTCATAAATCAACTGACGAGGAATTTTATTCACACTTCCCCATAAAAAAAATATATTAGTAGTTTTAGGTGAAGGAGATTTAAGCAAGATTTTAGTTGATAAAAGGATTTTGTGAATCACCCAGTTGCAAAAGTGGACCATGGATAATATTTTGTATGAAAATTTGGTTGCATCTTCCATGTGCAGATTCATAAATTCTACTGCTCTGATGTGGAAATGACTTTGAATACGAATAATACTACAACCACACACAATAATTTATTAATTTTAAATATCAAAGCCAACAACCTTCCCATTTTGATTGTTAAAGATCATTGATTAATACAAAGTAATATATAATTTAGAACTTAGTCCATGTTTGGCAAAGATTAAAATCAGTTTTTTAACAAATTTTAAAAAAGGTTGATGAAATGTAGAGTTAAAAAGTTATGAGCTCCATGAAATATGTGGTTAAAATTAATTGTTGACTTTAACTTTAATAAAAAAAATTAATTTTAATTTCTATCAAATATGGGCTTAATATTTTGTTTCATAACTTTTTAACTACTTATTTGATTTAGCTAAAAGAATTGATAAATACATATAAGTCAAAGTTAATAATTAATTTTAACTATACATTTTATGGAACCCACAATTTTTAAGTACATATATCATCAACTTTAATCGAAATTTATTAAAAATCTTATATCTAACTAAATCAAACGGAGTATAATTTGAGATTCTATCATCAAAACAATTATACATGTATTGTATTTCCCTTATATTGCATGCTTTTCTACGTGCGTGAAAAAGAAAGAAAGAAAGAAAGAAAAACTTCACGACAACTAAAAAATTTATATTACATTTTTATATTTAATTGATTTAAGATTTATTTTAATTTACATGCATCTGCAATATCTTGGTTCATTGAGAATTCCAACATTGAATTCAATTATTTATTCGAGCATGATTTAAATTGCCCGTTTGACCCTTTTAAACTATGGTGCCATGTTGAGTCTTGTCTTGTCTTGTAATTCCTTCATAAAAGGTCATTTAAAAAAAAAAAAAAAAACAGTTCAAACTGTTACATATTAATTATTTTCTTATTTATCCATTACACTATAGATTAATGTGCATCTTATAAGGCAAGTTGTCTTTGAGATTGAAGTACAACATGGTTCAATCTTCAAATTTATAACAGTATTTGAAAACAATAAAAGAAGAAGAAAAGCAAGTTTTTATGATGGGAAAAAGGTCAAATTTTCACTACCTTTTTTGATAGAAAAAGTTACATTTTCATTACATTTCAGTCCCCACATTCTTATTGCAGAAAGAAAAAGGGCCCCTACGAGCTTCTGTTTCAATTATTATCCATTCAAAACTACCATTTTTTGGTGGCGAATTATTGTGTAGAACTCTCACTTCTTTTCATTTTTTCCAAGAGAAAATCCTTCCAAGTATTTGAATTAACATTTTTATTCTTTAATTCTACTTACGTGAAGATAATGTGCATCCAACAATAAACATAGTAGTTGTATATGATTTGAAAACAAGATTTTCCGAGTTTCGAAAAACATCACTATTGGTCCTTAACATGTTTGAATCAATGACCTAATCTTCTTCAAATAATAATGTTTAATTTTATTTTATTTTCATCTTAAATCGAACTTTTAAGTGAAAACAAGTGTTCATGAGGATCGACCATGTAACAATTTATCATAGATTTAGATACTTGTTATTGTGGGGACTAATCTTACAACTATAATATAAAAAAAAGTGATGATTAAACTGCATTTTTAACTAAAAAAAAGATTGGACATCAAATCTCTAATTATGCAATAGATGAAGGACCAACTCTACAATCATCATTCATTTGACCAAGACCGTCCTTTTCGTTTAGTAGATTTACAACATATCATATAAAAATATTTATTTTAAGATTTACATTCTACATAATAATGTCCATTTTAATAAACATATGATTATCACTCACAATAAAAATGGCTGAAAGCGTTTAGGAAGGTATTAGATTAGATGTATGATTTTTTTTTTTTTTTTTTTGAGTTCAGTTTTTTGTGATAGTCTCATGATACTTGTAATCATATATTATTTGAAATAAATTTGAGATTCTCTAATTTTTTCACATTTGACCGATACCTTGACTAGACACTAATTAAATTGGGAATCAACTATATTTGGTACACATTAAAATTTTCATTCTCATTTTTCTACTCATTTTCAACCACATATTCTTCAATAAAATAATATTTTTCATCAAATCAATAACTTTTCCTTCTTTTTAACCACATTTTCCATCAATCTACTATTTTAGAATACATTCTTTTAAAATAATGTGGCTCTAAACACACCGTATGATTTGAAATTTGAATGAGGCAAGAAATTAAGTATTAAAATGAAGTAAGAATAGAAAATGAATTTTGCTATTCAAGTTTGGAAACTTCTGGATTTAATTTTTAAACATGGACTTAAATTGGGAATAACTCTGAACTACAGTATCCAAACAAGGTACACACATAGCAAAACCTGCCTCATTTTCTTGCTTTTGTCATGAGTACACCCCATTTGTATTACCCAATAAAGTAACGACAGAATTCACAGAGGAAACATGTCCGTTTACAGAATCCCAATTAATGAAATCATGACTGTTACTCGTATTTTCCCATATTTTTATCCCTCGGCCCACAATAAAGTACTGTGTGTGTATAAAGGAAAAAAATGTGTATAAACTACTCAGAGAGAGAGAGAGAGAGAGCATTTTACTTTGAGTACTCTTACAGTTTATCACACAACACGATACTTGACAGAGACAGGAGAACAAAAATGCAGATGACCCATCACGGATGAAGAGAGAAAACAGAGTTGGAGAGTTCGATTTGTGAGAGAAAGATGGACTGAAAGTGAAAATCTTAGCAGCTGGATGGTTTTCTTGCAACAGCTGCTGACCAAGATTCTGCTAACCAGATTTTTACCTTCATTTGTAAGTTTTGATCTTGATTTCTTAATTTTTCCTCGTTTTTGCTTGTCAAGGAATTCAAATATTCAATTTCTTGATTTTTTTTAGAGGCCTATTTGCAAAAAATATTATTTGACTGAAATGTTTGATGTATTTAGGAATTTGAGACTCCAGTGAAGTTTGATTTTTCTTTTACAGTTTTATCAACAGATTTCATGAATCATGATTTTACAATTTCTAAATATTACACGAATATGCTGATTTGTAATTGTTTATTACATTTCTTCTTATTCTTCTCTTTACGAGACTTGTTGGCATGAAAATCTGTCCTTTTATTTTGTGCTTTTCGTTGCCTACTTATTTGGTCTAAACACATTTTTGTGTTTTTATGTAGTTGGTGTCTGAAATATTTACAGTTTTCCCCCCATTTTTTGCAAATATAAGTTCATCCTCTGCCTGCCAGATTTGAGCATGTGGTTGGATTTTAAAAAGCTTTGTCCCTTTATTGTGATTTCTCCTATGCAATTGTTTATTTAAAAAAAAAAAAAAAAAAAACTTGTTTAGCTAGTTGATCAATTTGTATAATGTTACAAATTTTGTGAATTGAATGTCTGTTATTATTATTTTTTTTAAAAAAAATTCTTTACTCTCTCTTTAATGAGTCATTATAGGATTCATTTACTTAAATGTCAGCACTGCTGTTTTATGTAATGATGCTACTGTTAATTTGTTTATTTTCCTTTTCTTCTGTAGTCTTTGGTAGATCAAGAAGTAGATTATGAATCATGGTCGAATTTTAGTCACCTCTGTATTACTGCTGTATCATTTTTTCAAATTTGATGTGGTCCACTTACATTTCGAGTTTGCAGTGTGTATAAGAAATCTAAACAATGTTGAATTTACTTATCCTCTGCTGCAGGTTTTTTGTGAATATTAGCTTAGAGGCCATTCTGGTGGAACTGTATTTTCCGTTAACTTTGATTGGTGCCTGACTGAGCAGGTAACTTTAAATTTAATAATTTTCAATCTGTGGATCATTGTATGATGCAGGATCATCTGTTTCAATTCTATAGATATATGGAAGCATAGTGTTGAAATTCCAGTGAAAGATTTATCTCACTTTTGCAACATCATGTTTGTTTTTGTCATTCTGATGACTAGGTTCAAGAAACCTGTCATAGTTCAGCTGAATTTTGAATTCTAATACTGGCCTGGACCAGTTATCTGGATTATAAGGGACAAGCTTTCCCCAAGTCAAAGGCAGTTGCATTTTTGTTATTTGCTGGAGTTATGGGAACTTTGTTACACTCCGAATCCAGGCGCTTGTATTCTTGGTGGTGGGACAGCCACATTAGCCCAAAGAACTCAAAATGGCTCAAAGACAACCTTACTGGTGGGCTCTCTCTCTCTCTCCCCCCCCCCCCCCCCCCCCCCCCCCCCCCCCACCTTATTTTAATACGCTACATTATAAGATGGTACTAATACATTTTTACTCTTTTAACATGTTCGTATAAAATAGTTTTCTGATTTCTGCTGTTAAAATACGTTGGACTATGTGGACAATAATCGTATTGCACGCTTTTTTCCCTGATTGTCAATTGACCGTGTAAACTTCTAAAAGGATGTTAGGGTAAGGGGGTGCATTTTTTAGTAGAGAAGACAGGGAGGTGTTTGAAATTTTTTAAAATCTTCCTTATCATTATAGTGAATATCTGCCATGTCAAGTGGTTGTAGCTCTTACATTGAAGGTGACACAAATCTCAAACTCAGGTTGAACCACTATAAATCTGTGGATTTGCTTTGGTGTTTTTTTTTTTTTTTTTTGTGTTGTTTATTGCTCTTGGAGTTCAGGATTATGGTTTGACCCATAACAACTGTTGACTTCACTGCATATATACAATTAAAGCAATAGATAAGAATTTCTGAATTCACTCACTTATTTGTCAAGCCATTAACTATAATTAGGTAATTTTTATATTCATGATAACACGATTGAACTCAGAAATAAAGACTGTTAGCTTCTCTCGGGGTGCGTCATGGCTGCTTAAGCTTCACTTATTGCTTTGGTGGATGTTATGCGGCTTGTTGCTTTCATGTGGAAGTCTGAATCACATTGTGAACAAAATCCATAAGAAAGCATGCATAATACAAATATTAAAATCATACTTTCGTTGATTGACCTTCCCCATGTTGCACTCTGTTACTTTTACATAATAAATACTACGTCTTTTCTCTGCTTGCTTTTGAGACAATGACATCAAAATGGAAATATAAACTGTGTTTGGTTAACAGATATGGATTCCAAAGTGAAATCGATGATCAAGCTCATTGAAGAAGATGCTGATTCATTTGCAAGAAGGGCTGAAATGTACTATAAAAAACGTCCCGAGTTGATGAAATTGGTGGAGGAGTTCTACCGGGCTTACCGTGCATTAGCTGAAAGATATGATCATGCAACTGGGGAACTCCGACATGCCCATCGAACCATAGCCGAGGCATTTCCGGATCAAGTACCTTATGAACTGGTTGAAGATTCACCTTCGAAATCTGTGGGACAAGATATGGAGCCTCACACACCAGAAATAAAACGTTCACTGCGTGCATTAGTTGACCTACATGACTTATATAAGAGCGCCTCGGAGGATGGACCTCGTATGGGAGATATTGAAGGTGGGATTAGAAATATAGGTTTGAAACAATTCCATGAGATTTTCTCGGGGAAAGAAGCAGATGCAAAAAATCTGAGGTCTGCTGAAGGAAGAGTAAAGAGAGGTCTGAACGTGGAAAAAGAAAGAAAAGAAGGCATTCACGATGAAGTGCTCCACTTGTCAAATGAAAATCATAATCTGAAAGAGAAGGTTCTTTTTGAGTCTACTAGAGCAGGAAAAGCTGAAAATGAAGTTCAAGGCTTGAAGAAAGCACTCGCTGATATGCAAGGTGAAATGGAAGATGTCTTTCTCAAGTATCAAAGGTGTCTTGAAAAGCTATCTAACCTTGAGGGAGAGCTTGATTATGCAAAAAATAATTCTATGAAGCTCGGTGAAAAAGCAATTAGGGCCGAAATTGAAGTTCAAACAATGAAGGAAGCCCTTGTGCAGTTAGAGGCCAAAAGGGACACTGCTTTAGTCGAACAAAAAGAGTACTTGGAGAAGATAGCTAATCTGGAGGATATGGCTTCACAAATCCAAGAAGATATGAAGGAACGAGCAATTAAAGCTGAAAATGAAGCTCAGACTCTGACAAATGAAATTTCAAGGTTAAAGTTTGAAAAAGAAACTGCATTTCATCAGTACAAACAGTGTCTTGGAAAAATATCGGATTTGGAGAACACAATTGCAATAGACGAGGAGGAAGCCCGAGCCCTCAAGAAACAAGCAGAAAGAGCTGAAACTGAAGTCAGTGAACTGAGAGAAGCTCTTGCTAAGCTAAAGGAGGAGAAAGAAGCTATTGCCTTCTTGTACAAGTGCTGCCTGGAGACCATATCCAAGCTTGAGCATGATACAAGTCTTGCCAAAGAGGAATGCGATCACCTTAAGAGTGAAGTTCTTAATGGAACAGAGAAGCTAAAGAATGCTGAAGAGAAGTGTTTTCTGTTGGAATCGTCAAATCAGTCACTATGTGTTGAGGCAGAAAATTTGGCAAATAAGATTGCAATGAAAGATCAAGAACTTTCCAAGAAGGAGGAGGAGTTGGAGAAACTTCAGGATCGACTTCTAGACGAGCACTTACATTATGCACAAATTGAAGCCACTCTCCAGACTCTACAAAGTTTGCACTCACAATCGCAAGAAGACCAGAAGGCTCTGGCAGTGGAGCTCAAGAATGGGCTACATATGCTGAAGGACTTGGAAATATGCAAACATGGCTTGGAAGAAGAAATTAGGCAGGTTAAGGATGAAAATCATAGCTTGAGTCAAATGAAATTATCTTCAACTGTTTCGATGGAGAATATGCAAACTGAAATCCGTAGCTTAAGGGAGATGAAGGAGAGGCTTGAACAAGAGGTTTCCCACCAAATGGCGAAAAGTAACTCGCTTCTGCAGGAAACTTTGTGTTTGAAAGAGGAAATGAAAGGCTTAAACAGTACATACCAGGCTTTAGTCGAACAAGTGGAAGCTGCAGGGCTGAACCCAAACTGTATTGGAACTTCAATAAAGAGCTTTCAGGATGAGAACTCTAGGATGAGACAAATATGTGAGCAGGAAAGCAATGAGAAAGAAGCATTGTTGAAGAAGTTGGTAAATATGGAAGAACTTTTGAAGAAAAAGGCTTCTGCGGAGAGCTCCCTGTCAGACACAAATGGTGAGCTCGAAAGATCGCGTGAAAAGGTGAAGTCATTGCAAGAATCTTGCCAGTTTCTCCATGGAGAGAAGTCCGCCCTAGTTGCCGAGAAAGCTTCCATTCTTTCTCAGTTGTACGCTGTAACTGAGAACACGCATAAGCTATTGGAGAAAAATGCTGTTCTAGAGAACTCTCTGTCGACTGCAAAGGTTGAACTTGAAGGTTTGAGGGAAAAGTCAAAGGGCTTAGAGGAGATTTGTCGATTGCTTAGGGATGAAAAATCCCATCTTTTGAGTGAAAAGGGCACCTTAGTTGTGAAGTTGGAAAATGTTGAGAGAAGACTAGAATGTCTAGAGAAAAGATTTACAGGGTTGGAAGAAAAATATGCTGGGATAGAGAAGGAAAAAGAAGGTATGCACTTTCAAGTAGAAGAACTAAAGGTATCACTTGGTGTGGTGAAGCAAGAGCGAACAAGCTCCAATCTTGAAACTGAGGGTCGGTTCTCTGTATTAGAAAACCATATTCATCTCCTGCAAGAAGAAAATAGATGGGAAAAAAAGGAATTTGAAGAGGAACGTGATAAAGCTCTGAAAGCTCAGTTCGAGATGTACGTTTTGCAGAAGTTCATTAAAGATATGGAAGAAAAAAATTACTCTCTCATTACCGACTGTCAAAAACACGTCGAGGCTTCCAAATTGGCAAATAAAGTGATTGCAGAGCTGGAGAGTGAGAACCTTGAGCAGCAGGTAGAAGCGGAACTATTGTTGGATGAAATTGAAAGACTGAGGTTGGGCATCTACCAAGTGTTCAGGTCCCTTGAAATTGGCAACGATTTCACTCTTGAGGACAAGGTCGAAAATGAGCAAACCTTTGTGCATCACGTTCTTCAAAATATCGAGGATATGAAATGTACAATCTCAAAACATGAGGATGATAAGCAGCAGCTTTTGGTTGAAAACTCAGTTCTTGTAACACTACTTGAGCAGTTGGAGTCAAAGGGCATAGAAATAGAGTCACAGAAGATATACTTTGAGCAGGAATTCAAAATTGAAGCCGAGAAGCTTGTTGAAGTTAAAAATGAAAAAGATGAACTTCTAAATATCAACAGGAAATTGGAATCCGAGGTGGTAAAGAGTCACCAACATACTGCTCTTCTTGATACTGAAATGGGAAGGCTTTGTGTCCAACAGGCTGACTTGCACAAAGCGTACATTGCATTACAGGAAGCACATTCTCATATTCTTCAAGAAAACAGATCTTTGCTGAAAAAGTTAGCTGATTTCAAGGAGGATAAATGGCTGGTAGATCAAGAAAATGATGTTGTTCTCCTGGAATTGTTAGCCATTGCTAACCAATCTTTAGTTTTCAGGAACTTTGGGGCCGAAAAAATTACGGAGTTAAACTTACTACTTGAAGATTTACACAGCCAACATGAGGTCAACAGTAATCTTGAAAAGGAAATGAGCATGTTAAGAGGGAAGCTGGAAATGCAAGAAGCGGAAAATTTGTTGCTTAAAGATGCTGTTCATAGGATGGAAATGGAGCTGCAAGAGATCAGGAAATCTAATGTTGAGATGGAGCAGGAAAATTTTAATGGAAAGGAGATATTAATTCAGAATGAAACAAAACTCTTAGATGCCAAGATGAAGCTTGAAGCTGCCGAAAACCTTAACTCAAAGTTGTGCAAAACAGTGGACAGACTGGAGAGTGATATTCTGGAATCAATGCAGATGAGAGATAATCTAGAAAAGGAGATGTTTCAGCTCTCTGAAAAAAGTGTTATTCAGAACGAAGAAATTGAAAGTCTTCATGTGGTGAATGCAAATTTGGTGTCTGAACTGAATCAACTACATGAAGAAATAGGAGAACGGAAAATCAGAGAGCAAAATCTGAGTTTAGAGCTTGAAGAGAAGAACGGCGAGTTTGAACTCTGGGAGGCCGAAGCAGCTACATTTTATTTTGATCTTCAAATTTCTTCCATCCATGAAGTTTTATTTGAAAATAAGGTGCATGAGCTTATTGGGGCATGTCAGAGTCTTGAGAATGAAAGTGCTTCAAAAACATCAGAGATTGAACGGATGAAAGGGAAAATTAGTTCAATGGAGACTGAAATTGAAGAATTAAAATCCCAACTATATGCATATTCTCCTGTAGTATCTTCTTTAAAAGATGATGTGGCATCTCTTGAGCATAATGCTCTCCTTCATACGAAGCTTAAAGAAGCTCATGGTCTGGAGCTAGAGGTAACTTTCCTTCTAATGAGCAGATTTATGGCTTCATTGTAAAAGCTTCGAGAACTTGTCATATTCATCTTTTGCATTCCTTTTTCTTCAAAGTTTTTCCAGCTGAACCTGCATAATATCATTTTAGTGTTTTGTCACCTAGAATTATGATATGGACATGCAATTCTATTTGTGGCTCTAAAATAGAACTCTGTGGACATGAGGCATTGTAAAAGCTTCGAGAACTTGTCATATTCATCTTTTGCATTCCTTTTTCTTCAAAGTTTTTCCAGCTGAACCTGCATAATATCATTTTAGTGTTTTGTCTCCTAGAATTATGATATGGACATGCAATTCTATTTGTGGCTCTAAAATAGAACTCTGTGGACATGAGGGGTTGACTTTATAATAGTCAAGATATGTGAAAGGAGCAAGACTTTTAGCTCCTGTTTGAGCCACATTATTTTTTCATTCTCATTCTTCTACTCATTTCAACTATACATTCTTCAATAAAATAATATTTTCCATCACATCAATAATTTTTCCTTCTTTTTCAACAACATATTTCCCATCACATCAAACAAAAAAATGCATTCTTGTGGAAATAATGTGGCTCAAACAGGGCTTTATTCTCAGTCCCTCCGAGTCTCGTTCAGAAATGACACTTTTTTATGGGATAAAACTATAATTTTAAGAAATTGAGAATGTGGCAGTTAGTCATGTATTCAGAATTACTTCGCTACCATTACCTTTGTCCGTGTGATGTTTTTGCAGAGATTCATCTGAGGTATATCTTGAATCTGAAAGTCTGTAGCATGATGTATAGGAACTTAGCCAAAATGTGCTTGGTTAAGATTAAAACTTAATTTTAAGTAATTATACTTTATTGCAAGGCTTCACCAAACTTGCTCACTCTGTCTCTGCATTTCATGAAATGACTAAAATAAGACATTTTTTATTTCTACATTTGTCTCCAAGTTGAAGATATTATGTGAAGTATATTTGTTCAATATTGATAATGAACTAAAATGGAAAGCGACTGAGGTCTGTATTCTTATCCTTTTACTCATATGCCGACTGGAAAATCTTTTCATTACTGGTAAATGCTTTTGCTGAACTTTTTTTGTGCCACATCTTTGCAGTGTTCAGAACCAGGGTCCCAAAATCGTGTGGAGGATCGATTCCCCGTGCCAAATGAATTTTACGATTTGCAAAAATTGCAGGTCAGAATCAAAGAAGTTGGAAAGATAATGGAAGAAATGAACAAATCTGTTTTGCAGGGAAGATCAAACTCCAACATCAAGCAAGCTGATTCCATGGTTGAGAATGAGCATTTAAAACAACGACGAAGATCGGGTCGGTACAAACTTTATAATGACCCCAGCAATTCTCCCAAGTTGCAGAAAATAAAAACAAAATCCATTGAAGCCCGGAATGGTATGCTAATGAAAGATATTCCTCTTGATAATGTTTCTCATAGCACATTACGTGGAGTACGCAGGAGAGGTACTGTTGGAGCTGATGATCAGATGCTCGAGCTGTGGGAAACTGCCGAGGATGGAAATCATGGTCGAACAATTGGAGAGTCACTAAAGCAGGCATATAAATTGACAGAAGGTGATATTGTGTACGATCATTTTGAGAACTTAAAGAGAAACATGGAACCTTGTCCAGATATAGAAGTCGAGAAGGAGTTGGGCGTTGATAAGTTGGAGCTATCTACACGATATACAGAGCCCAGTCGTGAAACGAGCAGTAGAAAGATCCTTGAGAGACTTGCATCCGATGGGCAGAAGCTCGTAAGTCTTCAGACAACAATGCAAAACTTGAGAAGGAAATTGGAGATGAACAGAAATGCTAGAAAGACTATGAATGTTGATTTTGAAACAGTTCAGGAGCAGTTAGCAGAAGCCGAGGAAACTGTTGAGAAACTAGTTGATTTAAATGTTCAACTGGTGAAAAATATTGAGGAGAGTTGTTCGCCAGACGGAAGGGCATCCCCAGAGTCGAAAGAGGCTGTGAAACTCAGCAGAAAGGAAGTTTCGGAACAAGCACAAAGAGGGTCTGAGCGGATTGGTCGTCTGCAATTAGAGCTTCATAAGATCCAGTACGTGTTAATGAAACTCGAGGATGAAAAGAAAAGCAAAGGACGAGGAAAATTTTTGCGGAGCAAAACAAGCGTTATTCTGAGGGACTTTATTTACTATGGGAGGAAGAACGGTGGGAAGAGAAAGAAGGCTCCTTTTTGTGGGTGTTTTAGGCCTTCAACTAGTAGAAATGGAAGGAGCTTGTAAGTTTTACTTTTTACTGAATTTGTATTGACTAGCATTTTGCTGAAATGGTTCTTGTATTATACTGAAAGGATCATCTTTTTCAGCTAGTTTGGCAGAACTGATTTTCCTAGTCTAGCTGGAGGATTATGAGGATTAGATTTAATCTAATTCAAAATAAGCTATTGACTTGTTATGTTTAAGTGGAATCTGAAAAGTTTGGTGTTCTACATGTTAGACAAATGTTTCAGTACTGGATACCGTATTTGCAAGGTTGATAACGTATATGCAAGACTTACTGTATATGCAACAATTATTGTATGTGCAACAGTTATCGTATATACAAGAATTTAAACATCGGATTTTCACGTATCGATTTTGAATATAACAAATTCAATTATTTGTTAATTACAGTAATACGTAACAAGTAATTTTATGGGAAAAAAAAAATTAGCAACTAACAAATAATTGACAAACGAATTAAAATTGAAAGAACTTTTAACCCGAAGCCTGTGTTACACACAATTTTCTTAAAACAGATTCGCTCCTTCATCGTACGTGCTTGATGTATAATCTGAACGTTTGCTTTTCAGGATATAATGGAAGAATAGTAGAATCTGAGCACCACAAATTTTACTCCGACGAATTGAGTTAGTGCCCGAATAATATCACCACAAAGATTGTAATAAAAAAACTGAAAACGAAGACAAACTCGAACTGTATGCAGATGAAATTCATGTGTTTGAAAAGAGGAAAAACGAGACATATATATACTGGCTCTTGAGAGTGTAACTTGCCCATTCACATAATGACAATAATTATATGAGTTACATGAGTTTCAACTGTTTCAGAAAATGAAAAGTCAGCTGACACTCTTAAGGGGCCAATTTTGCTCATTTCGGTCCGACATTCGTGTATGCAGGTCGCGCTTGCACACAAGTTCAAGGTTCGAAACCTATTTCGGTCCATGATTTGCACCCCCTGCGTGCACACGTGGAGAGAGCCTATATGCTACACATGATTACACCATTCTAAAGTGTAATCCTTTATAAATTGGTTTTAATTTTTATCCACTTTCTATATGGGACAAACTCATTTTTAGTTTTCTCACCAACGTAAACTCCTTTTAAGTGGCACACTTTGAGTTTCAATTTCTCATTCACCCAAGTATCAATTTTGACACGTAAATATATGATTTCGATGTACTCACGGAGCAGAATACAAATCAATTTTTATCTTCCAAAATAGCCAAACATGTCCCACTCAAAACTCATGCCAAAGTTGGCCAATATCTCATTTTTTCCAACAATCTCCCACATGAATGAAAATTGGAAGCAACGCATGAATGTGTAAACGATGATACTCCATACAGGATTCTTCCTAACACATTTTAGTTCTCATTATTATGTTCGTTCTGGCCATGAACATACGTCTGGTTCTGCGAGAGTTCGCAAGAATTTTGCCCCACACAATTCCCTTACAAGCGACCTCACTTCTCTCTCATATAGGTGATTTCTTGTTGCAAGTAACTGTTGACCTATGGTTGACTTCTCGTTTTGATTATCACAAACAAATTATGTTTATTACTAACAAATTGATTTCAAGTGTGTATAGTGATTATTGCATATGAATAAAATTGATGACACGAAGTTTGAGGTCTAGTAAATTTGCATACGATGATCATTCATCGAAGCTATGAAGAATGATTGGCAAAACCCGC